>JAFBJR010000180.1:1111309-1666389 GCA_016785285.1 Brachirus orientalis | reverse complement strand
AGAGGAGGGGAGGGGGAAAAGGAGGGGGAAGGAGAAAGGAAGGGGGGAGGGGGGGAGGGGAAGAGAGAGGGAGGGAGAGAGAGAGAGAGAGAGAGAGAGAGAGAGAGAGAGAGAGAGAGCCCAACCCCAACAAGAAAACACTATCTCATATTCAAACATCTTCAGAGGGCAATCATTGCATGACACAGATATTCTCTCTCTCTCTCTCTCTCTCTCTCTCTCTCTCTCTCTCTCTCTCTCTCGGGGACATTGAATTTGGTGACAATATAGATTGTCAAGATAACATAATGCCTAAAATGAGAATGGTTTGACCCACTCAGAGTGTCCCAATAGTATAGACAACACTGCTCATTGAATTGTAGGCTCATATCACTGTCGTGAGCAAGTTACTTTCTCCCAATGACAATCAAAATAACACAGGACCTTTAACATAATGGGGTTATATTGTGGGAGGCCACTCATAGAAATTTCATTTTCATTTTCTGGTCAGATAGTTAGGGACTCTGCAGTTTCCTGTTGTGACTGTTTTGTTCCATTACAAATTACATACTGTATTTTTAACTGATGTATCATGATTTTGTAACAGGAAGACTTAATGGAAACGGATCTTGACAAAGAAGAAATCCTGCAACCGCAGCCCAGGGAACTGTCTGGGGAGAGTCTGCTCACCACTGAGTACCTAGGCGTAAGAGAATATACAGTATATGTACATATACAATATATACATAAAGTATTTATGTGTGTCTCCAACAGTACTAAAACTAACAACAGGATGCCTAATTTCTTGCAAGAAAAGTGTGTGGTTGTGTGTCGGTTATCTGTATGTGCACACACTACAGGGAAATTAGATTTTATGTCATTGTGATATTACATTTTAGTATGGAGATAAAAAAGCATATGTTTTTTTTTATGTTGTACTTGAGTATATACTGTAGGTCCCATATGAAAATGACCATTAATGAACATTATTTAATGGGAGAATTCACATTATACTGTGTCAACGATTGTACCAACAAGTATTCACAAACACAGATGGAACTAAGTGTTCCATTTAATGTGTTTGTAGTGACTGCAAGAATCGTTTGTAATATCCTAAACATCTCATTTATCTTATTTATCTCTTTCCCATGACACAGAGCTTTTTTCACATCCATAATAATTATTTCCAATATACCTATGTCGCTACTATGTTATTATTTGTGTTGTACAGATTATGACAAACATGGCAAAAGTGAAGAGGAAGTCTACCCCTCTAACGCAACCAGGTGTTGATGAACCCCTGCAAAGGCCAGTCACACCGAGTTCTCATCGTAATGTCAATGCAGTGTAAGTAAAACACACACGCACACACACACGCACACGGGATTACAGAGAATGAATAAGCATGACATGGCATATCAGCATCTGTCTGTTATAGTGACAAGGGTTTTTTTTCATGAACATCCTCATGCAATTGCTTACAAAACCAATACAAGATAATTATATGAAATGTTTATGTGTCATCATGTGTAGGGATTATCAAGTCAGCAGTCAGGGGGACAGAGAATATCCTCTTAGTAGACAGAAGAGTGAAGGAAGCCTGCCTCCTTCCCGATACAACTATAGACCTCCTACACGTTCCGGCAGCTGCCCCAGCACTTCTGACTCTCTACGTCACACCATCAGTAGGTAGCTTTGTGTGTACAGTATATGTACATTGTGTACATTTTCCAAATTGCATTTTTTTGTACTGAAGTAGTCTTTGAAACAGGGTATAATACTACAGCAATGAGCCTGTGTGGCAGATAATCATATTTTTGCAGTCAAACGTCTCATACTAAATACACTGCACAATGACAGCAGTAATTAGAGCCAGACTTAATTTACCTTCCACCTTTGATGACATGCCCAGTGTCTACAAGGACCAGAAGGCACTTCCAGGCAAGTAATCTCCAGCAACGTCCTTATAGAGGAGAGGGGATAAAGGCTCAGGAAAATAGGCACCAAAAGACTAATTTCCATAAAACTAATTTTAGTTTGGCATGATTTTTTTTTCTGATGGGCCTGTTAGTGACAATAATCGTAACAGTTCTGCTTTGTTGTCATTTTGAAGTTTTGATTTTAAGGGCCAGGCAGTTTGTTACCAATCTAAAACTAGCATGATGGAGAATTTTTCCCTTTCTCTCTGTCACACACAACACAAACATTCAGACTCAGAGTGTGGCCGGTTGTCCCAGGAGTCAGAGTTGGACGGGCTGTACGAGAGGCAAGCGAAAAAAGAATGTTCCCAGAAGGAACACAACGGACACTTTGCCAGGTAAACACACAAACCTGAATTGCTCACAAATCATGATTTCAATATTCTTTTTTACTATTTAATTATATTTTTAATTATTAACTAAGTGAATCAATGGTACCTTGGTCTCCATGTATTATTTTTTTCATGTTGATGATGTAATGATGGTAAAACCTTAAAATTTGATTATACATGGAGCCTGTGTGCCTGTAAACACAGACAGCAAGAAACTATATCTTATTTCAAAGATCTAGAATAGTTTGACACCACCAAATTACTTATAAAATAAAGTTGTTTATCACAGATTTTTTTTTATTTATTTTCACCTTTATCTCAATACACTTCCATTACACTTAGTCTAGAGACTGTGTTGCTCCTCCTTCATGTGATGCCTGCATCCAGTTGTATTCTTTTTAAATTTTAGGTCACTGTCTTATCTTCAGATGAACCTCTGACCAACCAGACACTTTTCTTTGTTACAGGCCTTCCAGTAACAATATAGAGTATCACTTCCTGCAGTGCAGTATTGCATGAAGGGTGTTTTTTACTAACACTCCCAACAGAAACTGTTGTTTGTTATTTGATGTTTTAGTGAAAAAAAGATAAATACAAACAGAATCCTGCTTGCAAGTACTCTTAAAGCCTTCCATTTCCATTTGCTTTGCTGTTGGAAAGGTGTACATTAACCAATTTCACAATCATTAAAAGTGCCTGTCTGCTAACCTTACATGATTTTTTCAATTAAAGCACTTTTGACAATACAATAAAATCCACAATTCAATATTTACAAAACCTAAAAAGCTCATAGGTGCACTTGCATCAGTACCTGTGTACTATCAATGGTGCAAATAAAACTTAACAACATAACTCAGCCAATGTTCCAGTGTATTTGTGTGTCTGTGTGGAGAGACCTGGCAAGAGTGTCATTTGACATAGATCGGTGACTCAGCACTGCCAAATTGGTCTGTGAGACTGACATGAGCTCAGACAAGCAGGGCCCCCACAAAGACACCCTTTCAAGGGAACTTCCCCTTCTTCTTGTCTCCTTTTTAAAATCCCAAAAGAACTTGACTACTTGAATCATACCAACAGTAGAGTCCTAGGAAACCGTTTCAGTTATCCTTCCACCAATTCCCCACAAACGTAAAACACCTCTACAATACAGCCGGGCTGAGTCTGACTTCAGTGGCCTCATTTCACTCCAGTATAGAGATTTGTAAAGTGAGTAATCTCAGGCCAGTCATTGATATTTTAACTTGGCAGTTTGGCAGATATAAAATAGACAAATGTTTTTGTCAGGTTATTGAACACACAGCTCTTTTAGCCCATTCACATGCACAAAACAACACATGGGGTTTTGCCAGGTTGTTTTTCTATGCAGGCTTTAGAAAGTTCAATCTTGACATGCTGTTGATCACTAAGAGGCTAAATAATGGATACATTTTAAACATATGGCAGACATTTTTATATAGCAGATACTGGTACCAATTTGCACTTCAATATTTAATTTTATAGAGCCAGTTACAAGCCTATATCAATGTGTTAACAGTTGCACTTTTTCCAGCATACTAATATCAAGTATGTTGGAGTCAGTAAGGCTACTCTCTCAAATGAAAACCAACTTTTTATTTTTTTGTACAGGATTTCTCCACTGGATGTAGATTATCTGGCTCCTGGTAAACAGCCTGTGACTGAAGGCCAAAAAGTCATTTCATATTGTCAACGTGATCCCATATATCAGATTCACATAGGCATGACTACAAATTGCTCTGTGTTTTTGGTCTCACTAGAAGACTTCTTTTTCAGCTGAGTAAAATGTACTTGCACTAAAGTATGTGCATTTGAAGTGACAAAATCCATTTGAATAGAGTCAGTAAACTTTTATCTCAGTGTCTTCATAATAGCTTTATGCAGTATTTTACAGTCCAGCTAAACCCTTAAAGCAGTGGTCAGTATTAATATTCATACCGGTATTTATTAACTTATTTACTTATATTCACAAAAAAGAAAGTCATGCAGAATTCGCTGCCTTTAGCAAATTGCTCTAGATAGAGATAAATAGATACTTTATTGATCCCAAAAGAAACTCTGTGAGTCACAGAGTAATTTTTAAGCAGAAGTAACATTCTGTTGCTCATTCAGTTTTTTTAAACCAGCAAATTAAATTGTCTAAAGATTAGTAGAAAAAAGCATTAGTGGAAAAACTGCTTTTTTTCCTGATGAAGATATGATGTTTGGCCTGCTATTCAATCTTTAATAGAATAAATGACCTACATTTTTCTCTCCAAAAAAACATTCAAATTACAATAGTAATTATGGAATTGCAATACATAAGTAAGCACCGGATAAATTTACATGTAGTGGATGACCTTGTCTGATATCTTGTCAAATGTATCAATAAAATAATCTATAATACGATTGAGTGGATTGAATGAAACCCACAGAGCCCCTTAAGTCCCACAAAGTGTTATTTTTTATTTTTTTTGTGCATGAGGTATTATCTTATCATTATCATATGAAACACTGCCGTTTCAAATTTGTTTGTAAGGTTATAAATGCACCTTCTCCCAACAGTCAACAAATTGCAACCATATAATGTCTTTATATTGCCGACATGTTCAAAGTGTCTCCATAAAATATATTTTCCTTATCTATATGCACAACATTAAAAAAACAATTTAAGAAAAACTTTCTGACTTTGGGATCTGTGCAGAAACCAGTAAAATGGATGCGCTATATGAAATTTATAGTGGTCTATAGAAATGTGACTGTTGTGTCAGCGTAGCTATTGATCAGGTTAAAGATCAGCCTTAATCTAAATGATACATCTTGAATTGCTATGAATATTATATTTATTAAAGCATACATCTTTTTTGCCATTTTTCTCCTGTTTTCTCTGTAAACAGTGGTGGTGACTCTGTCTCTGCATTTGCATGCCGGCCAAAAATTCCACGTACACCTGACACAGCAGGCAGCCAGAGCAGCGCGCAAAGGAGTCAGGACTTGACGCCTCAGTTTTCCCAGTCAGGGCCACTGCAGAGAAGCCGGCACGGCTCTGCAAGCTCCACTGGAGGAGTCGGACGCCAAAGTGGAAGTAAGCATATGTTGTCTATCATTCAAGGTTGTTGAATGGTCACTGGAACACTGCCCAGTATCCACTGGTTGGTGAAGTTTGGCTCCAGATGGTTAGTGTCAGTCTGCTCAACCTTGGAAGATATTCAGCTGGGATTGTTGGGGTCCATTGTTTTTTGGAAAGACAAGTCGACAGAGAGACTCCCAGTTGTTATTCAAAATGAAACAGCCAGTCTGGCCAGACTTGAGAAATATTTCTGTAACTGCCTATTAGTGAGAGTCTCATTTTCCACTGTGGGAATTGAACTTGTCTGCCTTCAGTGGGGGGGTGGGTGCAATGGCTAAAATATGACCCCGCCTTTTATTGTAGATGTAGTGATTTATTAGAGCTGTAAACTCTTGTTGTCTTGAAACCAAAAAGGTATATAGTGTACAGTATAGGTGGATCTTGCAGTGAAATCATTGTGTCTTAAGTTGCTCACATGTTTTAACAAGGTCTGTAACAAAATCTGTCCTACTTTCAAAGCATTTGTGTCAGTCTTTGTTCACTATATAGTTATTTACTCACAACTGCCTTAGCCACTCCTCCTTCCTTTTGACAACCTATGCAGGGAGTGTTCGTGATTCTCACAAATGGATTAGAGACACTACTGTGCAACACAAGATGTATAGGGAGTTCTTATAGACAGAAGAATAGGCATTTTCTACATTGTTAACTTAATTGTTTGGATCACTAGACTGTGTCTGCTCTTTCTTTGTTTTTGATTATCATATTTATCACAGGTTATGGTTGTGATTAGAGAGAATATAAGTAGGGTATTTTTTTTTTTATCTGATAAAAATCTTTTCAAGACACTTCTTCCTTGGCATCTCCCATTAGGGGTCACCACAGCGGATGATCTGCCTCCATCTTGCCCTGTCCCTTGTGTCCTCTTCTGTTACACCAACTTTACTCAGTGTACACCTTTACAACATCCACGAACCTTCTCTGTGGTCTCTCTTTCTTTCCTCCTGCCCAGTAGCTGCAACTTTTGCTTCCTCTGTCCTGTATAATCACTATTCCTGCTCTGCATGTGACCAAACCAACTCAACTTAACCTCTCTTACTTTATTTCCAAACCTAATTCTGTTCATCTGGGTCACTCTCAACAAATATTTCAGCATCTTCAGCTCTGCCACCTCCGGCTCTGCCTCCTGTCTTTGACAGTGTCACTACTGTCTTGTAGATCTTCCCTTTCCACTTTTGCTGTTGTCATTCTGTCACACATCACCCCTGACACTCATCGCCACCTGCTCCACCCTGCCTCCACACTCTTTTTTCACCTCTCTTGTGCACTGTCAATTGTTTTGGATGGTTGACCCCATCCAAATGGGATATTTAAATGTATCCTCTTTCGCTACCTCTACTCCTTGCATCTTCAGTGTACCATCTGTCTCACCGTCATTCACACTCACACACACAGACACAAAACACAGATATTCTCCTTCCGCCACCTTTCCAGGCTCACTTCCACCTGTCCTCTTCTCTTACTACAGTTTACAATATCATTTGAAAAAACATAGTCCAAAGAGACTCATGTCTGACCTCATCTCTCAACATTTCCAACACTAATGCAAACATTAAGGGGCTCAGATCTCAGGGCTAATAATCTTTTAAAAGGCACAATTTCTGTAGATAGAATAACACAGTCACAATTTACAGTTGAAAAGTTTAAAAGCCAATCGCTAAACACTGGCTCCAGTCAGACCAACATGACCACGACCCCATATTTATTTGCTGTCAACTTCACATGCTAAACATAAAAGTTGAGCTACTGCAGGGAAGACCATTGGTTGCTCTGGTGCTCTCCATTGGGTGATAACATCTCCCAGTGCTCTCATGCTTCTCAATTGCATTTTCATGAGCGATTACCTCCAGCTCTTACGATGGGTGCTCTTACCAGAAAGCCTGTTATCGTGCCTAATGGTCACTCAGAGCCACCACATCCTCGTCCTGTGTGCATGTTGCACTTTTGAGGTCTGGCAAGTGTCAGGCATCTATTGATTCATAAGGAAGTCACTTGATTGTAGCTCCATTTTAAGGGTAATAAGCAGACGCACATTGCTTGGCAAACAAAATCAAGGCCAGTTTTACTGTCAGCTTTTATTTATGAACGTCCTGATAGTTCTCACTTGTATTTTCTTTTTCTGAGCCACCTATTCTCTTCACAAATTACATTCAATAAGATTACGATATACTTTAGTTTGTGGGAAAAAAGTAACTGACCCCATTTGCTCAGAGATTGTATGTACAGGTGACGGATATTTCACGAGTTCAAAATCTTCACTGACATTCTGTAACTATACTCTTCAGTTTATTTTCACTTGAATGCCACTCATGCTGTCTGTCCATTATTCTGATGCCTATTTGTTAGTTGGTAGAGTATTTCATTGGCAAGAAAACACCAGGGGTTCCAAAATGGCAGCCAATATAATTTTCCTTATGTTTAACAGTGGTTATGATCTAAAATACAAAACAAGATGCTGGAGGGTTTAATGTAAATACAGGTATAAACTGAACCAAGTGCTGTTTGCTGTGCAGCTTATAGAGACTCTGCTGTAAGCGATAGACACAGAGACACATCCTTACCGGCAGCTCTCTGCACACAGTCAGCAGAGCTATGGCAAGACCAACTATCCACACTTAACATTATAGATATGTATGTCATTTTAACTAGTCATATTTTCATTGTGACTTATACAATGTGACTTATACAATATCATTCTGACTTGTTAAAATAATCTAAAACTTTTGCCACTGATGTGTGTGATTTCTTCTTAGCAATACATACAGTCTAGTTGAATCATAACTATATCTATAATTACCATTTCAGATAGCTGCTGTTTAATTCAGACTATCCACTATTTAATGATATGTACATCACCATTCTGACTAGTTCAAACTTGAAACTGTAGTGCCTTTTAAATTTAAATGAATTTCTGCTACATACAAACCACCGGCAAATGGATTCACACAATGCTGATTGAAGCCCGAAACCTATGAACTCCACACAGGAAGTTATTCACTATATGGCAACATAGGGAGATGCTGCATGTGCCCGTGAAAGTTTGATGGAATAAAAGGCTCTTGTCCCTGCCCGCTCCTGCACTACTGCTGTAAACACACAAATGTTCCCTTAGGACACAGCGAACAAATAATGTTACAGTAACATCAACAACAACAAAAATCACCAAAAGTTATGCACTGCAACTTTAAATTAGGTCCGTCTTGAAATGAGATTGAACAGCAGATATTTAATATATAAAGTAGTATTTGAAAAAAAAAACTGAACAACCCCCTTCAGCATTGTCAGCACAATAAAACAATATATTTTGTGGAATGTTAATATTAACAGGTATGTGTGTGTCACTGATTTCATTATTGCAGGATATGCGAGTCAGTATTTATCCCCGTACATTTTGGCTTGGCTTGGCAGGCTTGACATAATTTGGCACATGGGAAAAAAATATGGTAACCCCAGATCTACTACATCCCACATAGGTCTATATTTCATGAACATGTATGCTGTGACTGACTTGACTTGATTTGTGTAGCTGATTGGGAAATACTACATTATTCTACCCATATCCTGTCAACAACACGGATGTGGCAAGACGACAGCTCTGTGTTATGTGGAGAAGGTGTGGCACAATCAGAACTCTGGATAATAAACAGTTAGGGAAAGATGGTAGAAGTGCATGCACATTGGGGAGTGTCCAGCAGCTAAATCTTTAAAATAATAATAAAAAACTGCACATTGATTGGATCTGGAATGTGCACAATTATTTTAAGTATATTCTGAGATTATTTTAGTTTACTTAAAACATGTTAGGATGAAGTGATCTTTTTTACTGATACACTGAAAAACTGTCTTTGTTTCTCATTGAAACCAGCTTAATTGCCCAAACAACTCATCCCACTTACCTCCTCTGTCTCCTCCTCCAGGCAGCCAGTCAAAGAGGAGGTGAAGAGGGAGCTGTCACCGTGGAGCAGCGCTATCTCCCCAGTAGCATCAGGCTTCCTGTAACATCATCCCCCCAGGTTGTGATCAGGGTCAGGGCAACAGAGATGGTCGAGAATCGGTAGTGAGGAGGAGGGGGAGGAGAGGGGAACAATGTGAAGGATTGTGGCTCTGCATTTTCCTCCCCCTTTGGCTGTCGCACAGACTTCCTCCTGTAACATAATATGAGGTTTGGTAATAATCACAACCCCCAACCGTGCAACATTGTACACCTTGTAGTCTTACAGCTAACCTCTAAGTTTCTGAAAAACTAAGGACTGCTTAAATCTATACCGTCTTAAAGCTCCACTACGGAACTTCTGTCACCCAATTGAGGAATTTAGAGTAATTACCAAAACAATGCTGGTGCCAGTGATCTAGAACCACCCCTAATTCTGCACTATCCTGTTGCAATAAGCATTCATCCAGTCAAAATGAAAGGTGTGGAGGGTTTACAACAGTAAAATCTACTTGTGAAACTTTTTCTTGGCACTTCTTGGCATTTGCATCTGTCTTGCTGTTGAGCTTCTTCCTTGCCTCCTTGTGTCATGATAAATCAGATCACTTGTGGTGCGCAGCACAGGAATCTTCTGCTTCATGAAGAAACTGGAGTTGATTGATTTAATCAGCACTGTATGAACACATTTAGCTTTATTTATTTATATTTAAATGTTAGCCACTACAGCTTAAATAACAAAACCACTCACTCTTCTGCACCATAGTCCAACGACCATAGAGAAATTCAGCATTTTAAGCTCACTTGAACATGGGAGCTGCTGGACGATGGCTGCCTAATTTAATATGTTTGTGTCGCAGACGTAAATCCGAAGAGAGGACTTGAAACGCTATAGTCCCTAATTTTTCTTTATGGACTTTGATGCAAGGGTGAGCAAACAAAGCAAAACAGATTTCATTTGCCAGTCAGGAAAGTTTGTCTAATGGGAAGATAAAGCAGCAAAGGCCTGGATTTACTAGGTAAGCTTTTTGTAAATTGGCTAAAATCTGTGTTTCCCCAATGGCAGCAACCATAGCTAACTTATACTGGTTTTAATCGCAAGGAGCCACCAGAGGGCACATACAGCTCAGCTCAGACCTGACCCAATTCTGACCTGGATTTTAGCATCGGTCCTGAGTAATCCAATCGCATGTGGACAGTCTTATGTAGGATTGTTCACATTTGGCTGGATCCGTCTTCCGTGACCACATTTGATCAGATTTGGCTTCCATTCTCTTTATTCAAATACACACTGAAGTCATGACCGTTTGCAAGTCAGACTGTACAGATGTGTGCGTGTCTGCAGAAAAAAGAGATGAGAGGAGCTTTAGTCAATCAAAGCTCTACTCACTGAAATCATTTTTAACCATTAGGAAAAAGAAGTCTAATAGCAATCAACTGTTGAGCACTAATTAGTGTGAAACCAAAATTCAAACTGCTGTAATCAGACTATGTCAACTGAGGAGGCAGGGTCTCTAATCTATCCTGATGAGAGATTGCAGTTATGCTTGGTCAGAAATGTGGCCGCCTGCAAATGTGGTTTCTGTGACTGGATCTCAGGAAATATTCAGAGTGTTCACACCTGTTGTTGGTGCAATTTGGATCTCTCAGCATGGATGTTAACACCAGGTCTGAACAGGTAGTTTGTGTCAGTACCTCATACAACCACACTTCAAAAGAACTGAACTGTACTTTTTAAGCACATTATGACTTGTCTTTTTGACATTATGACTATGACTATGTCTTTTTAAAAGGAACATTTCTAAATTTCTTGTCTTGATTCTACAAATCGGTAATCTTATGAATGCACGGGACAGACTGATTTGTGATTTCTAAACAAAATAATGTATAAATATTGTAATTATTGATGTAATTACATTATCTTTTCAAAGTCTGGAAAAAAAACTTGAAATTTTGTTAGTGTCTTAAAATCAGGTTTTCACTTTCCAGGTATCATGATGTATATTTGTTAACTTCTACATTTTTGTTGTAGTGCAGCTGAAACTGATTGACATGTTTTATGTGGTTTTAAATAAATGTGTGACACATACCCTGTTTCCTGCTGTGTATTACTGCATACATACTCCCTGCATTACATGCTATATAATTATTGAATTTTCCAAATTGATTATCTTTGTTGAAACAAGATCCACGCTACATCCTAGCATTGCTGGCAGTAATGCTTCTGCGTTTTCAGGATAAAAAGCACTGATCACCGTCTCCAGATGGACTCGAGTCCAGGGTATTATTGCACCTAAAATATGTTGTTTCCTAAGGTGTAGCTCTTAGGATAATACACCTTCCAAAAATGTGGGAAATCTTAAGTGAATGAAATTATATAAGAAACGGTTGTTTGTATTACTATAAAGTTTAGCTCCAATTTTTGCACGTTGTGCAAGTCCGTTGCTTGTGCATGCACAATGTTTCCATAGCCGGGGGGGGGAATGTTAATACTGTCACTGTTAATAACATGACACATGAGGGTGCCCTCCCACTTCTCTCAAAGTTAAAGTTTTATGGTGGTTGGCAGAAGTCCCCACATTGTTACACAGTCCAGAACAAAAAAAAGAAAAAGGAAGACTTGAATTCGGAAATAACTCATTAGTATGTGCTTCGTTAGTGTCCCATGTGTATAGCATCGGTGGTTAATTACAAATTAAAGCAACATGTTCCAGTATCTATTTTACTGTACACGGGCAGCAATATTTTGATATTAACCCAATTAAGCAGCATATTCTAGACATTTTCACTTCTGCCTCTACTCACATTATGCAAACGTGTTCAGATCAGAGACGACTCTTTAGTCACCTTTTTTCATGATGTTATGATATAACACACAACAGGATATCCAGAGGTATGAAATGAGTAATGGCCTAATTTCATATAGTTCACTTCTTTTCAGTGTTACTTAGAGTTACTTACTGTTATTTCTTCTTATTATTAGTATTATTATTATTATCATAACACTTCATCACCACTGAGCAAGGCCATATGTGCTTTTCCTCATGGTGGTGGAAGGGATAGGCTGTGAGAGCCGACTGTATGGTGTATGTTTGTAATGAAATATTTAAAAAGGTCATGCTGCATGTCCAAGGACGTCCAATAAAAATCACATATCCCCATATGACCTAAGCTCCCACATTAAATTACACACTACATATCACAAGGGACCACAATAAAAACATCCTTTGAACAAGGTGTTATAAAACCTAACTATAGGTTTAGGTGTTACTGAATAGCAGTCACTACTTACAGTCATATTCTCTCTGACATACCAGACTACAGGAATGACTCGTGAGTAGCTCACGTTTTCTCTCTCTTGAGAGAGAGAGATGTGACATGTTCAGCAATTAATATTGTTGGACGCTGCAAGTGAGAGGCAGCACAATGTGAGGAAACAGGCTGCACATGAAACACTGACGCACTTGCGGCCAGGTGGCCGCGTAACCCCGGGCTTGAGCCACGCTGGTAACTGTCCAGCTGTAACTCCGACAGAGAGGAAGCTGCTGCTTTTTATCAAAACAGTGTTGTGGATAAAGACCACGGGATGGGGGTCAGACTTATTCTGTGATCACTTCCATGGCTGATCACATTTTAGTTTTTTAAAAGATGTCTTAAGAGTTGTATTCAAGTAGACCTACCTTTGTGCCTTATGTTGAGGTCAAAATCCCACACTGGGTAGTAATTCTGTGACAAAAATGTAGAAAACTGCAGTGGAAAAATGAGAAATGGTTGTGATCTTCTAACACTGTGTTTCTCAACCCTGGTCGTGGAGACCCACTAAATTGTTTTAGACGTCATCCTGCACCGAAACACCTGAATCAAACGGTCAGCTTGTCATCAAGCTCTGCAGAAGCCTGGTAACGACCCATTTATTTGAATCAGGTGTGTTGAGAAAGAAAACCTGCAGGGCAGTGAGTCCAGGACCAGGGTTGAGAAACAGTGCCCTAGTAAATGGTGCCGACATCTTCGTGTCCTTTTCTTCTCTGAATAGATGCTCATTTAAAACCTTATTCTACCTTATTCTTAAATGGTTTATAATGCCTTGGGATTGGGTTAAGAAAGTCAATTTCATAGCTGAGATCCTGAGCAAAGTGTGACCTCCACAGTCTCATAACTCTACAATTAATCTGGTGAGACAGAAGCGTTTTCTGACGAGTCCCAAGTGTCACCAGAATAACTGGCACCCTTTTCAGATGTCTTTATCAGGAGACAGCCATGTGAACAACTGATAAATGGTGACGCCAACCAAAAAAGAGACGGTGTCTCTGTCTCGTGAACCTCCTGTTTCCTGATGACCAGTTCTTTTGAACAGATAGATCAAAATGACCCCCCCCCCCAGTTGCCCTTTCATTGTATACACTCAAGTGACTTGTGTGTGTTTCCCTTCAGGCCATGTTTGGTACTTTACTAAGAAAAAGGTGAAGCGCTCATTAAAACTCATCATTACATATTGACTGAAGACATTCTTCTCAAAGGTTAAGGTATTTTTTTTAAACTTGCGTAAAAGACAAACGTGTATTTGGGAGTCACCTTTTACATATTTGACATTCTCAGGAATGTCCCCACAAACAGCCCCATAACCTTTACCGTGACTGCAGCCTCACATTTCCTCTGTGTACAGAACGTTGTTGCATATTCAAGGGGTGAGTTAATGTTTTGTGAGACCAAAGAAATGAGAGTGTGTGGCTAGAGTCAAAGACCCATCACTGTCGCTCATGCAGATAAATCAATTTAACAGCAAGCCTTACTTTCCACCGGGCTTATCTGCATGCAGCAAGGGGAACAAGGTGTGTGGACGACACCACTATTTATGGGGAATCAGTGTAATACTTGATCTTTGACATTAATCATCAACAGATGATAAAATGCTCTTAACCCTTGGGTCATTTGTCTGTTCCTGTGCTTTTGAACAGTTTTGTGATTTCCTATTTAATTTAATTTAAAAAAAAAAAAAAAATTATAATTTAAACTTGAAATCAAACAAATTATTGATGATTGAGTTCTATTTGGCTTCCTCAGCTTCAGAATGCATGCTGGTCTAGATGTCCTGACATGAAGCAAACAGAGCCATTGTTTTTGGCAACAACAACACCACCTGATGAAACAGGGGCAAACAACTGCACCACCTCCTCCAGTCTCCCCCGAGGCTCATAGATCTGTTTCCCCCTCACCCCTTCCATGCTACTCAAAATGACATATTTGTGTTTCATGCGATTTTTAATCCCACTATGAGTCTTTGCATATAAAGGCCTGCAAGCCATTCATGATAGAATCAGAGAAACAAATGTGGTGAGTGCTACTCTTTAATGAAGGCAGGGGGAGTTAACCTTCCAACTTCCATCAAGTAGTTTCCCGTGCAAAACCATGGCACACTGTTGAAAATACTCTGAGGATAAATCATACGGTATAGCTCACCTTTGTTCTCACCCACTGTAAAGCACCTGTGGAAGTTTCCTGCCCACAGCACTAAAGATAAGACCATAGGCTTGACAGTTACGTTTTGACTTTGGAAATAGTAGTTGATAAAATACCCTTTGCTCATCAACACCACGGTATATGGTCACAGGTTTGGGAAAAGTGGGCCTTGATTAGCAACAGTCAAATAATACACAACAAGTCCTAAAATAGCAGCATGTAAATCATTAACAATTTCTGTGGTTCATTTACACAGACCTAAATCTGTAATGTATTTGACATAAAACAGGAAGGTGTGTCAGCACTAGAAAAGTCTTCACTGAGACCCAGACTGTGCTGGTGACCTTCTAACTTCTGGTACTGCATCACTCCTCCCTACCAGACATTTAACGGGTACAAAAAGGCAGCATATCATCACTGCTCTGAAACAGTTGCACTGGTTAACAATTAAATACAGAATTAGTTTCAGAATTCTACTTTTTGTCTGTAAAGCTCTCAGTGGTCACACTTCTTAATACTTCTTAATTTCTGATTTCTCATCCACATGATGAGTCATCTTTCAACAAGAAGGTTACGGGTTCAATTCCCGGCTCCTTTAGTCTACATGCCGTTGTGTACTTGGGCAAGACACTTAACCCCAAGCGTGTGAATGGGTATTAAAGGTGTGTGATACAAAAATGCGCTGCACATAGATGCGCTGTGTGAATGGAAAAACCTGGAAAGCACAATATAAATACAGACTATTTAACATTTAAATCGTCATGTATGCACATCCACATGCCAGTTGCTGCTCACAGAATAAACTCCTTATCACTGACCTCACTCACTCCTTTTTGCTACTTGTCATTTTGTTGGTCCTGCCAAACGCCCAGAGTTTACTGAAGTTGGACGTACGTGTCTGTGCCCACTTTCTGTATCACGCACTTTAGGTTGTCCTCTCAACAGCCTGTCACTCTCCATCTCTCATTTAAAAACCAAACTAAACGCAGTGTAAAGTCCCACCTTTCTTTGACTCTATGTTGCTGTTGTAATGTTATCTGTACCCCGTCTTATTTTTTGTTTAACTTTACCTTATCTAACCCTTTGTTTTTTTGTAAAGCACTTTGGCTCATCTCCTGTTGTTTTGAATGCACTACATAAATAAATATGACTTGACCTTGGTGTGTGACCAAGCCAATGGGGGCCTCTCTGTTTAGGCAGCTGTTTACCTATAACACAGCTGACAGGCACATTCATAACACGGCCTGATCACAGATCCTCCTCCTCCTCCTCCTCTTCCTCTTTAAGCCTTTTCAGAGAAGATCGTCCTCAGTTGACAGCTGAGTGGAAAAGAAGAGGGTATGGGGGCTCAGGGTGTGTGTGTGTGTGTGTGCGTGTGTGTGTGTGTGTGTGTGCCCTCAAGGCAGTTTTTCTATTCCAGTCGTAAATTCTTTCATAGTGAGTAAGGAGACAGCAGCCAGGGCCCCTCATTTTTCCAAAGGAGGAAGGACAGGTTCATTCATTCCACTCAGTCAGTACATGACAGAAGAGCAGACCAAACGTCTTCCTCTCCCTCAGGTGTGTTTAACACAACAAGGGATTAGGACCGACTTCCTCTGAGCCCGGAGTAGCTGCAGAGGTTTTCCGACCACCTGCCAATCTTCCAGCTCACCTCAGCAACACTGTTGCATAAATTCCAATATGAGGTGAAAAGGAATTCCCACGCGGAACGTTATCCCATATGGGATGATGGAAGGAGGGTGAAGTGTGACAGGGATTGGTCAGATGAAATTGCACTGATTTCACAACTTTACAATATACTGACATACGGGGCTCATTTATAAAAACACTTAAAAAAGATAAGGGAAAAAAAACTATAGGAATCTATAATGATTAACTCTTCGGTATCTCACACTTGCTCTTTGGACATCTGCTGGAAATGCCACGCACTACCCTTATTAAGTCACAATGTCAGCTTTTCAGTGATGACAAGTGCTGCTGCAGAGATGCAGTAAGTTAAAGCGTAAACCGAAAGGTGTAAGACAATGCACATCATTTTTCAATTCACAACACAAAAATTAAAAAAAATATATATATATATATATATTAATCTAATAATGTAATTGCTGCTACTACTGCTATATTTGTTGCTCTTTAATTTGCCATTTTATCATTGTCTAATTTATCTGTGAGGTGACCTTAGTTGGCTTGAATTATACATATCACTGTAATTCCTGCTGGTCAGTAGAAGTAAATAAATATTACAGATTCCCTTTAGGCATGTTCATATATACTGTATATGATACTAATTTGTGATTTCTCAGATTCTTTTTAAATGATTGCAATGGCATCAACACATCCAATCTCTGTAATAATTTAACCAGTGGAGACACTGTACGCCACATCTCATCGTCTCATCACTGTTATTGTGTGTGAACCACGATTGACCTCCAACTTAGTTGTGATGTCACAGGTAAGGTCACGTAAGTGGGGGAAAGAGAAAGGGATTACATAACAGCCTTACTGTCAAACACCCAAGAAAGGCAGCATTGACTCTAATATAATATAATATAATATAATATAATATAATATAATATAATATAATATAATATAATATCCATACAAGAAGTTCATATGCACATAAAACAGTGGTGTATACAATGCAGTGAAATTCTTACTTTGCCAGTCTCCCTCCACACAAAACAATAAAAAAGTGCAAATGTAGAATAACAAAAATGTCAACTGTTCATGTGCAGGGGAAGAAACCTGTTTACGATCCCTTTCATGTATAAGAAGTCATGGGATCACTTGTCGATGGTACAATATCAGTCAGTGCAGACCATTGTTGTAAGTTTTGAAAAGTGTTGAAAATATAGAATTTTGCACAAATTTGCAAATCATATTACACACTGCAGTAACAAAGACCAGATCCTGACACGACACAGTCCATGTTACAAGGGGTCACCATGTTCACAACGTTCAGCTGTTGCCTCTTTTAGGCGTCAGGGACAACGTTGCCTTTCAAGCCAAGGTCAAGATGAGACACTGCGGTGTCCGTCACCACTTTGCTCATCTACAGCAATCACAGAGCTACAATCCACAGAGAGGGGGACAAAAAATCGAAACGGGAAAAAACATGGCCAGCAGGCAACAGGATGCACATGGGCCTGAGAAGGATGGCTGGTTGGATCCAGGAAATGGGGAGAGAGAAGGAGAGGAAGGAGAGATTTTGGATTACAGCTGTGTGCGAACTGAAAAATTCCTGTTTTTAAGCCTAGAGACATTTTGTTGTTCTTTCCCCAGACCGTAAAGAGGTGGAATATCACAGTTTGCCACAGCACGGGTTAAGTGTGGCTGTGGTGGTGACAGCTGTGCAATCAGTGCTTCAGCCATCACCAGTCCTTGTTTGTTTTCAAGTTTGAGACCTGAAGAGTAGAAATCAAATGGATGACTGTGTCCCTTAAGAGAAAACATAACTCATGATTCATGACACGACTTTCTTTTGGCTTCCAGTAACTGCAGGCAACCTTTCTAACCCTCGCTGGATGAAAGAAGACAGATGAATATGTCACTTTTATGGGCAATTAAACATCCTTGGACACACAATGACTGTGAAAGACATGTAAGCTGATAAAAACCCGTGGAGTTTGCTCTATTGCTGCTTATTAACAGGGGGCCGCTTGCTGACATCAGTAGGTTACCACACAACTATAAAAATGTTAATATTAGTCAAGTTAATCATTGTGTTACAGTTAGTTATTTATAGCGTTTCACCCGAGCCAAAATCTGAAGGCACTCCTGTGGTCAAATCACTCCTCTCACTCTGAACACGCTCATTTTAAACAACTCATGTCAAATAAACGTCATGACTAATATACTTTACTCCTGAAATATTTAACATCGCAATTTACAACTCACATTTGCCCAGATGTGAGAAAAGTAAAGGTTCTATTATTACAAACATACACCATTTATTTTAATAAGCAGAATGGTACATTTAACATCTTTTAACAACCTGAGTTCAATTATTTTAATGAAATACTATAAATATTTTTGTGCTCAACAGTCCTAAATTAAGACAACTACATTGTTTCAATAATTACATTGCGTCCATTTGGCTTGGTCTTCCCATGGATTGAAACTTACTGTATATTTATTTAATCTTAGCTACCAGAAAGTGGAGCTGAATTTACATTGTATCGTCACTATATCTTGTCCTTACATTTTTTTTTTTTTTTTCATTTGAGCAAACAGTATGGGCTCAAAAGTTATCAGTTGTGTAGTTTAGGGGTAAATGATGCACACAGTGTGGTTAACAGTTTAGTTTGCCTGCATGTCACACAGTGTTCTGCACGCAGGACAGATACTGTAGCTGTTTGTGTTGTAAGTGTTGAGTTATGGCCTGGTTCTTTGCATTGGCGTAACATAACTTTACATTAGGTGGTTACACTTTCACCACGAATTATTATTTTTTTCCCTTCAGCACAGTTATTTGTTTTATTTTTTACTGTACATATCTGTGTCTTTACATTATCTTTAACATCTGCCTACATTTAAAAAGCATAGACGGAGGACAATATTTAACAGGAGTTAAAGAGTTAAATGCAAAGCTTCTGCCACCATGGGTAATGTTGATTTAGGATTTTATTGAGCTACTTAAATAATATTTCTTTAGCACTGCATAGGGATTATATTGGGCCAGATCCTACCAAACCAGGATCTGGGTCCTCCCATTTTAAGCAGGGAATCTAAAGAAGTGGATTTGGCATCTCGGTGTCACTATTAAAACATATACTCTTGGGGTAAATATCATCTTTATGCAACTCGAACTCATACTCTACAACCAGAATAACTATGCAACTACAACAAAGCAAAGCCAGTAAATCATGAATACAACACAGAATTAAAAAAAAAGAAAATGACTCAAGAATGAGTTTCAACAAGTTTTTTTTAATCATCCAGGCCATCTGAAGGCTTAACCTGCCCAAAAGAGATCAGAACCCACATTCTCATAGTGAGAAGGGGGGGGGGGAGCAGGGACACCAACCCATACACACACACACGCACACACACACAAAACCTCCACAACATCCACTAAACACGCACAATTGTCTCCCTATAGTTGAAAGGTCATTCAATGCATTCCTCAGCCCTTTCACGAAACCATCTCAATTACATCCTTAACCATAACCTATTTTGTATTAATAACCTATTGGATGACCTCTTCTACCTCTGTCGACAACCATAGTACCTCCTTGACTTCTACGCTGGCGCCTTCTCCAGCTATCTTTTTTACATTTATTTATTTTGCAGAATGAAGAAAATGTGTATCCAACATCTGCTGTGACATGACTATGAAAAACACCTCTGGGTGTAGGTGAAAATTGTGTGTGCATATATGTATATTTATATATGTGTGTGTGTGTGTGTGTGTTCTTGTACTTGCTGCAGAGTGAGGACCACACATCGTATAAACACCTACAGAGTGAGGACTTTTTGGCAAAGTGAGGACATTTGGGCCGGCCCTCACTTTTTTTTCACCCCTTAAAAGTGCTTTTTCAGGGTTAAGACCTGGTTTTAGGGTTAGGGTTAGAACTGGGTTTAGGTTAGGGGTTAGGCATCTAGTTGTGATGGTTAAGGTTAGGGTAAAGGGGGAATGCATTATGTCTATGAGGGTCCTCGCTTTGATAGAAGCGCAAACGTGTGTGTATATGTATATACATATATACAAACACACAAAAAAGTCCAGTACTGTGCATCTCTAATATATATATATATAGTCTATATATGAACTGCCTTCTGCCCCTTTGAACATAATAACCATTGCCTAATTGCCTCTCTCTCTCTTCTCTCTCTTTATCTGACTGTGTGAGTGAGTGAGTGAGTGAGTGAGTGAGAGAGTGAGAGAGAGAGCTTTTAAAAGCGGACCACAGAGAGAGAGAGAGAGAGCTCGATCCTCAGCTCCTCAGCAGCAGCTGGACTAACGCACCTCCGCATCACCACCACCACCACCACAAGGCTGTTTCGAAGGGAAGGATTATTTTTTTGGCTCTTCATTTTTGTCTTAAAGTCAAGGCACCTCAAAGCACCAACGCTCGCAGTTCGTGGAAAGTGTAAGGGAAAATGTAAGTATCACTCTTTTACTGGTGTTTTTCTTACGCGGGACATAAAGGATACATGTGTATCCATCTATTTAAGTCATCACCCATTCGGCAGAGTGGGCGACAGAGTGGAAGTCACGGGACAGAAGAAGCTTTAATGATGTTTCCTGATCATGAAATGCTGTTGTATGTTGATTGAAAAATCCTCAAGGTTACATAAAAAAGGTGTGTTCCTCTGTTTTTTTGTTTTGTTTTTTTACGCGTTCCAGACTTTAATTTTAATTCGAGCTCCAGTACGGTTTTTACGCAGGTTGTGGAAGTGACGAGGATTTACCTCGTTTTAGTGATTATGAGGGGACCGAAACTCTTTCGCAGGGAGAAGGGCCCGTGTTTTCCCCTCGGGAGTGTCTCGGGGTCGTGAGTGTGACGAGCCCCGGCATGACACGATGGAATGTGAGCATTTGAAGTGCAAGTGGCTGAATTCACTTTACGAGTACATTATTCCAGCTCTTAGAAGTGACAGCGGGCAAATAGAAGGAGATAAAGTGCTGATTCTTCTGACTGTGATTTGTTTTACCAATATCTGGAAACTGTCTTATTATTTTTTTTTACCCATTGTATCCTGTAATGCCACAAGACAAGGGATTAATTAAAAAAAACAAAAAGAAAAAAGAAAAAACACAACTATAAGCTATTCTTTCTAAGTGCTGCCTTTAAGTATTTCATTTTATATAATAATAAATTATAAATATATTTGCTTACTTTTTAATTCTTACTTACATTTTGATACATTTTTTTTACATTCAAATATGGAACTAGTGGTACGTTATTTTGATCCTGGACCTATCCCAGTCCCAGTAAACCTTTAATGACTAACATGCTCATTGAAAGGTATTTCAAAACCTTATCACGCCTTACCCAGGAAATGACGCAGAATGAAATGTGCTCCTGCGTTATTTTTCAACACCGTCACCTTTAACATAGTCAAGTGTCACTATCTGTTTTTGGGAGAGAGTTCCATCCTAAGAAACTGTGCAACAGCATGGATGACTTTATCGTTGCTCTGAAAATGGTGGGGCCAGACCAAGTCCGACGGTGTCCAAAGCCACACGGCGGCTTCTGCCATCTCATTTTTCTCGTTTCCCTCTCACCTACTGATTTTCAGAGGACGTCACATGCTGAGAAATGATGTCAAACATTTGAGTTTTTGGAGGACTTTGATTTAAAACTTTGCAGTTGTAAGCTAACTACTTTGTTTCCATGTGAGGCCGATAACCTTTTGAAGTGCTCAAGAACATTGTGTGAATTTTATTTTTCCTAAAGAAATTCATCATGATAACAGTTATGAAATGTATTGTGTGTCAGTAGGTTCTGACTCACATCTGTGATCCATGTCTTCCCCCCCCAGGTTCAACAACAGAGATCGGTGGAGGATGTACAAGAAGGTGATTGTCATGTTCTTCCTGGCTGTGGTGGCACTGACTGTTGTCCAGAGAGGGGCTATCAATATGGTGGTTCCATTCGATCACCAGAGGCAGGCTCGCATGGATAACTCTGAGGGGGTCGAGCCTGGAGCTTTAATGGGAGGAAAACCATTCATGGGGTTCAAAGGTTTTTGGAAAACCAATAAACCACACCCGAAAACATTGGCCACCACAAAGGAGGCCACAATCACGGAAAACAGCATCCCCAGAACCTGGGACATAACCAGCTCCAACTGCAGCGCTAACCTCAACTTCTCCAACCAGGTCTGGTTCAGGGGCCTGGAGGACAATTTTAAACAGTTCATGCTTTATCGACACTGCCGTTACTTCCCCATGCTTTTCAACCACCCAGAGAGGTGTAAGGGGGAGATATATTTGCTCATGGTAATTAAATCAGTGGCCACTCAGCATGACCGCAGGGAGGTCATCCGAAAAACCTGGGGTCAAGAGCGGGTGGTGAATGGCAAGAGAATAAAGACCCTCTTCCTGCTTGGCTCGCCATCCAATATGGAAGAGAAAGTGAACCATCAGAAGCTTGTGGAGTTTGAGAACTACATCTACGGGGATATCCTCCAGTGGGACTTTTTGGATAGCTTCTTCAACCTCACGCTGAAAGAGACACACTTCCTCAAATGGTTTCACATGTACTGTCCCAAAGTGCGCTACGTCTTCAAGGGGGACGATGATGTATTTGTCAGTGTGGACAACATCTTTGAGTATCTTGAAAACAGCAAACCTAACAAGAACATGTTTGTGGGGGATGTGATTTTCAAGGCTAAGCCCATTCGCAAAAAAGAAAACAAATACTACATACCCCCATCTCTATATAATAAGACTCTTTACCCTCCATATGCAGGTGGAGGGGGCTTTCTGATGGATGGGAGCCTCGCAAGACGGCTTTACTGGGTTGCAGACACCCTGGAGCTCTACCCCATCGATGATGTCTTTTTGGGCATGTGTTTGGAAGTCCTTCAGGTCACTCCCATAAAGCACGAGGCCTTCAAGACGTTTGGCCTGGTGAAAAATAAGACCAGTAAATTGAACCGAGAACCTTGCTTATTTAAGAGCATGATAGTGGTGCACAAGCTGCTCCCATCAGAGCTCATGCACATGTGGAATCTGGTAAACAGTGACCTGGTTTGCACACATAAAGTGGAGATCCGATAGTTGAACAAGGACACCAGGGAAGGACATTGCCAACGTGCTGAGCCCTTTGGATACCAAGAGGATGCACAGCACAGTGCGTGATATTTGAAGACAAACTCCCCAGTAAACACACCAGTACAATATTTGAATTGCCTTTTCTGGGGTTACTTTCTCAAAGGCCATAAATTATGTAGTTTTTGAGAGTCTGACCTACAATTTTGTGTGTACTGTATAGTGGCATATTGAAAAGAACTCACTGTCAGCATGCAGACTCAGACAACTCTCCCTACCTCTGTGAACTCATAAATGTTATCATGGGTGACACGTTTCTTCTAAAACAAATTATAAAATACTAAATATACATCACAGCTTCATTATCACAGAGGTCCTTGCACTCATTCGTTTGGACTGTGACTGACTTGATCTTTAATTATACGACTCTTATAGGCTACTTCTGTGGAAACTCTTGAAACAATCATGCCAACTAGTTAACCTGTATATGCCGACTATCCGTGGATTTTAACATGCTGATATACTTGACGTGAATTTGGTAGTTTTGCAAAGACACTGTGAACTAAACTGTTGCTGGTACGAGCATATGACATGTTAATTTAATCGCTCCTAATAAAAGGTGGCACATGTGGGGGGGTTCTTTGTGTTTAATTTAAGCATATTAATTGTTGTGGGTGTAGTGGGATTTTAGGGGATGTAAATAAATGTAAAAAAATCAAAATGTGCTGTACATAAAATGACATTTGTTAATAAACGTTTTGACAAAACAAGTGTATTTGAAAATCTGTCCTTCATTAAAAGAAATATTGCACAACTTTCCTTTAGTGATATTACTGGGTATAGGAAATATTTAACCCTTATTTTTGTGTTGTATCTATTATTAGAAAGAAACAGCTGTGTAAAATTCCACACTGTTTATGTTAAGTGTCGCTGGTTTATTCATTAATTTTTTTTTTTTTTTTTTTAGCATGAAAGTTGAGACCGATAGTATTACTTTAACAGTGAAGATACTGTGCAGGGGAGTCACGTTGGCTTCAAAAGACAAAGAGGGCATGACAAAACCAAAAACCTCACTGTTGTGATTCGCAATCTCCCCAATCAGGTCAAAGACAAGAAAGCCATAGAGAAACAGAATCTTGTCTGTATTGTGTTTCATGAGGGGGTGCACTCGCAAATACAGGGGCAAAGCTAAAGAAGGATAATCTCTTTTAACGGCAAAATTTAACTGCAAATCAATGTGATTTTCCCTGAAGCCAATGTGTTCTGTGCCATCTGCGTTCCTTTGAAATGACCCTCAACAAATGAAACTTAAAAAGATACATCAAGGTGTAATATAACTTTTATGGCAGGAAGTCTTTCATTGGTCATTGTTTAAATGTGCAAAGTGTCTCTGGGACACCAGGTCATTAATCACTTTAAAAAACGCATTCAGTTGAGTCTATTTCCTCAAAGCTCTGGTGACCAAATTTTCCTTTCAAATTTGTGTTTATGTAACAAATGAACTGTGCACACTCAGCTTCCTAGTGACCAAAAAGAGGCTGAAAGAACCACCTTATCAACTACCAATAAAGTTTCCACCATTTAGTTGCCGTTTGTTGACACTAATTAGAGGAAGCTTTTGATGTCAGTATGGCCAGTTTCACATCAGCCCTCGACTTTCTACAGCTGCAACAACGAAAACTAAGTAAAAGTCTTCAATACATCCCCGATTTTAGTTGAATCCGCAGTATTAGCCCTTTATTTGAACTGTTAAAACGGTGTACTTGACTAAGGTGCAGCCACAGCAAGAAAGAAATATTCATACATTCTTTTCCAGAACTTATGAAAGCAGTGTTGATTAAAAAGTGAGGAAAGTCAATGATGAAAAACCAATCAAGGACCGCAACACATCAATATTGCATAATGCTTCATTGCATTTATCATACTGGAAAACAGACCAGAGCAACATCATGGTACATCTGTCCTACCCTTTAAACCATCATTTTAAACCAAAGTTGTTTTTAGTCAGTTATACCCGTTTTAGACCAGCCAATAAACAAATGAGATAAAGTATCAGTGATTGCCCTCTCATCTTTCCAATGTCCATATTTGACTCTAGACAAATGGAATGAACTCATTGTTGGAACCCACACCTCCCCCAGTCATACTGTCTACCATTGCTTCTCATACTCTGCTGAAAAAATATGGATTTTCATAGAGCTTCTATCTATTCTGAATTACAAGCTTACCAGTGTGGGATGTCAAATATCTTGTGTTAGGCCCTATATATGAACAAATATGATTTAATTCTGATTTAACATCAGTATATTAATATATAATACATTTTTTAAAAGGAAAAGAGACATTATGAAAGCAAGCAGGTAATTCTAGACAGCTGCCATTACGTCTCGAGGAAAGCTACCATGACCTCTGTTGCTGTTCATGGCAGAGAGCAACAGATCTCAAAATAGAGCCATTTAATGGTGCCATCATCAGCACCTCCTGCCCATGCAACTTCAAGAACAAAGGTCCCCGTTGAGCTGGAGGGTCCTCGAGATAACAGCATACAGATGTCAGCCAACAGTGTCACTGACAAGAGACACCCACTCCCTCTCATTTACCAGCAAGTGAGTCGTCAAGAGGCACCAGTGCAGGCTTAATACTGAAAGGCAAGCATGAAAATAAACTGGAAAATTTGGTTTTGCCAGAACTGAGGGGGCAGTGGGTTGACTGCAAAGCCCCACATGTGGCTTGCCTTTTTGTTTTCTGACATCCAATCATGTACTTTTACCAGCCTCTCTCAGCAAACATGGAATCAGTGAAGAAATAGTTGTTATTGCTAAATTAAGTCTAGATTCCAAAGGCTACACTTTTCTCTATAATCGTGGGTAAGCGGATTAAGCCTTCACAAGGCACATTTACTATACTACCAGGATGTGCATGTTAAAAGAAGCCAAGTTTGTAAGACCAGCAAATTGAAAAAGTAAAATTCTGGAATTGAATGTCTGATTCAAAATGTAATGCAGTTAATATCAGGATAGTATAACAAGGTTTTATCTGAAAGTGCAGCTCACCTCATATATAAGGCAATGAGAGACAACACTTCACTGTCATGGAGTCCTACATTCATCTAAAGACTGTCGATGCAGAACTGATCTGCCTGTTCACACTAAGTAAGCAGTTCTGTGTGTGGACCAGCTCAAACAATTTAGCCAAGACTGCCACCTAGTGGACAAGCCAAAAAAAGCTTATTGGTTGATTCAAGTGATGGAGCAACAATACAAAAAATAAAATAAGAAAAATTGTTAAATGTAGACCCAGGTTTGCTTAGGGTTACAGGTGAGTTTTCATGATCATGCAAACAAATTGCATCACAAATTGGACACTTAAAAAAAATATATTAGCTGTCACCCAAGTGGTAACCCTGCAAATAGGTCCATAATAAGCTCAAAAGGCAGAACTAACTGCATGGAGGATGTATAGAATAAAGATACATTAAAATTGTTAACCTACGGCAAACTGTTGAAACTTGATTCACTTCAGATTAACAAGTGTAATGACCAACCAGTATATAAAAATCACCACCTACACAGTTTTATTCAATCAGATGAAAAGCTTTCATTCTCAGATGGGCAAAATTAGTCAATGCACTACAAATATCTTATGTCACTATTTTATGTTACAGATGCGGTCATTCATCCGTTGACAGACTCGGTCTCTGCCCCACCAAACATGATACGAACATATTTGCCATATTCTTATCATTCAACTCTATCAAAATATTCTTTGCACGTTACAGTAAAACCTGGCAACTCAAGAGAACTAAATGATAATAAAAACAAAAACATAAAGGATACAAGTGTATTGTTTTTACAAAAGGTAAAATTAAATCATACAAACTGTTTAAATTTACACAATGTATCGGACAAAGACGCACATTTTTTTTTCCGCGGCAAACTTGTTGCCAGACCCCATTCCATTTTACTCCTTAAGAAAGGTAAGCTACCAGGGGCAAGAGGCGCAGGTTTGCATTGAGACAGTCTGTACTCACATGTGGTACTTAAGTCAAAAAGGTCATAAGTACCATTCTGGCACACAAGCGTGGGGAAGGTTGAAGGATCTAAATAAAGGGCTAAAATGCCCATTAACAGTTAAATATTTATCAACGACGCTTTCCGGAATGTCCAAAAGCTCTGAATTGATGAAACCAGAGTCCATTGAAAATGTAGAACAGACTAATGATTTAGTCATCAAACTTGATTTTCTTCCCCTGAGGTCTGGCTCCAAATCCGCCACCACCTCTTCCACCTAAAATGAAAAACAGACAAGTTAAATAGCCAGAACACCAAAAGCATGTACAAAATAATATCCCTGCTGATGAAGATTTGGCAGGACCTTCTGTTTTCCTGGATATTGTTAAGACTTTCTTCTGTAATCATTTTACAGAAAGTTTAAGAGAACATCTTAATGCTAAACTGTTCAAATAAACTTTAATGTAATCCCCCCCACCCCCCCAAAAATTAAACTCCCTTTACCTCCAAAACCGCCACGTCCACCTCCTCGACCACCACCGCGGCCACCAAATCCGCCACGACCTCCTCTTCCTCCACCTCCACGACCACCAAATCCACCACGGCCTCCTCTGCCCCCTCCACGGCCGCCAAAGCCTCCACCACCTCTGCCTCCACGGAAACCGCCTTCACCCTTGGGCTTGGCATAATCCAGGGTCACTTTGCTGCCATCAATCTCACCATCCTCCATGGCCTCCTTGGCTGCTTTGCAGTCTTCCTCATTGTCAAAGTCGACAAAGCCAAAGCTGTGGAGCAAAACTGGTCAGATGATATTTGAAAACTCAACCTTGACTGGCTTGACCTCTGTGTTCTCACATGAGCTCACTAGAACATAAAATGCAGATCACTCTGGGGAGCTGGCAGGTGAGTCTCCAGAGCAACTTTTGCAGACATTTGCATTCATGTCCGAAAGCAGCTTTACTATATTGCTTTTGTTTCACATCAGACATGGGCAACTTCCACTAAGGTAGCTGCCTGTTTAAATGTGAGTCCACTCTACTTCTCATGCGAATCCATACACTGTCATTAGTGGACAGCGCAGTGCTCACGAGAAGTGTCAACTGTCAAAAAGGATACTTACCCCTTAGATGAGCCGGTGTCTCGGTCTGTGACTATCCTGGCTCCCACAGCACCTTCAAATGCATCTTTAAGAGTCTGATCTGACGTGTCCTCAGACAGACCCTTGACAAACAGGGTTTTTGTTGGACCTGAACACAGAAGTTTTTCATTAAAATCTATAGCTTTTACACTACGCTTTCCTACCGCTTTATGGGGGTTGAGGGGCACACTGGTGCCCAAGTCTAGCTTTGTTTAATTAGATGTATTAATTAATACAGCCAAGTCATGTGCACAGACCAGATCAGTACTTGACTATCTTTCTATCTTCACAGAATTTCAGGAGGTCAAGTTTTCATCATATCTGGCCAAGTCAACAAAAAATAAAATATTCAATATGCAT
Organism: Brachirus orientalis; assembly: GCA_016785285.1. Classification (NCBI taxonomy): domain Eukaryota; kingdom Metazoa; phylum Chordata; class Actinopteri; order Pleuronectiformes; family Soleidae; genus Brachirus; species Brachirus orientalis. Next base: position 1,637,360 of record JAFBJR010000180.1, on the reverse strand, counting down.
GTTTTTGGTCTGACGACCCACCAGAGTTTCCTCTTCCTCCATCTCTGCTGCCACTGTTCTGACTGAACTCCAGTCGGATTGTCCGGCCTTCAATTTCTGTGTTGTTGAGGTTCTCCAAAGCTTCCTTAGCATCATCTGTGGTCTCAAACTCTACAAAAGCAAAACTAAAAAGAGAAGTATATATTGACTTAGAGTGAACATTTTTATTGCCTCCAACCATACAATAGTGAATTTTAATGTTAAACATTTTCATAATTACGCACTTGTAAGTGTTGCACAGCAGACATATGCAACACCCTTAAGAAGCTTGGGTGAGCATATTCTGACTGTGCACTGACTCTACTTCTCGTGCGAATCCAAGCAGAATCATGGGTAAGATTAAGAGGAGCTCATGAGAAGGTTTAACACTTGATGGCATGACTCCATGTAACAGAAGGTTAAAACACTGTTTAACATACCCTTTGGGTCTGCCATCTCTCTGTGGAATCCTTATGGACACAGCCTTCTCAAATGCAGATTGTAAGGCTTCCTCTGTGGCACTGAAGGCAAGATTATTCACCACCAGTGTTTTACTGGCTGCTCCTGTCGCTCCTGTTGAGAAAGGAGACTTGTGAGAAAAAATAAGAGTAAAGAACTCTCTGATCAATATTTAAGAAATTATATGTTAAGTGAGATAAATTAAAAAAAAAAAACAGGTTGCACATGTGAACACATGTTCAGAGCTTTAAAAACAGTAATTACAATCATTTTAGACATTTGTTACAAGAAATTGATAAAAAAAAAGTACATATATTTTAAAATAATGTGCGACGTGGCATGAAAATGGTCAAAACCTGCAATCATGCAGGGCATTGTAATAAAAAAAAATAGCTATCAAACAGAGAGTACATTACACCAAACTTTAGTTCTTGGTAGTAAAACCAACAAACATTCAACTTCTTTAAATGTCTGACAAGCTTACCTGCCACCTTTGCACCTTTATGACTCTTATCTCCAACATAATCAACAATGATAGACCGCCCTTGCACATCTGCTCCCTGTGCCTCCTCCAGCATCTTATCAGCTTCTGCCTCCGTTTTAAATTCAATGTAAGCAATGCTGTAGGCAAAGGAAAGATTAGTCATGTAGGAGAAAAAAAAAGAAAACAAAAAAAAAACAAACAAACTGTATTTAAGCGGCCTATAGGCTGTAACAGGATTGATTACTAGTAAACAAACAAACATTCTAAACAAGGGTCAGCTTGTAAGACTTGCAGTGATTTATTGCATTTCACTTCCCTAGTGGTTACCACCTGAGATAAGTTCTTACCCTCTGTTTGAGCCATTCTGGCCTGGCGGCAACCGGACATCGACAGCATCTTCAAATACTTCCCTCAGGTCATCAGCAGTTGCAGAGAATGGAAGGTTTTTCACAAAGAGTGTCCTGGCATCCCTCTCTGTAGAACAAATGAAACCTTTCAATCCTCAGAGAAACCTTTCAACTTGCAGGAGATGTACTCTTATCTTTTCCAGACGTACAAAATAATCAAATAAAATTCACCTTTCTTGCCCTCCTGTGAGGTCTCTTTGCTGCGGGCCTTATCCAACTTCAGCTCCTGACCCATGACCTTTTTGCCATTGAGCTCCAATGCCTTCTGCATGTCCTCCTCGGACGAAAACTCCACATAGCCAAATTTTCTGTTGAAGCAAGTGATAGAGGACCAATTACACATTTGTTACAACAGTGAAAGGACACAAGTTAAACCTTCAATACAGATTTATTGTAATATACAAGCTACATTTCTTTTAAAACTTAATGGAAAGCTTCAGAGTTGATGTTGAACAATGCAGATACTTAGACCCACACAAACAACAGTACTGGAACTGTACCTGCATTAGTTGAAATCCTGATCTTAAAACTGGAATTAAACTTAGCCATTTTAGTCCAGAACAGACCCATACCGATCAACTGTATCTATTTAGGGCTGCAACAATTGGTTAACATAACTGACGTCTTAAAATTCAGTAAAACCATCAACACAATCAAGCAAGCCTTGTGATAAGTCATGTTTGCCATGTCAGATAGAGTGAATTACAAGAGTGGGCATTTTCCCTATTTTTGCTCATGCCATTTTTTTGTAAGTAAGTATCACTTACTTGGTTCCTCCTAACCGGACATCAGTAATCTCAAGGTTGTTCTTGGTGAAGAATTTCCTCAGGGCTGATTTGATTTCATCAAAATCTTTGTTGAAGTTCAAGTTTCCAACAAATAGACAGAACCCTAAAATGAGAGCATTATGTGACAATCTGCTATTTTTGAAGAATATTTTGAATAACACAAGTGTTAGATTCAGAATAAGAAGGTGACATCACATATCAGTATTAAGTCCCTTGTTGATCATCATAAAGTCTTAAAATTTGATTGGCATGTGGATGCATTTATTCTTACCTTCACCATCTGACTTTGCCTTTTTGGCGGGTGGTGTATCCTTTTTGCTCTCAGCCTTCCTCTTTTTAGGTGTCACGGTGGCTTCTGCAAAGATGAAATGAGCTTGAGACATGCCTGTGTCTATGAAATAGTGCTGGGCAGCATGACCAAAAAAGTATCAACATTTACAACAGTATGTTTTATGCACGAGTGCGCTCAGTGAGAGAGAGGCCCAAATGGCTGCATGAGTGTGTGCCTGTCTGTTAATGTAACCGCATACATTCTTTCTAGTTTTCTGCTAAGGGTAATGAAGTAAAATGCTCACTGCTGCAATTACTAGCAGTTACTTCAACTAAGCCCTTAGCATGTATGGCGCAGAAGTTTAAGGGTCCCCCTCAAACAGTGTTTTGCTATGTAACCTTCTATTTTTCATATACCAGTCGTGTGGTATACAGAAAATTCATATAAAATAATAAATACTGCTTTTTGGTATGAACCGTAAAGCAGCTTACTGTGGGAAAACGCAAACTCGTTTATTTAGCTTATGGCCACGGTCTAAGTTTTCCTTCCAAGATTCACCTTCTTCCTCATCATCATCGTCATCTTCCTCATCTTCATCATCATCGTCATCCTCCTCCTCCTCTGACTCCTCCTTAGCCTTAACCATACCAGCCTTCTTTGCCTTGGTGGCTGCTGGAGCAGGAGTGGTGTCCATCTCCTCTTCGGAATCTGAAAGCAAATGTGCCATCAATCTTTCCGAAGGACATTGTAAAAAAAAAAAAAAATTGACCCTTTGACAACCTGCCTCAGACACAAATCGGTGACATCACATATCAGTATTAAGTCCCTTGTTGATCATCATATAGCAACAACTTCAAATCCCAGAAACTCCACATTTAGATAAGCATTAAAAAAAAAAAAAGAGGACAATGTTTGCACTGACCATCTTCATCACTGTCATCATCAGATGCCTCTTTAGCAGGCTTGGCCTTTGCGGCTTGCTTTGCAGCTGGTTTGGCTGCAGCAGCCTTCTTGGGGGGAGGGGCTTCCTCTTCAGAATCGTCATCTTCCTCCTCAGAGGACTCCTTTGCAGGTTTGGCCTTCACTGGGGGCTTAGCAGCAGGCTTGGCTGCTTTTTTGGGTGGTGGAGCCTCTTCTTCCGACTCATCATCATCTAGACACAATTTACACATAATGAATTGCAATGCCCTTCAAGTAAAATCTCCAGATTCTACACACAGTCATTAGAAGCAAGAATGTCACAGCGATTGAGGATAGAACCAGCAGACTAACACATGCTGGTACCGAAGACATAGCGCTGCATTTACTTTTCCTCCGTACATAACACACATGAGTACTTAGCAACTTCACGCATGCCAAGAAATGGAGGGTGTATGATTGTTAACTCTAAGATGAAAAAATTGGGGGCTAGGTTTATAGTGAGTATGTTTAATCTGCTTAAAACTAGAGACAAGGTACTGATGCAGTAAAAACCGGTTCAACTATTACATAGGCCTAAAGTACACCCCACAGGTCTTACCATCATCGTCGTCATCATCATCATCATCATCCGACTCCTCTGCCTTTGCGGGGGCTGCCTTGGCTGGTGTGGGTTTGGCCGGTGTTGCCTTTGCAGGGGTCTTCTTTGGTGGGGGGGCCTCCTCTTCGGACTCTTCCTCTGTAGGACAAGTGAAACTCCCCAGACTTAACATTGACCTTCACAAGATTCATTTGTGTAAAAAAAAAAAGTTCAAGTCTAGCAGTAATGTGTATTAAAACTAAACACGACAAATGTCAACGTAATTCCATTTATGCAAGGTTATGGTAGTAGTGGGATGTATGTGGAACACACCAGAGGTTACTGTATGAATACAATGCTACAGTACACCTAACTCGAGGTGTCAGAACTACAAAGCCCAGTATTTAAATTTTCTTGAAGTTCTATTTACTATGAAAAAAGTGGGGGTTTTCCATGTGTGCAGGGCCACCATAGTTCCCTGCACTTGAAAAGGGGGAGGGGTGAACATTTGGTCTGTAGTCTCACCTTTAAATACCAGTAATCAGGACCTTTACAGTACACACTGAATGCAAATGTTATTGGTCTGGATTAAAGTTGTTAAGATTATGAGAATCACATGACAAATATAAAATATAAATCATTACTTCAAAAAGTGAGCTTTTAATTTTACATCCAGATAAATTAGCAAAGTCAAATTTCACAGCTTACCAGAATCGTCATCGTCATCTTCACTTTCTGCTTTTTTAACAGTGCCATTTTTAGCAAGTGGCGTGGCCTTAGCTGGTGTGGCTTTTTTCACCACTTTAACTGGAGGGGTCTGTAGAAATGGACATGTATTAATTAGTTGGTGACTTGCTGTTTTACTTTAAATGTAGAATAGAAATACCAAATGCTTAGAAATGAAAAGCAAGTATAGTGGCACCTCTTCTTCATCACTGCTGTCCTCTTCACTGGATTCTTCCTCCACTTCTTTAGGTGGTGGGGGGGCTTTTTTCTTCTGAGCTGCTTGTTTATTTGCGGCCTGCAAAAAAGGTAAACGTAAGCTACCATTACTAAATGAATTGGTTGCATTTGTCACCACCTAACAGATAATCACATCCAGACACGTTGCAGTAGCATGATTGCCGACATAGGGTCTATACCATGTGGGTGGCAATTTGAAGAAAACACAATCATGATCTCAATTAAAACATAAAAGTATGACTAGTATATTTACATGAATTTCACATGAACAAAGCTGTATATAAACGACTGGTAGTGACGCTTTAGAGTTTTGCCTCGTGTGTCACTCAGAGCAGGCGCACAACCCACGTGGAACTCGGGAGGTGGGGGAGCTAACGTGTTAGCTACAATAGCGTTAAAACGAGGAGGAACTTTCATACGCACGTCACAAATCTTAAAATATAGCGTTTAACGCGATATATTAAATAGCAGATGAAAAACTCCATGGGTCGTAATCAGTTCTCTAACCAACAGACGGGAATCTCTTTCAGTTCTGCATTTGGGGTGAAAAACCATCATGCTAATGCTAACATCTTACCAGCTACACCGTGTTCACCAATGTTCCAAAAACGTATCTAGTTTTTTGGTCACTAATTGTCATCCGGTGGTTGTTTTATTCACATTACAGTGATAATCTCAGATCGCCATTATTTAATCGAGAGCGCGCATGAATGCCATTTTGTTTGCCGTTAGCAGGCCGGAGAGCCATCTTCAGGGTGCAAACATGGCCGACCTCGGCAGCAATGAAATAATCCCCCCACGCTGCATCCACCGTGCACATACACTATTTAACACAAAGCAAAACCTGTGCGATTCAATTTGACATTTTACACCGTTGTCTGTTCCCTTTTCTCCAAAATACGAGATAACATCTACGTGAAGGCCTCGCGGCTTCATTTTGACGACGACTACACACACATTCACCACCAAATATACGCATTATTTTTATATATGTCATTTTTTCTTCTCTTACCTTTGCTAACTTCACCATGGTGCTGTTTTGTGTTTCGATGAAACACAACTGACTGGATGATAGACGACAGGTAACGAAATGGCTAACACATACACGTGTTTCAACCAACACGATAGGATATAGGACAGGAAAGACAGACGAGCGAAGACGCGCTTCGAACTCTCCTACTCGGCGCGTTCACGTGGACCCGCCCACATGACTGTGTCCCCCAATCACAAGTTGGAACATTTGCGCCGTGGCCGCGCCTCGCCTTCGCACACGGGGGGGGGCGTTTAGATTTGTTCTGTATTTGCACGAGTTCACGAACCAACTGCAAAGAAATTGGGTGATTTAAACCATTGTTTAACTCTGTTGCATTGAACGAGGTTTCTCCAAGATTAATTTCCTCACTCTTTCAATATAACCTCAACTATTTAGAGAGGTGGATCCATGTGTTGAGTTACTCACTACATGTGTACAGTAACGTCTTTATGTCCCAGCATGCAGCTGTTTCTATGAACCACGTGGTCTGGGCCAGTTGCCATCAACCACATGTGTAGCATGTACACCACGTGCTGCCAGCTGTATTTTAGTGAACATGATAGCTGGCTGTTTTTAATTAATTGCTTCCGTTGGGCTGCTACATACACAAATTGCCCACCGGCGACAAATAACTACTGCATTAATTGCATGCAAAAAAACTTTCTAAAAGAAGAAAAACTTTCAGGAGAAATTAATCAAGAGATTAATCAATAATGGAAAATTATCATTAAATGCTGCCCTGTTCTGATTACTAAGTTACTGTTATTGTGTGTATAACACACATGAGCCAAACACATTGAGGAGTATAAAATAGAAAAGTTCCTCCAACAATATGCTTTTTCATTGATTTATCAGCAACAACAGGAATGTTAGGTAACCGTCTAATGTGTATAATTACTTTTATTTTAGAGTCAATTAAAAAAAACAATCATCTATCTATCTATCTATCTATCTATCTATCTATCTATCTATCTATCTATCTATCTATCTATCTATCTATGATAAAGCTATTGCAGTTAGTCAATTCCCAGTCAGTTAATTCCCAGGGGAAATGAACAGCATATTTGAGTAATTAACCCTCAACACCACATAGAGGCAGCATTGCATTTTACATCTCTCTTTTTTACAAAGCACTGGGCTTAGAAAGTCACTCCATTTCTCTTTCATTTATTGAAACTGTGTATAAACTATTAAGCAATTTGTTATTTGGATGTTGTTAATAATAAAGGGTTGTATATGCTAAGGTTTTTTTTCGTGGCAATCACAATTGAGATCAATTTAGTCAGGTTTGCTGTGAAAAAGGCCTGTCCAACATACTGTCCAAAAATGCTATCATGTTTATGGATGCAAAAATATATTTTCCTCTCAATTTCTGCACGTTTCTTTTCTCATCTTCTTAATCTGAGCTGTGGCTTAAACCACACACAGATTTGCACAGCAATTTTTCTTAGGACATTCCATGGACTTCCATTCATTTACACTGCTTAAAGTGTTACCTGAACCCAACCATAATCATTTAATGCTCAACCACAACTTTACCTGACCATAATTCAAAACTCGGCTCTAAAATTTACCATTTACATGATTATTAAGTGAAATTGAGTTATAAAGGAAATTGTGTCTGTTATCTTTAGTATTATGGATCAGACTTAATAAAGTAACAAAACAATTCAGGTACTTCAGATGTAGCTGAAGATGCTCCTGAGCCTGAAGTCTTCACTGTCATCTGTTTCTATCTCTATCTTTGTAAGTAACTAATTTGATACATCTTAATTAATATATGCCTACAAAGGGTGGTGGTGCCAAATTTTTTTGGTGCTGTGAGCTGCATTTGTTAACCCAGTATCTAATCAGCCAATTAGATGGCAGGAAATCAATGCATTTAGGCATGTAGAAATGGTCAAGACAACCTGCTAAACTTCAAACTGAGCATCAGAATAAGGGGAAAATGTGATTTAATAGTTGATACCACACTGGCTGGTCTAGGTTTTTAGGTATATAGAAACTGCTGATCTCCTTGGATTTTCCCATTCAACCATCTCAAGCTTTTACAGAGACTGGGCAGTTCTCTGGCTGAAAATACCTTGATGCCAAAAGGTCAAAGGAGAATGGTAAGACTATAGTTAATACTAATAGAAAGGCAACAATAAATCAAATGACCACTACATTGTGCCTGTGTAATAAAGTGGTCAACATGTGCTTCTGTCATTAGCTTGCAAAAAAGTTTCTGTCCATGTTTAACAGGTGTTTTTATAATTTGCCATATTGCTGTCTTGCCATTCAAACATTTTTGTGACCACAAATTTGGGCACCATGGAGTGTATGGGTTTTTCAGAGTTAATGTGGCCTCTCTTCATCGCAAGTACTCACTGTTGTTTTGATGTTTTCCATCATCATCAGACATAAGCGAAAAGTAAAATGTGTTTTCTGGTCTTGTTTGTTAGTCACAGCTAAACAAAGAATAAACATGCTACTTTACATTTTCACTGTAAAATCTTGTGGATAAAATGTGTGTGTGTTTTTTTTAACACTGCTTTATCAGTTCAACAAAACCTGAAAACACACTGTGCACAAAAGAATAGATTCATCTCTTCTGCTTCTAGAGAAAAATCTTGACTCCCTAACTTTGAGATTCTGGCCCTATGATTTTGTTTGTACATCAGGTGACATGAAATTAAGTTTTATTATATTATAGTAGTATAATTATATCTTTGTCTATTGTATAAAAATGTCACAATATATAGCTACAATGTTGTGTCTCACTTTCATCTGCATTATTCATCTTTGATTATACCTCACTATACCTCACTGTGTTTTTGTCCTGGATCTTTGCATGGAGGTTAAGGTAAAATATAGAAAACAACAAATGAACATCCAAACCTTCTCCTATTCCAGATACATAAAAATAAACCCCAAGTACAGATGCGTTACTAAACTGTGAACTGAATTAAAGTGATAAAGCTGAAAAATGTAAGCTTTTGTCTGAACTCTAAACTGCCAACACTGCATTTTTTTCACCATAGAGGAAATGCTGCATGGGTGCAATTTACCATTGATACAGAAACATAAAACCCCAAGAAATTGCATGTAAGTGCACATGGAAAGTTCTTTTTATCATTTTTGAGAACATTTACAACTATTTGAGACAAAAGAAAAAGTTACAAACAGAATTGACCTGCAGTTTGCATTCATTTTCAAAATGTTACATAAATAAAACTCATATTTATAAATATCTCTTTTTTTTATAAACATATAAATAGTTTTTAAAACATAAATACATTTATGCAGGGGAAGATGAAGTACATGAATTTACAGCAGCAGCAACAATATACAGCTTTGCAGTTTGTAGCTTTTACACCTTTGCCTGCAATCTTGTCATATGCATCTGCGTTTGGACCATTCTGTGTGGTATACATACATGTATATATGTATATATACTGAATATTTATTATATATACTTATATGAGGGTTTTGTAGCACTGTTGTCTCAGTCTTTGCTAATGCTGGTCGGGTTGACATTCGTACCAAAAATCTGTCACTTGGATGAATTCAACTCTGTTTTTTGTGTTTTCCCGTCGTTTGAGAACAAATTGAACCATTTGTTGTTAACAACTATTGTCCAGAAATCTAGGGAAAGAGAGAGAGAAAAAGCAAAAGTAATATTAGAATGAGCTGTAATAAAACATGAACAGAATTAATTTCTTTTTGTCTAAAGGATGAAAGATTATCAGATTGAGATTATCAGCCTCTCATCCATCTGGGAATCACCAAAGATTTGTGTTTATTAAAATGTCTCCCCCTGACTTTTCACACCACCATTTTACCTCTGACAAACACATGTCCAACCCAGTCTCTCACATTAATGATACAGTGGTGTCAACTCGTGAAAAATACACTCACATTCATTGAAGTTAGTCACAAAAGCCCCCATCAAGCCTTTGCTGTTTCTCATGACCACAAAAAGGCCTCAAGCATCAGGACTAACCATGCGTCACCTATAGCTTCCTCATACATACTTTATGCATCCCACCGTCTCTTTGTTGTTGTTGTTGAACAAGATTTCCCAGAAAGGCCCTGACCTCCACAATGTGCTGTGATTTCAAGTGTGCGTAAATGTGTGTTGGTTTTGCTGTCCACTTCCTCTCTGTCTTCTTTCTTTTTTTCTTAAATGTGATTGCAGTTTCCTATATGAAGCAGATGGCTCCCTTCATGATGATGTGTAATAATACAATACTGATATCAACATTCACTGGGCTGTTCCCCAAACATCAATTCAAGTGAGTCTAACTGGGATTTCCGGCTGTCTTAAAGGGGGTTCCTGTCCACGGAGGAGGCCTTTCCCCACCCCAGCCTTCCATGCATTATACAGATTGATTTCTTCATATTAACTCTTATGATAATGTAGTGTCTCTCAGACAGCTGAGGTCAATGCACTTCTTAATGTGAATTCTCCAGTCAAGCTGACTGTAAATTAATAACGGCAGGAACCAACCATGCATGGTCATCACCTGCTGTACTCTACAGTGATGCCACTATAAGGTCCAGGTTTTCTTCTTTTACTTCTTTTATTTTCTTACTCACTTCAGACTAAAATAGTCCCGACCAGTGACAAACAAATATGGATCCGTTCACCGTCCATTCATTTTTTTTAAATTCCTTTCCTTTCCTTTCCTTTCCTTTCCTTTCCTTTCCTTTCCACCTTCACCATTCATTCTTTTACCTCTTCACATACATCTGCTCAAGCACACTGAATCTGAACTCACCATCCAGCCCTAGCAGCCCATGCCGCTGATGGTCCCTATCCTGTCCATCTTGTGGCCGAAGCAGCCACTCCGCGACGTGGAGCCACCTTTCTTGTTCCCCGACTTGTGTCTTCTCGGTGCGGGTTGGTCGTTAAGGAGGCGAGCCCACATCCCTCTGGCGCGGGTGTCCAAGCGTAAATCTCGCAGTAACCGTAACCGAGAGCGCACAGCATCAAGCCGCCTCTCCCTCTCCTCCGACTCCAGAAACTCTGCCAGCTCCTCGCCCAGCAAACTTCTAAGAGACTGGAACACAGATGGAGAAAATAAAAACAAGACAGTCTATGGTGTGCGTATAATACAGTTGTAATCCACGCATGTCGTGTTCGAGCGGTGTGTGTGTAAAGTTTGATTTGGAAAAAAAAAAAATCAGGGCGTTACACATTTGCGCGCGTTCAAACGCTGCGTGCATCAGTCAAATAATTAGAAAATAACAAAACGAACTCACTTTCATCATCGTGTCATTTCGATTCAAATGTTAAAATACTTGCTTAACGGTTTTCCAGTAATAGGTTCTGGCTTTCACTGTGTACAGGAGAGCTGCGACACTGCCTTCATGAAAGAGTCACAGCAAGACAGGTGCCTGTCCACTCGCTCCTCTGCTGCCACCCCGAAATCCGGTCATATAAGTTAACCTTAAGCTCGTTTTATTAGATTTTGACACGCACTTGAATGCATTCCAAGAAGAGACTAAATGAGATCTGATGTAGTTCCTTTATGCTGTCCAAAAATAATTTGACTGTTTTTCACCTAAAGGCTTGAGTCTGTTTTCTCCCTGGGGAGTCTGTCTGGATGAAACATCACTCAAACACTGTGTCTGGAGAGCAACGTGCTGGGATAAATTGGTTTGTGAATTTCACATTAAGGGAGTGGAAATAAAAATGGTAAATTATGACGCGTAAAACTAACAGTCTTGTGCGTCTGAGCCAGAGAACAGCTGTCCGCTCTTGGTGGGAGTGTGAAGCCTCACTTCCCAGTTTTAAGGATATAATAACTCATTCTTACCTTCTGCTGCGCCTGAGATAAAGGTTTTGCCCCCATCCTCACTGAAAGTAGGGTGACCATAAGTCCACAAGCTACCAAATACGACAAGTTCATTCTGACAGGTCTTGTATTCTCTAAGTGATTCCTCTGCGCTGAAGTTCAGAAAGGGAGACGGTAACAGCGGCCAACCAGTCAGCTGTTAAACAGGAGGCTTCAGTCCGTCCTTTACTCCAATGCTCCTCAAGTGCTCCTCTTGCTGAGTATTAGTCCTCGCCGCTTTATAGCCAGCCCATAGTGATGTCATGACAACCTGCGTAATGGTCCTCCTTCCTCGCCAACTGCCTGTTTTCTCTACCTGCCTCTGAGCACGTCATGCCAGCGATTAATTAAATGATACAAGCTTCGGTCATCCAGGCTTCGGAGAAAACAGGATCGTACATGAGCTATCAGAACCGAGTCGTTTTTTTTAATTTTCAACTTTCAGAAATTTGGCTGAGACGCAGCGGCTGAAATCGAAGGCGGTTTCAAAGGCTGCGCACTAAGAGCTGAAGAGCGACTTTGGCAGAGAAATGACTTCAAAGATGCCCTGTGAAACATCTTAACAAGTCTAAAACACTCTGCTATGCAAGTGAGAACCACACATTTCCTTGTTTTAAGTGGGACTTCCAATAGTGCACCTGGAATTAAAATGTAATTTCACTTATTTTAGCAAAGAAGTTCCAGGGATTTACTTTGGTCAAATAATGTCAATCTCCTAATCTAAATCCTTCATTGAACACACAACATAACAATGACAACAAAATGACTGGAAATAGAAAAAGACTGATTTATTCATTTAATCCTAAAGCAATATAGGGTCACCACTCATTATGTGAACTTATCTGGTGATGTTATGCCCCCAAAATAATCCCAGTCAGCAAGAAATCACATCAAATTGAATTAATGACATGTGACCTAATGACTTAAGAGGCTTTAAATTATTTAATCTGCATTGTTCTGGGTTTGTTGATTTCTTGTAGTCCCCTCAGTCTGTGCATCTATCCAGCCAGACACCTGCCATACTCAAAGAGAAGGTTAGTTTAGACTGACATGGTGATTCAGTGTTCTGTGTTATACCTTCAAACAGAAACAGAAACACTACATAAGCAATAGAATCTTTAGAAAAATGACTCATGCAGCCTCTTTCCAGAAGACATATTGCATCAATTCTTGTGTCTTTCCTGCACAGTAAAGTCCAGAACAGAGCATCCTGGAATATTCTGGTGCAGAGACAACTCTCTGAGAGAGCTTTCTGAGAGAAGGCCGAAGACCCGAAGAGTTTCAATTAGCTGTTTTAGCACCAGAAACTGTTCTTGGGGTTCATGCCATGTGTGGTTTTTAAATTTTATGTAATGCATGTTGGCACTAATAAGGTCCACTTAATGGATTATGTTTTTCCACCACAGTGAAAGTAATAAGGTAGAAATCTGAACATCTATTGTCTGACACAGTGTTGACCCAGACATTCATTCTGAATTATGTGTCTGTTCTCTTCTATTGGGATGATCCCACTAACCATGTAACCATTCACACAACTTCAGCTTAAGGAGCAAAGTTGTTCAAAGGTGCTATAATGTATGAAACTTTGCACCTTTATCTGTTGTCAGCAGATTGACACATTACTGACGACGTTTTAAGTGACAACCCACTCGCTCCACTGACAGACATGCTTTCACTCGTCTAGAGGAAATGATGCAGACCTGCAGCAGACATTTTTTGCAGCGTGCAGGGACTGTGTTGGTGTGTGGCTCCTGCAGAGCCGAGCTGCAGTGTCAGGCAGCACCGTCTGTTTTGGAACACAGAGTGGCAGTATTCGCTGTGCTGAGAAGTGAGTACCCCCTCACAGTCCATGTTTACTGGATCAATTCCATCCAGTCAAAAGAAGCCATTGTTTACATAGACAAAGAGTGTACGAAGAAGCTAATGAGGTTGCTTGTCCAGCAAATGTGGCGTATGTGTGAAACACATAGAAAGAAGAAAACCAACAAGTCCCTCATATTCTGTGGGAAGCATCTTATCACTTGAAAAAAGCTCAAAGATACTGTATGGCACACAATTATAACTTTAACAAAGGTTATTAAATTCTTCACAAAAAAATGGACAAAACTGTACACTGCTCTCTGCACTGCATGATTGATAAGGGCATTTATTGTAATGCTACATCTTACAATAACTGAAATTTTCATAAAATATAGTGGAAAAGTGTTTAACAGGATGCCAAATTTGATCTTTTCTTTCTGCCACATTTTTCAGGAAGGAATCTACAAAGGTGAACAACACAACTGGCCAGTATCTAGTTTTTCAGTCGATCTGTTCTAGGAGTTTCATTTGTTTGTTTGAGGTTTTCAGTTTTGTTAGTTTCCTGTTTTATTTTGTAGTTCATTGTAGTTTGTGTACCTTCTTTAGTTCCACTTCCTGTCCTATACCCCCCATGTCTGCCCTGCCCTGATGAGACTGACCTGTGTTTTATAAGTTTCACATGTGTTCAGTTATCCCTGCCTCCTAAATGTATTTAGTCTCTGTCCCCACCGTCTTTGTTGGTTCATTCTGACCCTTGTTCATACTTCCTGTGTTCTCATGTATTTTTGTGTTTTTCTTTTGTCTTTTATATGTGGCACCGTTCGTGCCACATATAAAAAAAGCTCAGTTCGTAGAGGTGGCCTCCCTTTGTCCCTGTCTCCCCCCCTTTCGTGTTACTCTTTTCTATCTAATGAGGGCAAAAAGCCCAAAAATGTTTTACAGTTACATTTTCTAGCTGTTTTTGCCTCCTTTGTTCAGTTCTATTTTTATCAAAAGGCTCGTTTTTGTGGTGCAGCGGCTAGTGTTGCCTTGCATCAGGAAGGTCACCACTTCCTAGTCCTGGTTTGACCGAGGGCCTTCCCGTGTGGAGTTTGCATGTTTTCTCCGTGTGAATGTGGGTTCTCTTTGGGTAGTCCAGCTTCCTCCCACAGTCCAAGAACATGTAGACTGGGGATTATTGGGGATTGACTCACACCAATGGTCACACCTATGGTCAGGTGTGACCATTGGTGTGAGTCAATCCCCAATAATAGCACTGCATCCTTTCAAATACCATGTAAACAAACAGCTCTTGCTGACACAACTGCACTGTAAGAACTTCAGTTTTTTGTTAATATTAATATTTATTTGCAAAAATATATTACTTGGTACTGTATGTCACCCAAATGTAATTTTTTTCTTCATCTTCCTCAACATTATTCTTATCTAGATGTTTTTCCCACTCACTGACAAAATATTTCCAAATGACACTGGTCATTCTGCTTGTAATTCCTGGTCCTCTCTTCTGACCTTTCTGTAGCATGGTAATTATAATTCCCCAGCTCTTCTATTCTTCCTTGCAAGTACGGGAATAAAGTGTAAATTTGCTGAGCAGAATCCTTCCAAGAAAGGGCTTCCAACATTACAACACATGCAAAAACCACTTGTGAACCTGGGAAACACTGCTTTATTGTTGTATCAATCAGCAAACCAGGCTGATATTGTAGTTTGACTATAAATGATTGTGTAAGAAAAATAAAATACCCAAACTATGCATACATGTTTGTTCACTAACTGGGTCTGTAAGGACAAAAGAGTTCAAGTCAAATATCAGATTCCAGGTGAATTTATCAAATCAGAGAATGTTTACTGAGCATGCATGTGTTTTTAACCCTACATTATGCCCTTTTTAATATAACAGAGACACAGTTTGACACATTTACCTTCAGATGCTCCACTGGGGAACTGAAGGATTAATGTACTTTGCACAAGATCCTGTTTGTTGTTGATCAAAGTGGTACTTGGATCATTTTCTGGGGATGAATGGCCCAAGGAAGGAGCTATTAGATTTAGGCAGTGATTTTGATATGGAAACTAAGGGGATGTGGCAGAGGTTTGGGCTGTCATTCTGCGCTCAAGTTTTGATTTAGTTGTTGGCATGGAGACGTTTGACTTTTAAAAGACAAGCAAACAAACAATAAGTGGCTGAAGCAAAAAGTAAAATATGATTGCAGCTTTAGATGCAGTTACAAATTAAAATGACACTTTAAAGGACCTAATATGTTGTTGAAGTATGTTTTTCTTTATAACTTTTTGCACACCAATATATGGTGCTTTGCTTTGTTAAAAATAAGCATGCAAAAAGACAATTATTTTTTCAGTCACCATTATAGTGAACTGGCATGCACATTACAGTATATCCTGGTTTTGGGACACTGTGCCTCTTTCTTGCACCAGGTCTTGTCACAGAAGGAGACACTATAAATGTATTTAATTCAGTTGTGATTTGAAACTAATGAGTAATATCTGTTTAGAAGAACAATTTAGCAAGTCATGCAGGTGTTGAACTTGACATATTTGTTACCTGACTGTCTCTCTTACAGTGTACAGCACACCAGCTTCTCTCTATGGAATCATTTTTCCTCATTTGTGCAAGAATATGGTGTGATGTGTGTATATCACTGCAAATTGAGTTTATACTCACTGACATACACACTTTGTGGTGAGCTGGAAAAGACAGATGCAAAGGCTCATGGATAATTCTGATATGTGCAAGTGTAATTTTCCAGACCTGGGCTTGCCCTGTCATCAAGATTGTGTCCAAAAATGACAGAACCCGTGCTTCTTTGCAGCTTTCTGTGGCGGTGTGGTGTCACTGTTCCAGCTAATGTTAGAGAGATGCTTTTGTTTCCCATACATAAGACGAAAGGAAGTCTCATTGACCTCTTTCTAAGAAATAATTGAGGGTTTGTCACTTTCAGCAAATGCAACTGGAAAATCCCACTCACACACTGAGGTACCTGTAGTTAGAGCGAGTGAAGGATGCTGAGTCTTATGGGAGAACTGCTTTATATCTAAGCTAATCTGCAAAGTTTCTTTCACGCTGGCAGCAATGTGAAGCTGAAGAACTCTGTTAACCTACTGTCTGTGACAAACCCTTAGCCTTTTTTTTCAGATTCTTTTTTCCCTCTAATTGCCAAGTCTTTTATTTTGAAATTTTACGAGTGACACATTCTTCCTAAATGCCGCAAGTGTTGTGTCATCAGTTTCTTTTTGGGGGTGCACTTTAATAATGTTACACAGTCTTACCGATTACATCACACGGGTTGCCGTGAGCACCTCTTTCACCCTGTCTTTTCTTCCTCTGCCTTTGCTGCAACCTCTTATGCACTTAATTTTCAATAGGTTTTTCAGCTTTTATGTGGCTAAAAAAAAAAAAAACAATGGTTTGCATCAGGCAGCCATACAAACCAGCTGAGTGACCATGTGTTGCAGTGGCCTCTGCAGTAAATGTCTATGAGATGATTATGTGTCTTGGTTCCTTCTTTGGGGTTTGGTGTAAGACAAACTACAAGGTTGTTATGGTCCTATAAATAACAGTTTTATTGCATGGGGATTTTTAACGCTTTTTACACAAGTGCTCTGAATGTTTTTGCATGTGCCAACAATAGGCTCACTTTCAGTTCAGACAGTTGCATTAGACTTGCGTATATACACATATGACAATCCAATGAGCTTTTTCTGGAAATAGAGTTTGCCCCTTTGATCTGCAGATATGTGGCCTTTCTTTAGGTGGCAGTTTTAAGGAACTTAGCTATGCTGCAAGTGAAAATAGACCACATATCTATTTACATATAGAATTTAAAAATATAACTATTACTTTGCCAGTTGAAAAAAGAACAAATTGAAGCAAAAAGGTCAATTTAAAAGGATGTATCTCCTTGTTTGCGTGTATGATTATCCTAAATTGAGTATCATTCTGCAGATTTGAAACCTCACACAGTTACAGATACTTTTGGCACATTGTTTTTCCTTGGAAAGTAGCATAAAAAATTCATTCTCAATTGGACACTACTGTGTTTCGCTAACACATGATTTGTGCTGTGAGTCACAAATCTTGTTTTGTGTATTTGTCAGCAGATGGATACAAACTCTACCACGGACACACAAATCTTTTTTGCACAGTTTCCCCATTGGAATGGGGGAAAATCCACCGATGAACCTACAAATCACATCCCTGTTCCTATAAACAATCAGCGAATGATGACATTTAACCTTTGCTTGTTCCACATTATGTCAGTTATGTATGCTTGCGATGATCAAGTGGAGATATTTTAAATGTCCATTGTAAATTGTGAATTTTGATTTACATTTGAGAAATGTATAAAGAATTCAGTTTTTGATATTATTTATGACACACCACAAATCCCAGCTGCAGCAACAGTTTTTATTAATAAATGCATCACAGTTTATTAAGGTAGTTTTTGTCCTTTACTTTTCCTGCCCTTCCTGATACAATCCATTGTCTTGACCTAGTTGGGACTTGATCGAGCAACCTTCAGGTTACAAACCAGGTTCCCATTCCACTTGGTCACAGGCCAACATATTAAGGAAAGTTATTAAGTCAGAATAACATTTCTTCTCTAGTACAATTAAAGTATCAAAGCACAAAAAGATTCCCAGGCCTCACACTGTTTTAAAACCACAGTACCACTCATCAATGCAGGTGCAATAGTCTGGCAGATGGAGACTGTGGAGCCCCAACAAAATATTGTTCTTTGTCATTCATGTATGAAGCCAAACACAAAGGACAAAGAAACCACAAGTGGAATATCTTCATATGAACAATCATGTTTTATGGCTCATTCCAAAACATGCACTTGTGTTTCCACTTTATTGCAATTCCAGAACCAAAATAATACAGATGATTTTTGAGCAGACACTGACTTGATTAAAAAGTGGAAAATAAATAAACATTATTGTCAAAATAAATAAATAAAATAAAAAAAAGATAAAAATTCAAATAGTCTATGATTTAACGTTTCATGTTATCAAATAGCCACCGAAATCAGATTCTTAACCTTTCTTGCCAAAAATAATCACAATACAGATTGTTTCATGTTTGTCATTTTTTCTCCCTTTTGTGACACATTGTCTCATTTGGAAAAAAAAACATTCCAATCTGGAGGCACAATGAAAGACGCTCTTGGGTCAGGAACTATTCTTGTACATATTTTGTTTTCTGGACCATAAGAGCTGCTGTCTGGCTCTCATTTTACTGGGTTTGTGTTAGCAGTTGAAATGGCTGCAGCAGCACATGCACAAATTGCTTACACCCCTTCATAATAATCCAATAATATCGGAGTGGCATCATATTCCTACTAATGTCATCTCTTTTTATAAATAGCTTCAATCATCATAATAATTACACAGAGGTAAGATTGCCCTGGTTGTTATTACACTGCCTCAATGTTACCATAACTATTAAAATCATAAATGAGAATAATTTACAGACTGCTTCAAGGGCTTTTATTCCAGTGTTCAGTGTGCCACACATACTTGTTGGCAGAAAAGACATTTCTAAGCTACTCACTGTAACACTGGTGTGTCACTTGTGTTTTTCAAACCATGTGGAAAAATGCATGTTTGGGGTTTGGGTGGTACAAGCCTTGACAAAAACCACATGGAAACAGGACATGTCATCGCAGATATATAATCTTGGATCAAGGTACCAAATAATGTGCTTGACATAAGTGAAGTGTCCTTTTTTTTAATACACTCATCTTGCACAGACCCACTACATCACATGATTTCCATAATTATATTTTTATTTGAGAACAGTATTTCCCCAAGAACTGATTTATTGACTTGCAATGAGTCACGAGGATGAAAATATGTCAGTTATTGCTTTTGAAAGTATAAAAAAATGTTTCTGAGATTCACCACGGTTATATAGTATCTCAATCGCATGCTGTTTCTCTCAAACCCAATCCCTTAATCCATGTAGTGCAAGGTACACTCACTGCTACATGTTGCAAATGTCAAAAAGTTGATTATAAATTATTTGGTGTTAATTTTAACAGTCCTTGCAAGAAAACATCACATTTTGTGGAAAACAGATGGATTGATTTACCTCCCAAGTTCTGAAACATTAAGACCTTCAGCATCATTTTAAGAGACAACAAAATGAGCCAGCTGAGACACAGAGGTGTACTACTGTAATGACTAAAAGTACCACTAAAAAATGCCATTCCTGTTGTAAAGTCTGAGGACAAACTGTATGCAGGATGTGATGTAACCCATAATCAGCTGGACCTAAAACCCAAGGCTGCGGATGCGTCACGTGAGGTCACTTCTTCACTCCACTTGAAAAACAAGAAGGAATGTGTTAAAGGACAACCACAAAGGAAATTCAAAGGCTCTGTAAATGGTTTTAGGGCATTAAGCTAACATTCCTAACCAGGAGCTGCTTCAAATGAGTTAATTAACAAGCACAGACTCTTGGACAGGGTAATTTAAAAGTGTTTTATTGAGTAATGAAACAGGAATTAAGTCACTCTTGTGTACTGATATAAAAAAATAGACCTGAAAATACAGAACTGCAATGGGTAAAAGAAAACAACATATTTGATTTATTTATTTATTTATTTATTTTTGTGCCAGCACACTGTCTCATTCATGTCTGGTCATACTAATCCCAGTTAATCCCATTTACTGCTTATCACTTCACCTACTGTATATGTACAAATATCAAGTGACCGGCCAAATACCTATTGAGGTTATATTTTTACCCACCAGTCTGCTTGACCTTTGGTTTTTGTTTATTAGCAGGAAAAGATGTACATAAAATAAGTGATGTACAGCAACACGGATATATGACAGGCAAGTGTTGCAGAAGGCTCGGTCCATCCTGTGCAATTGTAATCACCCTCTTCTGGATGAATTTATTCATCTTCCATCTGGACAAAGACCGACTCACCGGGGTCAATTCTAAATGATACAAATTGTTCACTGTTCCATGTGCAATCTACACTACCAATTTGCACAATTTTTTCTTGTTGCATTTTATTGACAGTTGGCTCCAGTGTTCTCATAAACTTGAAATTTGGATTGTTTTTAGTTAAGTTTGGCTGTTCTGTGTGGGTGTATGTTGTCCCTTGTCTTTGTTTATTGTGTTGTTCTAATATGCATGCATATATTAATAATTTTTATTATTGTTGTTGTTTTTCAACTGCCAAAGCAAAACAAATTTCCCCTTGAGGGACTTAATTCAAATTAACTGGACTGAATCCCAAAAAACAGCCTTTTTACAAAACCTTGTGGAAGAGGAACCAGTGAACTCTTGGTTGCCCTTGGTGACAGTATGTGCTAAATGTCTTTCAAACTGTGTTTATTTTTCTTAAATAGATGTTTTACTTTGAGGGCAAATAATCATGGAATGCTTTTGCAATTATAGCTGCCTGTACTATACATTTGCTGCCAGCTAATTGATACATATTTTAACTCATTGCATACAAAAACTATGCTTGAACCAAGCTAGAAATATTCTCAAAAGCTGAAACAAAAAAATAATTTTGCTTGGAAAAAAAACCGATTTAAATAATGAATTTGCTTGCTGAAATAGTTGGCTTTTTTTTTTTTTGCCGCAAGCCACTAATCAAGGGCATTGTCTTTTCCATATGCCACTAATCTTTAAAATTTCACTCTATCACTGAATCCTCAAATCTGATCTTGTGTTTTCCTAATTTTGATATGGTGCATTAACTAATCCCAATTATAACATCCCGAATCAAAACTGAGCTTTATACCTGCTCCTGGAGCAATACAAACAGAGATTCTTGCACCCAAAATAATCACATAATATATATTCATGCTGTATATGGATGCCATATGATGTAAGCTATAGGCTGGTTTATTGCAAGTATCAGTGTGTATTTGGATAACTCATTTATACTCTGGAAGGGGTGAAATTAAGTGTATGGACATTAATCAGAAAACACTTTACTTCCTTGGGGATGACAGATAAGGTGCTTGTGAGCATGCAGCTGTGAGTTGCCATAAGCAGATCAGCAGTTTTAGGCAAAGCTGTAGTCTATATTAAAAAATACTGTTGTGAAACTACTCAATATAAATGCTGCAAAATTCATTGTGCACAAAATGTGCTTTTTATTTTCTCAATTTCACCGTGCAGTTATGTAAAATTACACCTATTACAGTCAATCAATGAGTAGTGGATTTTTGAAAGATTTTTTTTTCATGTCACCGTAACCTACAGATTACTTGATCCTCTTGGTGAAAAAAGGAAAAGAAAAAACTTTTGGAAAAGTGAGAGAATGTTCTTGCTGCCTGGAAATGAGGAGCCATTATGGCTTTGCCTTTCACTGAAACCTGCATTTAGGAGTTAAGCTGCCACTTGGAGCTGTGATAGCCACTTGCACACCAAAGCAATTTCAAGTCAGTGGCGTGGTGGTGATGTGAGGTCTAACTCAAATCAGACAAACGAAGCCAGCCTGGCGATGGGGTTTTCAAAATAACCCTCACTTCTAACTTCCATGTGCCTGCTATTTAGTGGGTGATGTATGACGTCAAGATAGGTAGACCTGCGCAAAGGCCACACAGGTCTGTATTGAGCAAATTAGCACAGAGCAAAATACAGACTCTTTATATTTACAGCATGTGCATATTCTGTAATTTTTGTGTTCTTCTGTGCAGTGAGTATTTGTGTCAGTGAATGCAACACATTCATAATGTTTAAGAGTCTGGATTTGGCTCATAGACTCATTTGCCTCAGGCTTTATTTATTATGCATAGGATTTTATATTGTATAATCTTGCAGATTCAATATTGCTTTGTGTTGTTTGTATGATTTAACTGCATGATTTTCCAAAGTGCACGTCTGATTTACCTTTGTGTGAATGCATACAAATGCACTGCAGAGTGACAAGCCTGAGGCCTGGACACCCATCAAGAGAAACCTGTTGGCCTTAGAAAAAAAAAAAAAAAGTTAATAGCTTGATGGCAGTTAACTTTACAGGCGGGAGCTAATTCAATAAAGATCGCTTTTCACACAGTATGCCTCTACAGCTGAACCCAAAAATGAGAAAGGATGGGAGACAGTAACCCAAGTGCTGTGAAAGAGCGTCTGATTTGCTACATTAAAGGAAAACTCAGGCTGCCGTCAAGCGGTGTTAAGCACCTCTCATAAACTCCTGTCACATACGATATACTGGCTGTGAATGAACTTAACCATGACTTCTGGGTGACCTCTTTGTCTGTGCTGTATTTCACAGGTCAAAGACAGTTCCAGACAGAGTGGTCAGTGTTCTGTTTAAAGACATAATTTGTTCCTTTAATCTGAAGATTTTTGCAGACTAATAACCACAAACATGCCATCAACCGGGGAGTGAGGCAATTCTAGGATTACAGTTAAGGCAAAGGGTGGTGAATATAAGCAGCTCGGTGAACTACTGGGCAGTAACTTAACATAAAGTCTCACTCACAGCTATAGAGTGCAGTCCATAAAACCAGAAATAGTCATAACCATTGAGGCCATAATCCCTGGCTTTTTACCAGCTGTGGTATTAACTGAATTTATGTCCTGATTTCATTTGCAGTTTGGCAAAGAGTATTTGATGAAGCAGAAAAAAAAGCTCATTTTATTCACATTATTCTCCTGATCTATGCACAATGAGACTGGGATGAACAGGCTTACAGAGTAAGAAAAGCACATGTGTAAATAATTAAATTATAATGAGCTCACCGAGTTTAAGGGTAAATTCTGGCTCACTATCACACTGTCTTGCCTTACTATAAGTGAAAAAATCATTAATATCATTAATATTATTAAGTGAGTAATGACTATTTTGATGTATTATGTCTTTCTGTCAAATTAAATATATAAACTATAGTTAATATTTCTTGTCTAATAAAAAAGAAAATTAGATAGTCTGGCCTAATTAGTATATTTGATATTATCATTAACACCTGTGCTTCTGTGATTATTGTGCAGTAATGGGGGGTGGGCGCTTTTTGTTCTTTCTCATGCTCATCTTCATTTCAAGGCGATTACTGTTAAATGCCCTACACATGGAAAACAAACTTGTTTTTGTGGAACACAAAAACAAGTGAAAAAGTTGTTTTCTATGTACCAAAGATCAGTCCTTCATCTCAAATAGACAAGTAAAATGATTCATAAACAATTTTTGTGAGGGGGATTTTGATAGAGGTAGTGGGAAAAAAAACAGCATTTGTTTTTTTTTCCTTTTTTTTGAAATTAAGTTACTACTAAGCAAATCCATGTGTGTTGGTTAAATTCATATTTCTGCCCTTACTATTCTTCCTGTTTGAAATTACAAAATAACACAACCTGCACAAGCATCAATCTAATTCCATAGAGACCACACTCCTGGTAAGACAGTGAACAAGCAATATAGGGCCTTATAGGGCACCTCACTGAACACTAGAGTATAAAGAATTGATGATATTAAGGATTACGCAAGACAAATATAACGCTTCTTGCAGAAGCTCCATCCCTTTATATCCTGAAATCTTTGATATATCTTACTTTTGTTACATGTCAGAATATGTTTTCCACCATTTTTTAAATGTGAAAACTGAATGAACTACTGAGACATTTGAATTGTTTAGAGATCAGTTATGGTCATAATAATACTTTTAGGTTGGAGGTGTCATTTGTGGCCAGAGAACAGCAGGCAGCTTTGTCTTCCTAGCTCAGCCTGATGCATCGAGAGGGCTTTTACAGTAAGAAGGAGTGGAGCACATAGAGGTTTACTCGCCCTAGCCCAAATTCAAACCTTGCATCTCTTGACTCCCTTCCAGCTGCTGGGGTATACTGGGGAGTGTTCCCATGGAAAAGCTGTTAAACTGGCCATGGGAGTGAGGTTGAGGAACAAGTTTCCATCATATTTTAACTAGCTAGCGAGGCTGTGCAATATGAAGAGTTTCTCATATTGCACAGCCTCATAGACTTCTCAACTGTAAGCTCATCCTGTTAATTATGATGAAGTATATATTTATTGGAGCTGTTGTCCACACTGTTATCCTCCCTTTCCCCCCATTCTGGTGGCTACAGGTGTGTGCATTGTCAGGTCTTTTTCCTTCCTGATGTTTTAGCTTGACTTATGAAGGGTCTGAGCAAAGATTGTTTGTGCATTATCTCCATGTTGCTAAGCAGACTGGCTTTTCCATTGGATGCTTTTTTCCCCCCAATCACCCCTAAAGAAAAAACTGGTACTGATTTTTAAGGCCGGATCAAATTAAGGACTGGCGATAAAGTTTCATGTATTATACTCAGTGTTGTGGGCCCACTTCCCATTTTCCATACGTGCTTGCTTCCGTCCCTTGTTTTGTCGGCTTTTTTTTTTTTTTTTCCCATTATCAACTAATCTGAAGGATTTGTAGAGCACAAATAAATGGGAGAAAGTGATGTTCCACAAATCAGCTGCATGCTTGTAAATGGTCAACTCATACATCATGCTTGTTGTTCCATGAGTGTGTCCCATGTTTGCTGTTTGTAAATTACAGTAACGTCATACATCACAGTGATTGAGGATGTATTCTGCTCTGTTGTGTGTGTGTGTGTACGGAGTGAATCCATCATTGTTCACCCACTTCAGAGTATTAGTAACTGAAATACCAAAATTCTTTCAGTTTTTAATTAATATAGCATATACAGTATTCAAAGACACAGCCTGCAGAAACATTTCTTGCATGCTTGAAATTTGATTTGAGTCTGTGATGACTCCAGCCACCCCAGCCAATCAGAGGCTGGGTGCAGCTCCTGAAACCTGAACAGGAATACAACTCTGGCTCATTAAAATCTGTCAAGGGTGTACCCCGCCTTTCGCCCAACTTCAGCTGAATGGATTGGCACCAGGGCCCCCTGTGATGCTCATGTGGAGGTTAAAGCGGTAGATGTTGAGTCAGAGAGTGAGTGAGTGTTATCATGACAAGACATACTAGTCACACTTGAAGTGTGAACTCACAGCAACCGCATAGACCCCCCAATCACAAGACAAAACATTATGCAGTGTGGGATGTACAGTGATCCTACGACTCTGAAGGTTGTGTAGTTTGCGCTTGGTTATAACTAATCAGCCATCATTCAATAACTAATTACTTATTATTGACTGTGGCTGCTGTTTGATTAGTTTTATTCTTGCATACCTCTCACCTGGGCGTGTGAACACTGTATTACTGTTTGCTTTGAATATCAATTATCAAAAAAGAGTCAGCATGCTCATACTTATGAAACACTGGAAGCTTTCTTGTTATCATTATATTATTCCTCAAGAGAACCCCAAGGCTTTGAAGTAATAATGTGGCATTTTGCTGGTGCAGCGATTACAGGTAGATATGAATCTAGCATCTCTAAAATTGTACACCACACTCCTTTGCTTGGCTGTTGGTGTGTAAGATGAGCACTGTAATGATTACTTTGTTGCTCAACACCTGCCAATCTAGTTTAGGTTCTTACATATTCTGACTTGTAGAAATGTTCTGTTTATCTTATTGTAGCAGCTGTGTAAGTGTCTCAGCCCTGATTGCCTAGTTTACTTGTCTTCCTAAAGGCATTAAAGCAGCAGTAAAGTGTCAACACTTGTGCTGCAATCAGAAATCCATTTTCCAGATCTTCCCAGGACATTACATTCACATCAGTGTCAATAAGCAATTCATACAGAGGCCTTAAGGCAGGGTTTCTCCATCCTGGTCCTGGACCCGCTGCCCTGCATGTTTTAGATGTCTTCTTGCTCCAGCATAACAGATTCAAATAAATAGGTTGTTATCAGGCTTCTGCCGAGCTTGATGATGAGCTGACCATTTGAATCAGGTGTGCTGGAGCAGGGGAAACATCTAAAACATTTGACAAAATGCCCTATTTCCCACAGTCTGAATATATGCTCAATAGGTTGGATGAACTTATTTGTATGTAGTATCGATGTAAATTTGTCTGTATCCAATAGAAGATTGTGTCTGTTCTGCAGACATTGCTCTGTAAAGGACAAAAAATATTTCAAATCACACCTTTGTTATCTCCTACATCATTTTGTATTCTACACAGTAAACCAATTACAGTAGAGTAAAATGAGAAGTGTGCATGCATTTATGGATGGCAACAAAAATTATGTCAATGTTTTATAATATTCTTGTACTTCTGGGGAAAGTTAAATTTTCCCTCATATACTGGGAATATTACCATCAAGTTTAAGGCAAGATCATGTGTGCTTTCATTATTTTTGTTCCACTATGACATTGAGCTATGCAACATATTATAAAGACATTATCTTATTCCATCCAAAATCATGCCTACATTGTTTTTCTTATTCCTTCACCTAGTTCACTGCTGAACTCCCGTTCCACAAAGTGTGTCTTTCTCATCAATGAGTTGTGGTATTAATATTTGGTAACCGCACACGTTGTGATAAATTCTTTTTGCATGTTTATCTGCTCTATGAGTCACAATGTTTCTTTAGGGCCTGACATTCTGGATTTAAAATGAAAATTTCAAAAACACTCCACTTAATTTAGAGCATGTTAACATGTGGTGAGCAGTCATATCCAGAGTGACTTCCAGCTGACTGAGTGAGTGGTTTCAAGATCTTGCAGAAGGACCTTTGGCCAGGATGTGGGGCTGTTACTGCAATTGACCTCTTGTCCTTTACATGATGGGATGGTCACCGTAACCACTAGGCCACCCTGCCACCCTGAATAATCGTTATTAGGCTCTCCAAATAAGGAATATACTTGTGGAGCAGAAGGGAAACCTTGCGCTGGATGTTGAGTGGGTGGCTATAACAGCAAGACTTATTTATTTTAAAAGACCTGAAGCTGCCCCCACATCTGGGAGGAGCATTTCCCTAAATTGTTGCCATCATTTGTCGCTGCACTACCAGGTTGGAATGGACATTTGTTTCCTAAAACAATACGGCACCGGATGGTTGTGTCACTGGAGGGGTGATGTTCCTTTGGCATGTAATTAGCCATGAAGCAGTTTGATGACTGCATTGCTCCTTTGTCACTGTGAGCTAATATTAGCTTACCTCACTGTGTCACCTGACCACTGACATCACCACTGACTGTGTGTCCTGTGATGTTTCACCTTTAGTAGGACGATCTACCCACTAAAAGCAATGGAAGGTAAATTCCACTATATTCATATATGTGTCTTCTTTAAAACTTTGTAATCAGTGTTGCAAAACTCATAAAATCAAAGTAGTGACACATTTTGCCAATCATATAGTAACCCAACCTCTAGAAAAGCCATGGATTCTGCCAAGAAGCTCCTTTTGCACCTCGCTGATAAATGATTTAACACTGGGTGTTACAGTCAAGTGTATTTCATACTTTTTTGAGGGCATATCTGAAATATTTCAGAACTTATCACTGATGTGTCCATCACAAATTGTGTACAGCTAAGGTCAACTCAAATAATGTATTTGATTATTGCAAGTGTATGTAATGCAACAAACAGTATCAACTAAGATCGTGAGTCATTTGGCTCACACTACTTTTCCCACCTTTTAGGCAGTTCCTAAAACCACTTAGTTGGCAATCAAATAGCCATATCTTTACATTTTAAATGTAATATTTAATAACTTAGTGCAAATTTTTGCCAATAAGGCTGTTCTGTGGTCTGCCATTTCAGTCACTGACAGATGCAGGTGAATGCTATTCTCTTCCTTGTTTAGTTTACAATATAACACAGGTAATTTGTGATGCAAATGCTCATATTTACTGTGTACACAAAGGTTATATATGAGTCCAGATGGTGTTGTTTTCTTTTAGTCTAGCGCTGTGCAATTTGGTTTTACATGATGATGACAAGTATAAGCCAAGATGTTGTGTGTTCATTTGAGCGTCTTAATCCTGTGCATCCTAGATACCCGCTGTTAAATGTATTCCCAGCATGTCCATATTGCAGTAATACCCTCAGCAGATTGAGGATTGAATTTGAAATTATTCTGGATATTGTGCATCTGCATAGCCATCAGTGTCTCTATGATATGGAGGACATCTGGATGTATTAGACACTGTATCACGTGTCAGCTGCACTAGAAAAGCAAACGTGATGCTTTTTTTCATGCACCATATACCAAATACGCTGTCTAAATCAGCAGTTGTCTATTTTCATTCTCTATTAATTTGTTAAAGTTGTCATTCACAAGACAGTATGCGAGTGCATGTTCACTAATGCTATCTTAAATGTGTAGTAGTGTATGCATGGTTCACGATTCTAGAGTTCTCACTTCATTTTGAGGATATACTGTAGGTTGTGGTTATATGGAACTGTTTGATGTTTGTAGAATTAATGTAGTCCATTAAACCTCTGACCAGATCTCAACCTACTCAACCCACAGCCCCAGTTAGGTTAAAAAGCCACAACACCTCCACACGGACGCTGAGCATGGGGGTTCCTCAAGACTGCATGATTAGTCCTTTCCTTGATTCACTGTTCACTTAAAACCGCATCCCTCTGCATGAATCGGACTTCATCATGTCTGCAGATGACACCATCGGATCGATGGGAACAACATGGAGGCCTATAGAAAGAAGACAGAGCATCTCCCTTATTGGTGAGGAAACAATAATCTGACCCTGAACAGCAAGAAGACCAAGGAGCTTATTGTGGACTACAGGTGGCTTACACACTCAGGAGGGAGTGAGGTGGAGTGTGTCTCCAGCTTCAAGCTTCTGGGAGTCCACATCATGGATGACCTCACCGGTGATACAAACACATACAACCTGGCAAAGAAAGCACAGAAATGAATGTACTTTCTCCGGACATTAAAAAAAGCTCTGCTTTCTACCAGAACTCTAACAAACTACAGACTCTATAGTACTACAGATTCACCATCAAGAGCATCCTAACCAGCTGTATCACAGCAACTCGCAGCGGGTAGTGAAAACTGTCCAAAACATCACTGGTGCCCACCTCCCTCTATTACCGACATAGCCACAAAGCACATCCAGAGAAAAGCTCATGGCATCATAAAAGACTGCTCTTTATTGTACATATTGTATATTTCATTTTTAAATACTATCTTGTGTATACATATTATCGGTATATATTGTATATACATATTTTATAAATTTGCAAATTTCTGCTCCTCATTTACCTGTACTGCTTTTTTTATTCATTATTTATTTGTATACACTGTGATATACACTTTTCAATGACAATAAAAATGAAGCTAATCTGATCTAATCTAATGTTAAAGAGTGTGTATTTTTGTCTAATACCATCGGCTGCTATCTTTTTATCAGCATGCCATGTGGTTGCATGGTGCTCTAAATGCTAAATGTACTGTAGACACTGCAGGTATGTAGGTCTTGTAAGGAAACTGTCACGTGTGACTGCAACATGATGTGTGCACTGTTTACATACACAGAATGAACTTGTTTCAGTGCAAAGCCCCTTTAAACAGTAACCAAAGACAGCCTGTGTGGCTGCTTCAGTAAAGTGAAGTGCTATGTCAGTCGTGGTCCGCCAAACTGCTCTTGGCAGTCAGCCATGGTCTTCAGGAGTTTCTGCTGCCTTTGTCATGTTGTCTCCTGCCCTGTCATATCCTCCCGGAGGAGTTTCTCCTGCTTCCTCCCAATCCGTCTTCTCTCTCTGGGAATATGACAGACAAACAGACCCTTGGGGATTCACAATTCTACACAATCACCCTTGTTCAGATACAAGCTGTAGTCATATGATACAAACATTTTTTTTTAATAATCCCAATGGCTGAATAAAACCTAAGTGTGCAAGCCAAAGAACCGCCAAATTTTCTGGCTAATTAACTTCAAGCTGGCATCTAAGGAGAAATGCACAAGGGAGAAGAGTTAGGAAACTATAATGCCCAAGGATGTGATTTGATAAAGCACAATCTATGGTAGGTTGCCTAAATAGCTCATATGTCTTTCGGCAAGTAACTGACAAATGTGGTGCTTTGTGTACCTTCAGTGGTTTTGAGGTGCAACTAAATCACAAAAATGTGCTTCAGCTAAGAGAAATATTTGTCTAACTAAAACCAGCGTGCCTTGTTTCCTACAAAGAAATTCTGATTTAAAAGACTGATAATACTTTCCCATAAATGGATAATTGCTAAAGATAATACTAATACTAATTTAAACTCTAACAATAATGCCTGTGATATACTGTGTAATACTACATGGTCTAATTTCTAATTTATTTGTTGATTAGATGCTGGATCCTATGATTGACGCATCCTTTTCCATTTATCCAGGTTTATGACAGGCACCAAAAATATATTTATGTGCCCCGAATGGCTACATAGTAATACACTTTTTTTCTTAACTTTTTTTCTATTCATTTTGAGCTGGAATCATTTGGTCAACTGACTGGGCAGGAAACAGAGCAAAGGAAAACATGAAAACCTTTGAGCTGTCTTTGATTTGCTAAAACACTTGACAGGGAGAGGCTCCCTAGAGGGCGATCAAAGGTTATAGGAAACACAGTTGGAGACCTGCGCTCATCCTGTGTGATCTGTTTGGAGAGTCATTTGAGGTAGACCATTTGTTCTGGGTGGGGATGTTGATTTGAACTAAATAAAGGGCTTGAAATTCAATAATGGTGCCTCATAAACACCCTAAAGGCATGTAACTATAATACAGTTTGGCACCAAATAAAAAGCTTAGCATCACTAAAAAGCAGGACTATTAGTTTAGATAACACAATACTCAGCTGCACTGCATCAAAAACATTACGTGGTTGGTAAATTATCATTACTGCTAGGGTTTGGATTGATATCAACACATACTGAATGAGAGAGTTACTATCTGTTGCGGTGTCCTGATAAATGATGAAATGATTCATTGAGTTGTCATTAATTTCACTGGTTGCACCTTTTGGAAGACATGCAGATTATCAGGCATTATACGGTGCCATTTATCAAATAAAGGATCAGTCTATTTGCAGAGTGAAATGAAGCACATGGAAGATATATATAAATATCTTCCATGTGCTTCATTTGACATTGTTCACTTTCATATATATATATATATATATATATATATATATATATATATATACAGTATACTGGTATTTGAGAGAAAAAAATGTGAGAGATGTAAGCAAGTAACTTTAAAGAAGATCATGCACTTTTTAGCTGTCAGTATAGAGTTACTCATGCATGACAATGTGACATGCACAGTCACACTGAACTATGAATGTAGTTTGACTACGCCAGTTAAATGGACTACTGTC
This sequence comes from Brachirus orientalis, assembly GCA_016785285.1. Classification (NCBI taxonomy): domain Eukaryota; kingdom Metazoa; phylum Chordata; class Actinopteri; order Pleuronectiformes; family Soleidae; genus Brachirus; species Brachirus orientalis. Next base: position 1,605,606 of record JAFBJR010000180.1, on the reverse strand, counting down.
ATTGTCCTAGTACACAAGCACTGGTGGGGACTTGATTTGTGGAACAAAGTGTGTCCCCCTCCACTACGGTAAAAGAGACACTACTACAGAAGAACTGGAGACTTGTATTCTGCTGAATGTCCATTAAGGAGGTCACACAAGTTCCAAAAATTTCTTTGAGAAAATGACTTCCCACTTTCTTTTTAATGTCAGTAAAATTGATTTGGGTTTATTGTCTTCACCAATGGAGATTGATAAATGACCATTTTTTCCCCAGAAATAAAATACCAAAATAGCACTGTCCAATTTGCAAACTGAAATCTGTTAACTTGCAGTTCAAAAGTCCAGGTGATGTCATGGTGGGTTGAATTTGAATGTTTGATCACTTATATCTGTGAAGATTCTCAGTCATCCAGGTCATGGTATCCAAGAGTGTAGCAACAAAAAAAGGCAACTGGACTTAGTTGGATTTCTTGAATTCAACTAAGTCTAGGAAACTTTTTAGACCCTCTTTCTCCTCCCCTCATTTTATGATTCAATTCCACGGTTAATCTTCAGCACCGATTCTTCTGTGAGACAAAAAAGCAAAATGAGAGAGACATTATGCTGCTTTTAACTCTCCATCTGATCAATCAGTTTACATGCAAATTCAGCTGAAAAGAATACAATCGAAAGGCACTGTCTGACACGGGAAGTATGCAAATACAGCTTGATGATGTCACAAATGCAATGTTATGCTAATTAGCGTATGATGTGTTCTGCTGACCTCCAGCGACTTTTCAGGGTGGCTTTAACTACTTTCCATTGAAAGCAGTTGGCAATGCTGCAGGAAACATGTCACCTCACAAAGTAATAACAGAGCAACTTTCCCCTCAGTGATTTGTTTTGTAATCAGTTTCTAGATTTAATTACCCATATTTCTTCATTGCCTTTTCCATTGCCTTTTCCTTATGAGGAGAATGCATGGGATGTACTTTATTGAAAATGGCTCTAACAAAACTGCCTGGATTAGCAGATTAGTATCTGTTTTAAAATAAATAACCATATATCTAGTTGTTATTTAATGAGGCTGACATACAGTATTTTCCTTTTGCACGATCCACACTTCCCTCACAGATTTTTCCTTGTCTCAGAGATTTGGACAACAAGAGCCAAAAAAGGGTCTTTACTGTCACTCTAACACAGACTGTTATTAAGCAACATCACAACGACAGTTAACTATTGCTTATTGTGGAGGGATATCACATTAGTGGTTAGCACTCTTGCCCTTGCTGCAGCCCAGTCGGAACAAGGGCCTTTCTGCATGGACTTTGTATGTTTCCCCATGTGCGTGGGTTTTCTCCAGGTTCTCGGGCTTCCTCCCATAGTCCAAAAACATGCAAGTTTGGGAATTAGGCCAATTGGATACTCTAAGTTGCCTGTAGGTGTGAAGGCACATGAGAAAATACTGCATGTATAAACACAAAATTTTCAATTTTGGTAAAATTTTTCCTTCCAAGTTTGAACCTCACAAACTTACATTTTGGTTTGATACATGTGTCTGCTATAGTGGTGCAGTTAATCAATATAAAAATGTTTGTCTGTCATCAGTTTGCTGGCCAAAACTAAAAGAAAGACTATAAATTGCTCATGAAGTGTCTATTTTAAGAGAGGAAATGTTAACGTGCCTCTGCAAATCAGCACATATCCAGCCACCACACTCTTGGATGAATATATGCCAGCCTACATCACTTCACTTGTCTCAATGGCTGTCGCAAAGAAATCAAACTCTCTGGTTCCACCCTCCTTGGTGAACCAAAACCTTTAGGCAGGAAAATGGACAGCAGGAAAAGACTCATCAAACTGCTCTTAACATCTTTGGAAACTGTTACTCAGACAATGATATTAGACTAATCCGACTTCACCATCATCCAGCACATATCCATACAGCTTACCAGACGGTTTTAGCACTGGTTCTATAAAGACATGGCTGTGTCAGATTCAAACCCGCTTCTGTAGCACTAACCATAGTTGGCACTGACTTCAGTGAAACTGGTGTGACTACCATGAGGTCTAGCCACAAGAGGCTAGCCGGACTGGCATAAGCTTAATCACAACCATGTGTGTAATCACAAAATGTGTAGCTTCATTCTGGTTTCATGACCATATGGTTATGGCAGCAATGACGATATAACATGCTGAAAGAAATGCACTTCATTTGGTTTTTTCTGTCTGTTTGTGCTCAACTGGTTAAAAGTTTAAGTGGTCCACAAAATCCACAAGATCCTTATTTTGTCATTCTGGCAGCATCTTTGGTGTGAAGCGTTCATTGCTGTGGTGGTTCTGAGCCGGACTACACAGAGTTCCCCTGTCAATCAAGCAATGCAGCTTTTTGCCGTGTTGTCTTTTCCTGGGATTCTCTGTTGATGCCAGTGCAACTTCTAAAGGTGGCTTGAGATCTGTAGAGCTGTGGGTCTTTTATTTTCTATATTCATCTGTCTATTTTAAAGAAACCACTACTGACAGCAAAATGGGCATCACTTCACCACATGGTTTGTCTTGTAACACCCACCCATCACATTAAAAAAAAAACATATATTGAATTTTAAAATGAGAACATAGAAAAGCCAAATGTTTTTTTTTTTTGTTTTTTTTTAAATTGAGATCATTTAGACATTTAGTGTTTAAAATTGAATGCAAAACATTAGAGACAGCATGGAATAACAACATTACCCTCAAAAGATATTTGTTTATGATTTGGTGACAAAAACGGGTATAAATTCGCAATTTAACTCATGTGGTGAATAAGTGGATCAGCAAAACGACGCCACAGTAACCTACAGTATTTGTATCCCATTCCCATTCTCAAGTTCAGCATTTGTTTTTAAAATATGACTACACATATTTCCTAAACTTATTATGGTGATTCTTTTTTGTTACAGTGACAGTGTGTACTCTCTAAACATTTCTAGAGTGTGTTCTGCTTTGCTTTTTCACTATGTAATCAATTCATTCAGATACGTGTTTGAATGCTTCCATTTAGCCAACTGTGCAGTAACTATATGCTTACTTGTTGACACTTCTCGGTATATTGACCAGAAATATATGCTGTGTTTCCGTCATAGTGTAGTTCAGTTTAATATAGTATGGTACAGTTTGGAATAGTATTTCCATAGGTCAGGCTTGCATTTCAATTCAGAACAGTACCTTTACTTGGTAGGCACTTGGTGTGGGCTGTGTCCGGTGTCCGTGTAGCATGATGTTGTATTGGTTTGCAGCTCTTTGTCTCAACGAGACATCAAGCGCTGTATGTGAATAGACTGTGGCCATTCTCCACCCTGACCACCGTACCATTTTACTTTGGTACACCAAGGAAATGGTTAGGGCTGGCTATTTTGGTACTATTACTAATGGAAACACACACACACACACAAAAAATGTACCGTACACACGGTGGAAACACAGCTTTAGGTACTGCTTTAGAACAGCAAAACACAGAGGGAGAACAGAAGAGTCCAGATAACAGTGACAGTGACAGGCAGTAAAAGCTGTATCTCCCGACAATTATCATAAGCAATGTGATGTGAGTGGACATTAAATGGACGATCTAAACACAAGCGCATCTGTGAGTACAGTGTCACATGTTTCACAGTGACATGGCTACAAGACAATACTCTGGATTCTAATCTTAATTAGTGAATTAATTAATGAAGTATTGACAATGTTTAACCCACACCACAGTCATTTCTTAAATCAAACAAAGCGATCTATGCCCAAATGTAACCAAACAAAAATTTCATTTTACCTGGTGCAGTGGTAAACTCATTTGACAACCTTGGTTTAAGTGGTTTAAATAAATGTAATTACAGTGTTGTCAAAGGGATTAGCAACACTGGCTTTGAGCACTTAAAAGTTAGACACCTTACAATATTTTAGATAGCAGGATAAACCCAAATGTTCACACAGTGAGAAAGCACTTTTTGTCCGTGTAAGCTATTATGGGACCCATTCTGCCTGAAACTGTGTTCATGATGGGAGTGATATACATGTGTCCATCACACTGATGTCATTTCTGGTATTTATTCCACTTTTTCATTTTAACTTAAGAAGATACATTTTTAAAAACGTGTGACAAACAAACAAGGAAAATGGTGGCAGTTTTTGTTATAGGGCAATGACAGTCATGTTTGTTAGGGCTAAAACACGGCCATCACAGGAACACATATCCACTCTCTTCTGGTTGTCCTGGTCTTGCCCTGGTTGTCTGCATTCGTGGGCCTGTGTGCCCATGGACTGTCCACACAGATGGCAAACATTTCCATGAAGTTGACTCCTACAGCCTTGCAGATGCAGCTTACAAAGAGCAGAAAAACAATTGATTTGAATCACTAAAAAACTGAGACGTGGTCAGTGATTCATATCTGTTGCACTGGGCGAGACCGAGGGCGGACTTAAAAATGACAACCATTACTGGAACCTTGCTGTTCTTTGTTAATCATGAGTCATTGATATTAATCTGTAACCAGGTAGCCCTAATTGCAGCTTGTCTGAAAGATGAACATGTGCACCATTTTTCTTAAACCATTATTACTATCAAAGCAAATCCATCTTCCTTTCAACAACTAACACACCAGAAGTCATGTAACAGGGGCTAACAGTGAATAAATACAACCGGTTGTAAACAACACTGAAGTGGTGTTTGTTTATTTTAAGATAAAAATAAATATAAAACCTAGCTAAAAAGTATCAAAAAATTTGATAAAAGCTTCTTAAAGCCATAAAAGCTCACTTTTGATAAAATACTGGGAATGTTGGGCTCTTGAGTCTCTTGTAGATAAAACAAAAGGGATACAAGGGCCTAGGGGAGTTCTTCATCTTCCAAACAGAGGGTTGTATCTCTTGTGTGGAGGTGATGGCCAGCCTATATGCAAAAAAACAAAAAAAAACACTTAGAGCATGACCTTGTTTCTTTAACAGGTTGTCGTACGATTCAGTGGAAGGTAGATCCAATCAATCTACAAGTGCACAGCTATGACTCTACATCATTACCAGTCAAGGGACAGGGGGGGAAACAAGTACACTTCAAAGCAAGTTTAAAAATAAAAATAAAATAAAGAGTGCAAGGAAACTATTATATAAAAGAAAACACACAATCCTCAGACTTGGAATCATCTATAGTGGCTGTGTCTTGTCCCTGAATTAGGAGATGCTTCACACCATCTTGATTCAATCCAATCCAATCATCACCACCTGTGTCACCTCAGTGCACCACCCAGAAAAAGACGGTCTGCCCAGCAGCGGCCCACTCCTCCCCAGAGGTGTGCCAATCAGCGCTCCCAGTTATGAGTTTGCACAGGTGCTCTTAATGATTAGTGGAGCTACTAATCAGGCTATCATGTACGCGCACACACACAAGGGGAGGGAAACAATCCCACACACATACACTAACACTGACAAACAGACCAAGCTGATTTACATGGGAATACCCTGCACCAAATTGAAGACTCTGTCACTGTCTCTCATTGCTTTTGCTTTTTGGTTCCTAATGTGCAGTAACAGTCCCTCAGTGTATAAGGCAAGACAGAAATCAAATAGTAAGCTGGCTGATGCTAAACCTTCATCTTGCTGGGTCTTTTGGGTCTGTTTTGGTGGTGCATGCTCATGGATGGAGAGACCCCTCCTGTTGGTAGCCCCTCCATGTTGTTCTGCTCAGGCGTTTCTGTTTTGTGTCAGCTTGGTTTTCCATGTACCTGTTTTTGCGCAGCTGTGTTGCCTTCTAGAACCTGGTACACTGAGGGCTCTGTGTTAATGTGCTTTAGAGAACTGTGGTCAGGCCCAACTATGCTTGTGTGCAACCCCAAACTCCCATCCACCCATGTAAATACACATGGTGACACACACAGGTGGTAGTGATGGTAGGTGATGGTGGAGTGGTGGGAAGTTTAGAAGGAGTATGCTGAGCGATATTATGCCTGGACAATATTACATCCATGCATGTAAGAATCCATTGGGCACTCTTTGATTTTGTGAGTAAATTTGTATTTGGCAGTGACAAGATGATTATTTTTCACTCTTCACCTGCAAAAAACTCTAAATGTAATAACTTATAAGAAGAGTTGTGCAAGACATTAAGAGGCAAGCATAACATAAATAGTAACTCTGCTAGGTTGCAAGTACTGTGTGCTGTCCCTCTTCATTTTACGGTAGTTGTATCAAGCTTGCAGCTTATTGCATAATCAGCGCACGCTATGGCCCTATAATTGTATTTTGGGGTTAGTGGTAAGTGCAAATCCAGAGCATGGATAGTCCACTGGACCCTGCCAGGACCCAACAGAACCTGACAGGTTAGGTTGGGCCTGGCTGGGACAAATATTATGAAGTTGTTTTAAAGTCACGTTCAGTCACATGACTGGGCCTGGGCCTGTGCACCATTTATAGTTTTATTTCTCATCTGACTGTAAAGACTGTCATTAACACTGCACGTGTCTATAAACAACACAATCAGTAACCATAGTAACATGCTGCTTGCTATGGGCAGAGTATAACACAAACTGCAGCAGTTTATATTAGACGCAATTGACCTGTTTTGATTCAGACATAAAAATGTGACCTGAGCTGCACTTGGAGTGTTTCCCCCCCATCCATCATGGAGATTCTACCTTCCAGCAAAATAAAGCAGAAATTTAGTGATCAGGAAATCATCCTGGTGAAAATCCTTTCTCCTTGGTCTGTGACGGCTGCGATTCTCTCCACAGTTTTTCCAAATATAACAATGTTAAAAATTTGGTTAAAGGATACTGACATATTTAACAACTGGTCACAGGAATGCAGTGCTCTTGATTGAAGGTTTTAACAATTGGACTTTCTTTGAGGAGCAAGAACACCTGCATCTAGTAGCTTTGGCACTTTGCAACAATCTACTCAAGTAATAGTATAAATCTAAATTCTATTTGCAGACAATTATTCATGAAAACTACATTGTATGTAATCATGATTTAAACTACAATAATGGACATCTGGAGGAATTTGAAAGTTGTAGGAGTAAATGACTAAAGCCGATAAGACAGATCAAAAGCAGGTGTTCATTTTTCAGGATAACTGTTCATTTGTGTGAGAACAGTCTTTGCAAATAACTATCAGTGAAGTTCACTGTTAACTACAATACCAGTGGACTGATGTGAGAAATTTCCTGTGAACACAATCAGAGGAGGGGAAAACCAAAAAAGCAATGTGTATGAGTTAAGTTTTAAGTGGCTGGTGAATGCTGCCCAGTGTGGTCTGCCGCATGTGTTTTAATATGGTATTCTGAGGTCGAGAACAGCACACCTGGGACACAGCACACACTGCTAGAGGAAGTGGTCCTCTGCCAAAGAAAGCAATAGAAATTTCCAACTAATTCTGCAGTCTGCCGAGACCCCCTTCAATCCTCCTTTAAAACTCTGCTTTGTGAAGGATAAAAATAATGTTCTTAATTGAACATTTTGGTACTGTACAGCACTTTGCATGCTTGTATCACTGTCACAACTTGTATTACTGCTCCCGTTTAAGTATTTAAACAGGAGCATTTTAAAATATGGTTTAATATGTAATATGGACATTGGAACACAATTAACAAATGTATGCAGTTGCAGGCAATATTTTGGATATGTAAATTCCTTTGATTTTTCAAGTAAAGTATTTACTTCATCTGTGACAAAGGAAAAGCCTTTGCATTGGGTTTTTAAATGTTTTAAGTGTTTTTTTTAAGTGCTCTTAAACCACCTGCGACTATTCATGAAGTTGGCTAAAATGCAACATTTGCCATATTTGATGTCTAAAAATGGCAGCATCCCATGTAACCAGTACTTGTATACAGAATATCATGAATTTTGCAGGACATCAGTTGTTATGTAACCAGTAAGAATAGTGTTAAAGTGAACCTACTTGTTAAACAGGTCAAGCAGCAGCTTTTATTACAATTCTATAATGTTTTAATACAGAAAAGGGTGGTTGCAGCATCTGCAATTGAGATTGAATAATGACCATTACGATGTGATTTACTGACCCTCCATTTCATTGTTTTTCCAATATTCACTGTCAAACCACAGAAGTAAAAGAGACTCCAAGTGAATACTGGCTATTATGCTGCATTCATAGGAAGAAGAGGGAAAAAACATAATGGCTCCTTGGCTGATCCCATGAAGTCAAAAATCACCACAGGCAGGTTATTTGGAGTTGCAACCCTCCCTCTGACTCCATTAAACCAACTCATCCCTCAGACAGATTCTATCTTGAATAGTGTGGCCAGTTATTCCAATGCCTGCACCCATTTCCACATGTAGCAATTGAACCAGTTACACATTCATCTAAAATGATGCAAAACTGTGGGCTGGATTTTGATTGTCCAATACAATTAGTATTCAGATTTTTATGGATCATATACTGTAGGCCATTGCTTTTAATGGTAAGTCCTTGCTTTTATGGTCTTTATGGTTGCATTTTAAAGTTTATAGAACTTTTGTTATGTCCTATAATATTCTTTTAATGTTGTGAATGTTTGCAGTTTAACAGCACCGAGCTTCCCAGTAGAAAAATTTGCATTGGAAAAAGTGTTGATAGGGATATTACTATTAAAATATGGTTTGCGTACATGATGTATTGATCATATTACTTTTTCAGTGCTTTGATACGTAAATATGGGGTCAAGAATTAAACAATGTGTACTGCATATGGGTGATGGTTGGTTTGTTTAACACAATTAAACCCTCGTCTGGAACGACTGGTCCAGTCACATATTCAATGCTGCATGTGTCGTAGAAGTAAGAGCACTCCAAGATGTTTATATTGATTCAATCAAATTGACTCTAAATGTGGACCATGACCTGCCCAGGCCACTAGAGAAAATGTGAAGTTACATTTGAAACGTTTCTGTTAATTAACGCAAGATTTGCTTTAAAGGGCTTGGTTATATGTGTTGCTGTAAATGTTGAACTGTACAATTTTGTTCTTTGACGCAAAAAAAAATTAAAATTAAATGTAAAAGATTTCAGAGTATATAGCAAAAAATGTGAATCCCACCCATCTTTTGGTTGTACCAGTTTCATCAACTGTTTAAAAATGGTAGTAAAGTAGTGATACAGTAAATGGTCTGACTAATGTCAAATGGTAGTAAAGTAGTAATACGGTAAATGGTCTGACTAATGTCAGCAGTACTAATCAGTATGTTATCTTTTGTGCAGTTAAAAAAAAAAAAAAATCAGAAAACAAGGTGGAGCAGCATGTGGTAAAGAATTATTCTTTAACACAACAAAAAAGGGCCAGAGTTCTCCACCGCCTCAGCCTTGTTAAGGTTCCTGATGTGCAAGGATTTGGTGGAGTTTTTCCTGTTCTGTATCTTTTAAGAGGGGGAGCCCCACTGATTTCCTCATACTCAGGCATAACGCAACACACTATGACCATGAACTCTAACTGGAAACCAGAAATGCCCTTAATAACTGCAATACAAAAAAATATCAGAAAGCCTCGGATTCATAGCTAGCTGAAATCTAAATGAGGTGTTTGAAGCTAACTGGAAAGCACCTTTATTTTTAAATATATGCCCTTAATAGATAAAAACAGCCATTTCCTCTCAAACAAAACAATCAAATCCTTAAACTAAATAAGTATGATAGAATATTTAGCCCTGGTGTTTATTGTAAAGGAAGCTGCTCATGCTGGCATTTCCTGCTACTCAGACTTCATGTAAGATTTAACACAAGTCATGTCTTGGTCTTTGTTTCTGGAATCGAAATCTTGCCACTCCCAGTGAGAAAGCACCCACTTATGTTTGAGTCAAATGTTTACCTCATAACTTTTCCTGTGAACTTGTGTGGAAAACCTACAATATCATTTCCCCTCCTATTAATAGTTTGCACTACATGCAAGTGTTGTCTTCTTACATTAGTTTTTAATATTATTATTACTTTGTACAAATGTAATTAACTGGATAAGAGCTAAATCTAAAACCCCAAATAATGTATGCTGAGGTTGTACATAGAGGTATTTAAGTGCAATTTCTGTGCTATGTGCCAGAAAATAAACTCCATATACTGTAGGTTTATTAAAGTTAAGGGTCTATTCAGATTTTCCCTTTTTGGAAGGCTCATGTTTTGGCTCTTATTGTTTGTCCCCCTAAGACTTAGACGCAGGATTTTTGTCGCCAATAACACTTCTCTTGGAACCTCATTTCCAGATTTCAATTATACATTGGGAAACTTAATTGACATTAACCCTGGTCACTCAAAATCAAGATTTTCCCTCCCTGTTGATGTAATGTGCTCCACTGGGAATAAGCCAAAAGGCATGGTCTGAAAAAGAAAGTAATTCCTTAATGGTAGCTCCCTCACCCATCAGCAGGCAATGAGAACGTAAAATGTCTCAACACAAGGTGTTGTAATTTTAGGTCCTCGTGACAGTGACATGATGGGCATGAAAATTCTGTGTTTTCTCGTTTTCTGGGTTTGCCCGTTTGCATTGGAATACTGCAATGAACATTCATTTTTCCATAAGCTTTATGTGCCAATTTTTTTCGTTACAATGTGATTCAAAATGTTTTTTTCATTTACTTTCTATGTTGTCAGTGCCACTGTTGGAGCATTGATGAAGGGGCACAATACAACAGCCCAACCCCAACAACATGTCTCTGTTTATGGTTACCCTTTCTGTCATCTAGTAAATAACCAATGTGCTTAAGGATGTGATATAGTTCTACAGCACCTGTGAAATAATCAAACCTCTGGCTCACCATGGAACCAACTGTGGTGTGTCTTTGGGCAGACCCGATTTGTTTTGGAATCCCAGATCATTATTTGTCCCATCTTTCCTTTAGCTGTTGACATCTGTAATGTAAAACAGACAAATGTGCTTCCCTTTGCGAACCTTACAGGAATTTCCCTTGAAGCCTCTGTTCCTGTCACTATTTATTGTTGCAATGTGTAAAGGAGAAATGGCTGCCTGTCTGGGCACCACAAGTGAGCAGGGGTCCACCTTATGAAGTTATTTGGTTTTTGCATTAGGCAGCAGCAATAAAGTCAAGCTGGGACTGCTTAGAGTTCTTATCTTAGCTGCTGCTGGCCGGGCCAACAGGAAGGGAACGGTGACACAAATTCCCTCTTCATACTCCCATGACGACAGTCTCTGTACTTGCCATTAGGTGAACACTGCCTGTTTCCTTCCCCACAAAACTGGAAGAAAGGTTAAAGTGCTATTTTTACTTAAAACCTGAGTTGAGCTTGACACTAAAAGGGCCACATTTATCCATCACCCACAGTTATTAGAGAAGGAAGTTTGTGTGTGGTTGAGGAAGACTTTATCACAGCTTAGTCAGTAAACCAAGCCCTAAAACTGTCAACATTTGGGACTTCAGAAGTCTTTAAAAGTAAGCCACAATCCTATGGTGTAGGGCTTAGCTGTTGGCTGCATTAAAATATGTGCACCCACTAAATTATAAGCAAGGTGTTAATTTAAAAAATGCCAGTCAGGCTGCAGTTACAAGTGACCAAATTCTGATCTTTTTTTTCCCCCTCCCATGCATTTGCATCTGCCATCTAAGCAGGCAGACTAGAGATCCTCCTGTCAATGCATTTCGTTTGTCCTTAAAAAAATAAGGTGTCAAATGACGTGAACACACATGTACACAATATTCAATCACATACTGTAACTCTTTCAACCAGTGTAATGGAGGATTAGGGCTCAAGCCAGAGAACCCATGCCAAGGTTTCATACCTTTGAAGCCTTGGGCTAGGATTTTGACATTCACTTCCATTTCGGCCTATTAACCATTTTTGGTCAGCAGCCAAGTCCAACCTGTGGATTGTCTACCCAAGTGAATGCAGAGTTCAGATATGGGTCACTTTTGAAAGACAATGTAAGCAAGTCCTCTGACATAGGCGACATTTCGGAATTGGACGTCAAGTTCTGCAGTGTAAAAGCAGCCTTAGTGAGATCTGTAAGCTGATAACATTTTACTACTGCAAAGCTAAATTCTAACTGTAGGAAGCTTACAAAGCACAGACATTACCACTGTTATTACTGTGGTAATACAGCCCAGTGTTGTAATCACAAATACCAATGTGTCATGTGTAATTTGAACTTCATTTTCAACATTAGTCTGCATACTGGCAATGGAATTGAAATTCAATCATTTCTATCATTTCTGCCACATAAAATCACCCTTTAAAGTCAGGTTACTCTGACCGAATGTTGAAACATGTATTGAAAAAGTTATTCGTGTAAAAGTTTGGAAAAGTTCTTGTTCAATAAAAAAAAAACAAGAAAAACAAAAAACAACAAAAAAAAAACAAAAACCAAAAAAAATAGTCAGTGGTATCCTGATTGTGTGCTGTAAGTTTGTATATACAGTAAATCAACATACTACCTACATTTATTAAAGGCCAAGGTGATAATACATTTGATGCAAGATATGTTATATAATTTGCATGATCTGTAAGCATTCATATCCCGGTTTCCCCTTTGATGTAGAAATTGTGAAATATTTATTTATGTGATGCCTCTAAATCAAAGTAGAGGAAAGCCTTTGCACAAAATGAGTGTGGACAAATGTTTCAGTTCAACTGCTTTTCAAGTGAATGGAATATGTTACCATGGATGTCAGTGAATATGGAACACGTGAAGTTTGGGTGAGATCCTTGATAAGTCAACATGTGAGCAATCCCATGGCCTAATCAGGACCATCAGAAAGACTGATACCTGGACACCTTTGGCCAAAGATAGATGAGGAATTTATTATTACATTGTAGGATCTTTGGTTCATATAAAGTTGAAGGAAGATGTTGAGTTGCCAACTGATCACCCGATGGTGAGTTAGTTCAGATGTTAGTGAGCTCAGTCTGTTGAACCCACAATGTGAGGAAACACTTTGCAGAACATGGAATATATTATTTGTGCCCCCTGGACCAAAGTAACATTGATGAGGTTGACCTGAAAATGCAGTGTTTCATCGTGACATGGTAGATAAATCCTTTTGTGTTGGAAGCACATTTTACCCCAAAGTAATTGGCTGATTGGTATCCTGGTGTGGGCTGTTGTAGTAAAGTGGGAACTCAGTCCGAAAGCCAACTGCTCATTACTAAAAGCTAAGAGAGATAGAGATGCCAGTGTCCAAAGTGTACTTTCTTGGTCATGTACTGTGCTTCAATACTTAGAGTATCCAAGTGCTGCTGTGTTTACTGCAGTACTTAGATAGTGGTGTCTTATTAGGATGCCTCCCATACAACTCTCCTATGAGCAATGTGATCATAGCAGTGAAATAATCAGCAGACACTAAAGTTAAGCCAAAAAAATAAAAAAAAAATCTATCTGTGGTCTGGTGTGCTGTCTTGTCTACCCACTGATACACTTGTCTTATCGAACAGTATGATTCCAGAATGAAAGAGCACAACATTTCCAGCACTATAAAGCACGCATGTTGGTTGGCAAGACTGAAAGGAAAACCCAAAAATTCACCAGAAGCCCAACAAATCATGTCAGAACTAGCTGGAACAAACAAACAGAACTACAGTCTAAAGGTCAGAGCTGATTAAAGCAGCCCAGAAAACATTTGCAAGACATAATTAAGGATATAATGCCAGCCACACCGTGTAACGAGGTGCAGTTGAAGCAGGACAATGCTGAAAAAAACCAAACATTCTCAGCCATCTGGTGATGAATAAACCTAATAAGAAATGGACTGAGTAAAATATACAAGTGCAATAACAAGTTTATTCGCCCAGACTTCTTAACGATAAAGTCTTTCACTAAGAATTGTGATAATGTCATGGGGTACTTTGAAATAAAAAAAAAGCTGGCTTGATAATTACTTCCATACACTTCTTCGCCGTTGTCAGTGGGAAGCCAGCAGTCTGAGGTCAACGATTCAGTGAACGTTTTTCAGAGAGAACCTTCAAGAGTCATTGAATTTTAAATCAAACGTGTAGATTATAGAATTTTGGGGTTGTTAGGAAACAATTTTAAAATAATTCAAGACCATAATTTAAATGAATGATGAGTGTGGGCATCATGGATCCGTGCTGTGTATTATGTATTGTATTGCACTGTATGTATTGTTAGACTTCTGTCGTCAAAACAACTGATCCCTCTGAGATATTAAAGTTTCTCTCTACTTTCTACAGTTCATTTCCTTCAAAAGAGGCTCTCTAAACCTTGCTCTAGTGCCACTTTGTGAAGAACTATTTCAGTTTCTATGATTTCTTCTTGTGTTTTTTTTTTTTTGTTTGTGACTGTAGTGACCATTGTTCTCAAGTATCAAGAGTTCAGAGTCAATTACAGGCATGATAAAAAAAGGAGGGAAAGTCTGGCAGGGGTCCTTTCTTTCTCAATTATGATAATAAGACCTCCTGGCTCTGTACTAGCAAGTCTCCTTAGGCTGAAGGATGATTACAAGTAAAACTGCAGTCTTATAATGATTAGTTAAAAGACCGGTCCAGAGTGGGCACAGGCCCCAAATGTGTTCGTTGATATACATTTGTAAGTCTGAGAAGCTTTTTCAGTCTTGTTCAAAGTTCAAATTTCCTGTTTTGTTTTGGTTTGCTACTGATTCTTCACCCAGACAGCTAGTGTTAAGCAGAGGAAAGGACTCCATGGAGCTGAACAACATAAAGAGTGAGTAGAGCTGTTCAGCGGGGCAATGGGCCACCATGAGTGAAGTCACATAGAAAATGCTCTTGCCAAAATGCCACAGAAATGCCATTGTCTTCAATTCAGATGTCTTTTCATATTGTTACTTTGGTTGACATGCAGTTACATCAGTTGGAGACAATGAATTACCCATAGGTGTGAATGATTGTTGAACTGTGTATAGCAGCCCTGTGTCAGACTAGTGACCTGTCCATTGTTCACGTCACCTCTCAGCCAATGTCAGCTGTGACTCATTTATCTCCCACCATGACCCTCAGCAGTATAGATGATGGATCTCAAGATGACAATTCAAATGTATTGAAACCATGCAGGCTCTCCCTATTTGAAATTCCCATGTATTGCATATATTTGCTTCAAAATTGATATTTAAATGTAAAAAATACTAAAAACATACAGAAAAATGTACAAATTTAATACCAAGCCACAACGTTACACTTACATTATACTGTATGACTGCATTCATGTTTGGACAGAGGTTGGTCTGCTGGCAAACTACTTGATTTTGCATATAACTGACAACTAACACACTTCTCTTTTGCTACAGAGTTTGGCGTAACTAATTTCTTTAATGCAACATAATGTAAAGAGAGCAAACTGGTGCATAGATATTTTAAGCATCATATTATTTTAGTCTCTCGAGTTGGAAATGTTAAACGCATTCTTTGCCAGACAAAGCTGGTGCACCTTTGATACTGAGATGAAAACAAATATGGAAAAGTTATGGATAATTTTATTCCATGTACTGGACAAGTAGTTATCTGTAGACCTGTAGGTAGAATGTGTCTGAGAACTGTGATTCTTGACATAACACATGCTTATGTTCAATAATTTGTCATCTACTATATACTTTACCACTGCAATCCACAAATTCACAATTTTAGTCTTTTATCCTTTAAGCTTTTACTGTCATTCTGTCTGTTCTGTTAAAAACACGTCTCCCCACTGTTTGGTCAGTATCATTTAGTTAACAGATGAAAAGAGGATGCTAGTGCCTACATCTCAGTCAACTGCTCCATAGCAGTGTGACGTGTAAATTAAGCACTGTTTATGGCCTACATTTTGAGTGGACAGAACTTGGCTCTGCTGACATTTAACACAACTTTCTACTGAAAATCTCTTCCATTTAGCAGAAAACAAGAGACAGATTCCCTGATTGTCTTCACTTACACTGTGATACTGAGCCAAGCTGTGGCTTGTCTCTGTCTTCACTCATGCAACTGCAATGGACAATTAAAAGCAACAAGAATAATCTGTCCATCCAGATGAACCATCTTTCCTTTCCAAATTTTGGCACTGTGACATTTGAAAGCATACAATACATCCTGTAATGCCACCATAAGAATGGCAGAGGTATTTTAAAAGCATGAGCAACAAAACCTGTTCAACAGCTGGATTGCTCTCATTTGTTGGCTTAAACGCCAAAGTTAGACTCTCTGTAAGTAGCTCTATCTTCCTTTAAAGAGTGTTTGTAGGTAATATCATTAGGCTAAATGACAGTAGGTAATTAGGTACAATGTGGCTAATTACTCTAATTACCTGATTTTAAAAATGATTGTTTCAAAGGGACATGCAAGTCTGTAGCTTTGGAACAAGATGCAGCTGCCGGCGACTGTTGCTTTATATGAGATAGGCTTAATTACAGAGCAATTCACACAAATTACTGTCTGTCTAATGCCCATGCAGCTGTGAGAGGAAAGGAAATTTGGAAAAGCAGGGGATGACGTGTGAAGTAGTCAAGAAAGTAATGCTCAAGAAAAACCCTTACAGCAGATAAAAGGTAACAGCAAAAAGATTTTTAGCCTTAACCGTAATTTACCTGGGGCAATGCCATGCATCACATCCATTGGTTACAAAATGTTTTAGATTCACTCAGATACAAACACACGTAATCCCCTTTAAGAGGCACCCATGAGTCTAGCTGTTGATGAGCTGGTAATTTTAAATTTTCTTTCATTTTCACACAGATTTTCCACATAAATGGACTTAATTCTAATATTGGTCAATATCATTGAAGGTTTATGCAGTTTTATTAAAAATTCTGTTATATATCCTACATGACAACTGTTAAATTGAGAACCCCATTGTCTGTTACTTTGATTGTAGTTACTACTGTCATATCTTTATAAAGCACTTTCATTCACCTTTTATCAGCAGTGGTTACCACCTGCAGCCCCAACCACATTTATGGTCCTTTTTTGCAAACCAGCATGAAACGATGCTATTTTCTGTCACAAGCCTGTAAGACTGCCTTTGGCTAGGTGAGATCAATGCAGTTAAATGTGAAGTTGGGGGTACGGGCCCGCCTTTGATTCCTTTAAGGATGTGACCTCAGACACAAAACACTGGAGGCATGTTGAGCCACTTACTGCTAGGGAACCTTAGTAATACTAAACTGTTGGTGGTGAGCACATTAGTGCTGATAGGAAGATTAGTGCCGATTCACTGAGATTTCCCTATGGACTAGTGCAATGATGACTCATTCAAAACTGACTCCCTCTGTTTGTGCCATCTGTAAATGTCTGTGTGCAGGTTCCATGTTTGTGTTTGTTTACCTCAAATGCAAAGGGGTCATGCAGACTGATCAGTCCATCATGGTTTCCTGCGTCATGTGTGTTGATTCAAGAAGCTCAGTCTTAAAATATCTTTAGGATTTGTGGGCATTAAAGGACACAGTCATTTATTCCATACAACTGTAGTGTTCCCTGTGGCTTATGTTGTGATGATCTTAAACTGTTTACACAATCACATTATGGGGAATTGTCCTCCTTATGGAGACAAAAATGAAGTCCCCATAAAGTAAATTTTACCACAGAGCGTGAAATCAATAACAACATAGACAAAAAAAGGCATTATTAAATTAAATTAATTAAATTAAGACAGAGAGTATGAGATAGAGAAACCTAAAGATGCCAAGATGTAAAATAAAACACAGTTATATAACCTGTTGTGAATAAAATTTGGAAGACTTAAGATCAAATTTCTAAAAAGGGAAGAAGAAGAAGAAGAAGAAGAAGAGTATAGCACTTGGTTAAATAAAGCCTACTTTAGCATGTTGTTTTTATTTTTTTTCCTGACATTAAATGTGTGACTTCATCATGCTAAAAGGACCAATTGAATATCAGCTAAAAATGTAGCTGCTTTTTTTTTATTATTGTAGAAAATATAAGTGGATTGTTCTATTAGATGGCCACTGTAAAGTCAAACTTGTCACCCTCCACTACTTACTCTCCGTTTTCATCATTGTAGATGTTACTGCTGTCTGAAAAACACATTTAAATACATATATATAATCTAACATGGCACATATGTGGAATCAGCATATATCTCAATATGCATTTCGTTCTCTCTTAGGTACAAGATTTATTTTAAGGCTCAGTTATAATCACACCCAAGTTTTCCTTGCATCAACTGACCTCTCTGACTTTATGCTCTTTATCAATGGAAAATATTACCCCATTCACAAGGCAGAAGCACTGACAAAGGAAACTAAATTATACTAAATGTGTACTTAAGATATGAATGCCAAAATGATGACGTGTCTCAGTGATGTCTCCATATCAGGTTCCTGCTTTGGCAAGATGGAGGAGTGAAAACCATACTTGGTATTGCAGTATATAGATTGTATTTGTTTTTTTTGAATAGGACTTATATGTGGTGTCTCTTTCTTAATCTGTTCCTCAAACCCAATATGACGTGACTTAAGAGTCTTGTCCATGTCTTAGGTGGATATGTTACAATTTTTATATTGTAATTATGGGCAGGCCCTTAATTCTAGTGACATGCTCTTCTTGTTAGTGATGAGAAGTGATGTCCCCTTATGACCACACAGCAAGTCTGCATATTTGCTTTAGGTCATTAGTGAGATTGCATATTGGGGAAGCAGGCTCTGCTGTGCTATGCTATTCCCTCACTCATTCCCTGCAGCCCCCCCAAAGTATACAACAACTGCTCTTTGCTCATTATGTGTTCGACAAGGGGTACCTCCTTGTTGGATTTTCCATTTCTGGCACTGAAAAACAAACCCCTCCCCACAACTTCTTGAATACTGAGGGAATGGGAGAATGTAACTCCAGGTCTGGTGGCATTTGAAAGACTTCCACTACTCTGTGTTTACATGTTCCAGTGGCACTCACTGTAGATATGGGAAGGCCAAGTAAAAAAGAGAAAAAGAAAAAAAAGACGCATGCTGCTTTTACTTTTGTCTAAGGTTTAGCCTGTACCTGCCATTTGTTAATTATAGTCAGCACACACATGCACACACTGTGCAAGTCGCTTGTGTTTTTCTCATATACCAACTCATTGCTCTCTTGTGTTGTGGTGTTAATAAAGATTTTTTGATTCTCATTTTTATCAGTTTCCTGCCTACCAGCTGTGGATGTCTCTTTGTCTCCATCTCCGTCTTTAATAGGCAACAGTGGCATAGAGGAACTAATGAATCATGCTCTTAAATGATGGCTTTTTTATGGAAGACTGAAATGCTTGCTTCTTTATTGGTTCACTGGTTTTAGCACATGGAAATAGCTTTCCTGCTGCTGCCTGAGAGGTGGACTACTGTATGTCGGTGAATAGGGGTTGAATTATTTCATGGTATATATATATATATCTATATATATACACTGAACGGCCGGGTCATGACAAAATATAAACTGTACATTGGGGAAAAGTTTAGGATACACTATTTTTCAGGATCAGGCTATATGTACCGCAAGGGTGACCTAATGAAAAAAAAAAAAAAAAGCTTGAGTTTGTAGTGATAACATCAAAGTACATACAAAGTCTGCTGTGCTGTTTAATTGATGCCCGTACTTTCTTCTTTAATAACCCATCTGAAGCAGCCTTAATGGAATCATTCTCTGCCTTGGGAAGAAAAAAAAGTTGGAAATGTGTTTCTGATATGGGAAGACAAATGATCAGGTCATTAAACTGTAATCATGTGTTGGAAATATAACCAAAACTTGTGAGAATAAAAGCTCTTGAAAGGAATGAAGCTCCTATAAAATGTGTGAGAAAGAAACACCAGAAAAGTAGGCAATATTATACCTTACAACTGTAAAGTTAATTGTGAAATATAGGTTTATTTTGATTACTCATTCATTCTTTTCAGATTGCTATATTTCAATGTACATCTACATGTAGAATGTATTAGCAACAAAAGTGGGCACAAACTTTCTATAGTCTTTTGCTTAATGTGTAATATAGATCTTTTCTCTTCATGCCTCGAGTTATTTTGGGACCTTTTGCCTACTTGCATGATTAACAGACACATGACGGTGTTTGGTTTCTCCAGCCCTTTGATAAGAATGTATCTTTAAGAGTGCAGCATGGTAGGTCATGATAAAGGCAGTGAATAAGTTGATCCACCCATGTGCTCATTATTCGAACACTGGTAGCACAAGTCACAGAAGGTCCTGGGTGTGTAAACACTGGAGGAGAGGACAAAGCTTTCAAGCCACAGGGTTGTTATCAGACCACAGCACTTCCTAAAGGGTCTTTTTGTTATTTAGCCTTCAACGACAGTATGTTATTCAAAGGATGTTTTATTGAATTGAGATTAAATGCAGGTGCCATTTTCTTTGACCCATTAAATGTATTTTTAAAAAAAAAAATTTTTCTGGTTAATTCAATTAAAGTTAGTAATTTTCATTCCTGAAATTCAGTTCCATTAATAGAAGTTTGATTATGCTTAATTAAATATGCTTTTATTAAAAAAAAAAAAACAAAAACGGGAAAATGTTGTTATGACATTACAAAATGATTATTGTAGCACACAGTGATTGTAGTGAGTGAACTAATTTTGCAGTCAGAGCCGCTATATCTGAGGAAAACCACACTCCAGAATTAATATGAGTTTTATTATCTACCCCTGCAACTCCTTTGATAATTATTAAATCCATTGCCTGATCATAAATAAACAAAAGTAAAAACATATGCTCATTGTCAGCATCAGGCTTCAGCTAACTACATGACTGGAAGGAACTTATTGCCGCCTAAGAAAAACAGTTACAGTGATTAATGATGGATTATACCACAGAAATCAAGCTACAAATGCTTTACCTCAATATGAAAGCTTTGCGCTGAACATGTCAGGGTCCGGTTTCCCCTGCTTCCTGTCCTTTTATTTTGACGGTCATTTTCCTGTGCAACCCTTTTCTTTGTTTTGTAATTTCAGGAGACTTGACCAGGCTGCTGGGCGTAGCTCCTCCCCACACACCTGCTGCACATCTCCTTGATTGCCACCCTGGTCCTTATCTACCGGTTTCTCCTTGCAGCAGGTGTCAGCGCGTCACACATGTACCCTGGTACTCGCACGCCCCAGTTACTACTCTGCTCTGCTAAATCTCCATGCGTTTTTGTTCTCATTTTCTAATTCGTGATTTTTTCCACTTTTTCCTAGTTACCCCGGGAGATGCACGCCCAGCCAGCCTGTCAGTCTCCTCGCCTTTTGTTCCTTCTTTTAGTTGGCTCGACTCTTTTTGTTTCACTGTATTTTGGTAAATAAATCCCTCGCACCTTGCTTTTTTCGACCTGGCTCCCGTTTTCCTTCGATCCATACATGCCCAGTGTAAAAACCTGATAGAACACACATTATACTTTATAAAGTAGTGACATTCACAAAAACTGATGATTCAGATTCACGCAGCATCTGGGAAAATCAGAGGGGAAGTAAGAAGATCATGACGTATTACTGAGTCGCCCTCGATTTAGTTAGCAACTTTGATAGATTAACTCATTGACTGTAAATAGATGATTTCACTACCGCTGAATGGTTTGTGTAAAATATCTGATTGAGATATTTTTGAGAGATTGTATGATTGTGATTTGATTTGCGATGTAATTTTAAATCATTAGCTCAATATTCCCCAAGTAACATTTAAAGCGTAATGGAGTGTTATACCATCAAAATACTGAATGTTCTATGTTATAATACACTTAATGGAATAGACTGTATAATATCTAATCCTATAACTATGTTTAATTTAAAAAAAAACAAAAAAACAAAACATTTCAATAACAATATGAGTCCTTTCTGTAGGGTCCTTTCTGTAAATAGTCTCTGCAATTGAAATAGGTAGATTAAATCCAATGACTTGAATATAAATCCCAGGTCACTCATATTCTAAATTACAGCCTTTTCCATTAGCTAACTGCATTGTTTCGAAATGTGATGTTTGATTTTCAAAACATTTTTTTCAACCCTTCAGCCCATGAATGACTATTATTACCTTCAATCACAACCGCCTTCACAGTTTGCTTTCACAAGGATCAATCAGGGATGTTGTTCATAATTATGCAATGTGTCATCTAGATGGAAAACCTCTAATAATATAATGCACTCTTCCAAATGTGTCAGCATTTTTATTTTAAATACCGGCCTTCTTAAGGAGAGGATTTTACCAGACCTTTATCAAGCTGATAAAAGACATAGCGTTAATATGGATAGTTGAAGTCTGCTTGGTTTTGAGTAATGTATGATTTACACATTATACCTTTAAAATACCAAAACATTTGAATGTGATCAACTAAGCTTACTTTCCTTTTTAAGAAATGCTTCTCCCTGCTCTGGTGTGTGCCATTTTCCAAATCAAAACCATTGTACTTGAAAACCCTGAGACCTCATGTATAAACAGTGAGTGGTTATGTGTTTGTTGTTGTGCTAATGCACATTAAAAGGGGAGTCCTGGGCACGTTTTCAGGCGGTTACAGGGTGAGTTTCCATCTAAATTCCATGAGGCGACTGTTTATGATGGTGTTTCCCAGTGAGCCTGCAGCACTGCAGCACTTGTTTTGATTTGTTTTTGTTATATTGGAAAGAGTATGTTTCCATCATACAATAACCATGCCATTGGCTCCTTGATGATGCCTTGTCCTACACAACCACTCCCAGATACTTAGTGAGTTTTATGAATATACACTTTTGTCATTATTTGGTTCTTAACTTGTTTAAGCCGTGTTGCCACTGGCCATGTTTACCAAAGCACAGAAAGTAGTTTTTATTGTAAAATGTGGGGAAGTTGGAACTTTCAGATATTGACTCTACTTTAAAGGTTGTGAACAGTGACATAGAGCATATGGTAGGTGGATGAAATGAGTGATATGAAGTGGGGAAAAACAGATGCATGTGGAGATGTGTGTTATAATGTCAGTGTGTGGGTGAGAGAGAGAGAGAGAGAGAGAGAGAGAGAGAGAGATAGAATAACTGTGAGAAAAGGAACTGTGTTTTATTTTAATTTAAATATTTTAAGCAAATACAACGATGACAAAAATGAGACTGTTTTTCCATAAGTTACAGTATCAAGACAATTATAGAGAATCAAAAGTGATCAGTGGAAACGTCTTTTTGCCTCAGACACCCCCTTCTTCTTTTATAAATGATTTGTAATAGCAATAAAAGTGATTTTCACTCTGTCACCAACATATTTTTATGGGTGCATCTCCAGCAGCCTCTTTGTATCGTTCTCTCTTTAAATCACATACACTGTAATACTTTTGCCAACACCTTTATAGCTCTTTTTAAATCAGCAGTCAGTCAAACAGCATCATCAATGCCATCATGTCTGACCTTGTGTTTTTTTCTCTTATGCAGGATTTGATCTTGAAAAAAATATATATTTCTATAAACATATCCAAAGGTTGTTGGTGTAAATCAACTTTTATGGATCTGCTAAAGGATTTCAACATTGTGTAAAAAAAATAATGAGGAAAAAAATATTTGTGAACATCACTTCACTGGATCCAAATCTGGTCATTGTCATCTCGTTTGGTTTAGCCTAATGAAACTCTGAGCACAACAAATTGTGATTATTATATACATTAAAATACACCACTGCATCACTTACTCTGGTATAGAACTGTGATGTGTGTCAAAATGCATGTAATGTAAAATCCAAAAGCAATATTGGATATTATTGTACTTAGTGCAATATCTACCATTTATCTTTGTGATAACATGGTCACGATGGAGTCAGTTCAGCTGAACCAGTCTCCATCATGGTCCACATCATTACGCTGTTTGATCTCACCTCCAAAACCAGCAGCACAGAGCCTCCTGACATGTACTGGGAAATGGGACCTTCACAACAACCAGGTGATTAGCATCAGAGGGGAAACAAATGGCGGATCTGATTTGGTTCTGCGGCCTTATGGTGAAGATTACTGGCATGTGGGGCCAATTGGTGGACAATGGCCCAGTCCGGGGTTTGAAGGGCAGATGATTGCTGACAGATGGAAGCCTCACAGTCCAAGAAGAAAGCAATCAGGTGGGAGAGGAGGACGTGAATGTGGGGGGTTAATGGGAAGAGGAGGAGGAGGAGGGCAGCACCATGGTTGCTACCAGGCTGATAAAAGTATAGTATGATGTCACCCTGACTCAGCGTACACATCCACATTCACCGTGGCCTTAAGTCGGGCTGATGTAATGCCCCCTTTCCTTAAGTAGGGCAGGGTTGTGTTTCGCTCTGGGGGGTGGAAAGATCACAGGGAGCAACCAAACTAGATAACTGTAGACGGGCGCCACCAGGAGCTACCAAGCTTATAAAGATCAGCTGAAGCCATCTTAGAGCTTCCCTCTGCTTGCACTCCAACACGTGTTGTCTGCTGTTTGTTTACTCTGATGGTTGTCTTTTTTTTATTCATTTACTTTTGTCACTGGCAGCCTTGAAGGTTTATGAAAAGGACTAAGGTTACTACATTTATGTTAATGTAAATTTTGGAGTTTGCTTCTTTACAAAGTCAGTCAATCAGTATTGTGCCATTGCGCTAAAAATGATTCTGTTCACAAATTTCATTAATCAGTTGACTTTGCTATGTTACTAATTTATATTTATTTATATATATATATATATATATAATTACAAGAACTTCAGCCTTTTCTATGAGGTAGCATTACTTAGGTTAGGGTTAGGTCACAATGCTGATTCTCTTTTAATTGGAGTAAATGGCTTATTCTGAACCATTAACTTTCTCTGGAGAGTCAGAGATCAACTGATGTTGCTTTTAATTTACAACTCTGCCTCTTCCACATACAGTAGCTGGATGGGAGAAATGCAAATGCAATCGCAAAATGAGGTGCAGCCGTAATTAAAAATCCCCAAGGGAGTGGCACTACACCTTGAATGCCTCCTGAGTAGAAATAACACTCTTCGTCAACATGACGCCATAATGATGCTAAAGCTGTGCCTTATTTTTGTCACCATTGCAGAGTCTGGATCGATACGGTCCATGGCAGAGGATGCAACACAAATTAGGAAAATTAAGCAGAGTGTTTGACCAACTCTCAGGAGGAAGGATATACTGTAGATCAATAGGGTGAAAACATATAGTAAATGAGTATTTAATTTGTAAAGTACTGTTTATGTAATTTTAAAACTGCCAAATGGAAGACACAAATAGCTCTGTCTAATGTAAATAATTTAGGTTTTACTTATTTAAGTAAAAAAATACTGTAAACTTCAAAACTTCATAAGCATAATTGTGTTCTTTGGTATAATTCTCAACCCATGTCACTGATCAGGAGAGTGGTTTGCCAATGTTACAATTATTCTGATGTAACAGCAATTTTATCCAATACTTCCACAGAGAACATAAACCACACCAGTTCAAATAAAAACCACAGTGTAAATATTAACAGAGCTTGTTCAATTATAGAAACAAAAGTAACTATAATTATTTACTCAGTAACTATATCTATTATTATCCTGCTCCATTCCACTCTGTTGCCTGGGATATCAGAAACAGATTAAGTATTTTATACAATTATTCCAGCATAAACAGCTTCTGTGTGTTTCAGGTCTTGTCCATCAGACAAACATCGGCTGTTTCCCACAGTACCTGGCTGTGGGCAACATATCCATGAATGCCACAAAAATAAATTCCAATGTAACAACCTCGCCAACCAATCATCATCAAAAAATATATTTATGTTAGTGTTACAGGGAGTTTGCCGCACAAAAATACTGATATACAGTTAGGCATAACCCACTTCCCTCCACCATTTCCTCTGGTGCCACCACTTTCATTTATCAAAAAACCAGAAGATGTCCAACAGCAATAATTTTAGAGATTCACATAAATGTATTTTTAGAACATGATTATGGCAGTGGGTATATTTTCCACCAAGAGAAGGGGGTCTGCACTTTGCAAAATGTTTCTTTTCTTTGCGCAAAACTGTGACAATATTCCAGCTGCCTTGTACAGGATTTGCTGGCCCCGCTGTTCTGTAGCTGAGCAACATGCAAACACACAAAGCTTCATTTGTAAAGCAGACGGATCAGTTATATGATACCCTTCCACTTCAGTCATGGTCTGGGTTCCTGGTTTTCTTATGCATGGCAGCAGGGTAAAAAAAAGGAAAGCATGAATTCAATTTATTGTATTTTTCAACTTTCCTGCATCTCAAAATAGCTTTCCAGTTTTTGTGCCACTATAAAAGCAGTATCTCTGGCATCTCGGAGTCACTCTCAAGTGAATTTTCATCTGAAACTGAATGCATGTGGACAAGCATTAGGACTATCCCAACCCATTGCTGTTTGGGCTGATATAATGCAAGAAATAAGTAGACAGAGTAAAATATTTAACTCTGGATTTCAGCATTTTACATGCATGTGTGATCGTTACTATTAGTTTTCCCTTTTCTGAAATTGTATCAGCTGTTTAACATTGCAAGTGACACAGAAATATATTGCTTAGATTTCCTTTGGTGGGACTATCTGTGTTCATCTGTGTTGCTCCTCGTGGTACAGTAACTGTTGCTGCTACCTCCAAAATTAAAGCATGTATCCTATAATGTAACTTTTATATGGTCCTTTTTTTAGAATTTACCTGTTGTTAAAGTAAGATTAATTTGAATAGTCCAATATCACATTGCAAGTTTACTGTAAGCTCTTCATTATTTTTCTTGAACTGGCCTTGGGTATTAAAATGAGAGTGTAAGTGTGTGTGTCTGCCTTGCACAATGAGCATGGCTAATGTAATTATTTGACTCGCTAGAAGAACAGACATTTTGGTTCGGAGGTAATAAGAGAAAACAAAATGATCTCTGCCTTTAGCTGAAGCGGTTCAAAGACGGAGCTGTCTTTTTATCGTGGATGACAAAAGGCTGCGATTACTTTCTTTTTGCCACAACTTTCAACTTTCAAGCACAGTTTCATTCTACCATTGCATTGTTTAAAAGCTAAAGTAGCAATATGTTATAATGAATAAGATGCTATACAACTGATGTACAGTATATGTCAGAATGTCGGTAGGTTGTGCACATAATCCAACAGGCTCTGCGCTTGCAGTGCCGTTTGATCTTTTGAGAAAAGGAAACATTACCTCAGTAATTCAGCAGGAAAAATACAGACTCTGTTCAGTTGTTTACTTTTGATTTTTCACAGAAAAGGTGGAGAGTAGAGAGAGAGAGAGAAAGAGAGAGAGAGAGAGAGCGGGAGTGTGGTTAAAATGTGGAAGGGGGCTCGGATGAACTAATATTTCAGTAAATGTAAAATCAGCTGGGTTTATTTTAAAACAGTCCTCTATTTTTATAGTAATTTGTGCCGCTCATTTCATAATGTTAGTCTTGGGCCTGGTTTGGTGAGAGTGCAGAGCCGCGTTAGATTAGCCATCTGCACAGTGTAAACAAAGGACCGTTCTAACAAAAAAAAAAAAAAAAAGTGCAAGGATGAAATCATGTGAGCGCTATCTTGTTAATGTCATTAAATGCCGGATCAGTCCCATCATATTCAAACATCACAGTGAGGGAGGTAAGTGAAACAGTCAGCCCCTTGCACTCACTATGATGATATCATATGAGCATATGTCCTCTGCTCACAGAGATGCTGAACCTGATGAGCACATGGCAAGGGCGTTGTCCAATCAAGAAAACCCTGAGTTTTCTCAGAGCCTTTTGGGTTTGTAGAGCTGCTGTTTAGGTGGTCCTGCAGAAAGGGTCTGTACAGTGTTGAACTTCTTTCCCCCAAGTCCTGTTGTAAAGGCTAGACCTTATTTTTCTCTCCTTTAACTCCCTCGCCATCCAATCTATTTGCTCTCACAGCCCTCTTAATGAGACATCAAAGACCATACAGACCCGCAGATTTGGGTTTTTGTGAGCACAGTCACCAGACTGGAGCTTCTGTGTATTATTGATGGGTGAAACACATGTATGTACAATATTGAGTCCATGAATAAAGTAAAAAAGTAAATAAATAAACAAAAAACTAAATAAATAAATAATAATAAAAATCAACACTTCTGCTGTGATTAAGACATAATTGGAGTAAGTTTAGTTTAGTTTTATATTGGAATTTCAGCTCTGTCACAAACGTTCAAATTTGGGTGCAAATAAGCAGAGATGTGTGACTAATGTCAGAGTTAAAGATGCAGACACATTATAATTGTGGAGGCACTATTAAGCAAGGCTGCCTTACACATTATTACAGCTCTCTGGATAAATACAAAATGTGAACATAATAATAACATGAGATGGTTATCATTAAATGTAGCAGGAACTGCAGTCTGCTCCCAGGTAATATGAGATGAAAGTGCAGCCATAAAAAATCTCTTAATTTCCTCTTCTCTTCCTCTCACACTTGGGTAACTTTAAAGTCCGAGGCCATCTTGCTGACACAGTGTCCTTTCCAGGCAGGAAGTGGGGGGGTTCATTGTTTCTTAGATCGTATATAAAGTTCAATACTGAGACTAAGGGTTTTTTTGTTGCTGTTTTTCATTATTCTGGTATATACTGTATTTAAAGCAGCAACTTTATGAACATAAGGTTAATAGACAGAAGTCTTTTGGATGGATGATGATGAATAAATTAAATGCCAACTTAAATAAGAATGAATTTGTTAATGGATCAACTAATTGGATTACTGCATCTAAAAAAAAAAAAAAAAAAAGGTAATAGTAATATTAACCTAATTAATTAGAAACAGCAGCAGCCGTGTATATAGTAAGGCAGCTGCTCAGGGAGAACTTGATTGCTGTTAATGGAGCACACATTTTTCAATATCACACGATCACATTCACAAGAACCCCAGAATCGTGTTTGTTCGCAAAGTCATACTGAACATCCCGGTTTATACTTAGCAGTGGAAACAAACTTTTCATGGGTGCACTGTGTCCTTTTAACGCCTCGCCTGCTCAGTCATGATATAAAATTCCTCAAAAGACGAATTGAAATTATTTTGTATTTTCATTGAGTAATTTGAATAGAAAGCATTTGACAGCAAAGCATGAACTATTCCTCTCTCTTTCTAATACTGCTACACTGAAATCATATTACTTGATTTTGTATGGGAAACACATTCCAGACATTGTCACAATTTATTGTATCATGTTTCTCCTTGAATGCACTTTCCTCCTAAACAAGTTAAGTCACTCTGTTTATGTCAAAGGATCACTTTTTTTGTTTCTATGCTTTTTTTTCTACTCAGTCACTGACTCCGTCAGTTCCCTGTGAGATCATTTTAAACTGATTCAATTGAGATTTTATTTTCTTAATTGCCTCTGAATGTTTCCATTATGGGATGTGTTAAAACGACCCCACCAGTGATCAATCTATATTTTTCATTTTTTCCTTTTCTGGATGCTGGTTAGCAACAAGAGGAAACAGTTGTCTTAATTTGGTTTTTGTGTAGTGTTATATACTGTATTTTAGTCTGGTGTGATGATCTCAAAGTAAGAAACTGTTACTAACTGTCACTAAAGGGTGGACAAAAGCTGATGGTAAATTATACTATAGCATTTGTTATAATATATTACAGATGACCTAAACCTTTCATTTAGGAAGGTCTGTTTGTTGATCTGTTTAACAGAATAAATATTTAAATTATTTATGTGCATTAAGATCACAGATAATTTATTATCTTTAATTTAAATACAGATTTCTGACATAAGTAGTCTCTGTCATAGACCACATGTCTATTTTGGTGTTATGTGTATTTTATAAATCAAACATTTGTTTGTTACAAAAAGGCCAGCTATGCAAGAATTACTTCATTGTCTTCTCTATCATAAGTTTTCTCTATTTTGCCATCATATTTGCCTGCTGTGGGTGAATAATCCCCCATTGGTGACTGATACTTTTCCATTCTGTGACTGACCACAGTAATGTGGCATAACAAAACACAGAGATGCAGGCAGGACCTCAGTGAGACTGAAGACGTGCCATTAAATTGCAGCCATTAACTTCAGATTAAACATTATCATTCATTTCATTGAGAGAGAATGACCATACAGGAGATTATGATTGTTGTTATGATTATTATTTTCGACAAAGAATGATGTTTTAGTGCTTCATTTCGTATCCTTATTTCAGTTGCAACTATTCTTGCAGGATTGACAGACAGCTCTAAATCTAACATGACTTTCATGTAAGGCAGCTGTATTTTAAAATCTTGGATGTAGACTGGTGAATAGGAGGCTAATTATTTACCATCATGTAGCTTCTGGTGCAAGATGTAAGAGTCATCACTTCTACATCTGACAGTTACAGGATATGTGCTGAGGTGCTGGAGTGAGAGTGCATTTAAAGGGAAATGTGTGAAGGACATCATTGGATATTATGAAAATCGACAGCGGTCTCTCAGCGGTAACTGCAAACTGCATTATATTAAGTTGGGTAATGCAAGTCGCAGATGCTTTTCACTGAAAACCTTAACATTCACACACTGAATGGGACATTTTCAATGTAATTTATGTAAAATTCAGTGCTCAGCAAAGTGTAGTTGTCCACTTAACCTTTAGAGCCTCAAGCAATCGCTCATCAAGCCCCTTCAAGTCTTTTTAAACACCTGTCAATTCAGTTTTATTATATTTTAGCAGCCATGATGTGCTGAATCAAAGACTGTATATTATTTGCACACTTAGGAAGATTTCATGAATCATCTGATGATGTGAGATACGTCTCTGCCAACCAATGCAAAACCTAAGGTGTGTACACTGGGATCTGTTACGCACCACCCGTGAACCCCAGATGCACAAACACAGAAACAGTAATGCGATCTGCCATCTTTTCCCCACCAGGCAGATTTATGCACATAAATCATTTCCTACACTGTGTTTTGGGGGATTTATAGGAATAATAGGCCGTCTCTGCCATTCCCATCCTGTTCCCTTGGTGTAGTCCCTGGGAAAAACCTCAAAGATCTTAACTGTTGGTCATATTGGGTTTTCACTTTTCAAAGTTACCTTTTCCTAACCTCATGGCCCCTAAACCTAATCACATGTGCCAGTGAAGTTACCCACCTAATCTAATCTCAGAGAGGTTTGGAACAGCAACAAGCCAGTGTGTAACAATGTTTTGGAAGCTGTCCATACAACCCTTTTCTACTGTTTGATCATGTTGGTTTTACTGGGAGGGCCCACAGGTAAAACATGGAGACAGCTTGTGGAATAATATCACTACTGTCCCATTTAATATCTGTCTGGATTGTGTATGTGTCATTATTAATTTGTCTATTACAGTGGTACAGTTGCTAGCAGGGCTCCACACTCACTTTTTGAATCTTTTCATTCAGGTGACGGCACAAAATGAAGGTGCGCCCCAAATTATTCAATGTGTCACCCTCAGTGGCACAATTTTACAAGTCTTCATCTGAAGCACACGTGCAGTGAAGTCTGGACTTAAAAAGAATAGCTTTTTTCCGTTTCATCTCACCTTTACTATTATTATAGTAAAGTGCTACAGTCCATAGTGTCAAGCCCAGACCACTCTACCATAGTCAGAGTGAAAAAGATAAACTCTCAAAGCGGCATGGGAAGTCAGACCACCAGCACAATAACCCACAAAAACATAGCACACATGATGAATTTTATCATAATGAATGAGTTTTCTAATGAAAATGATCAATGCACCAAATTGACTGATTGCTAGTTCTCTGTTGATACGTACAGTATCAGTGTGCATTTTTTAGTGGTTAAACAGAAATCATAGCCCATCCATTTTATAATGGATATATGGCATATGTCTATGTATCACATAGACTGCACCACTGCTGTAAGCCTATTTCGCTTCCTTTTTAATTACCATTGTTCTCATGACTGCTGCACACACACGGAGCAGTGTGCAGGAATATCTGGATTAGAGCCAATCAGAGGTTAACACCTTCTCTATCTTTGATTGGTTTTGACCACGACGTCATTGTTCCTTGAGTGTGAGTTTGGGCAAGTGCAGACAGAGAACACAAGCCTCACAGAGAGACATGAGGGGAAGATAAAAGTCCGAGGCGTGGACATATTAAATGTTAGACGGACAGGTGTAACCTAAGTAACCAGGTCAAGCCCTTATTAGGTACAGTATGTGTAATGTAGTATACTTTTACAACAAACATGCCTAATGTGAGGATCTAGGGATGATTTTGCTGTTCACTCTGATTTGCAAGTCAAACCAATCTTCACAAAAAAGCCATTATCAACACTGAAGTGCTGGCACATGAAAACAGACAATTCATGTCACACAAACTGACATTACAAAATTATATCAAATGTTACCCTCCAATTCAGGTTAATTTGTTAAATACAACAATCGGTGTCTCTGTGTGCTTGGTCATCATCATCATGTGCGGAGATGTAAACCAAGTTTTTGAATAAAACACTCACGCAGTTGCTGCGAGGTACTGCAGCTCCACAAAAGCAGCTACACTCTTAATGTAATTACACTACCCAAAGTATCTGAGACAGAAAACAGATTGACCACAGGTTTTAAGCTGTAAATAATCAAATTTTTGAACTCGACAACACAAATGTATTGTTATGACTTTAAGACTGAGTTTATTTTTGAAATGATGTGAAAGTACATGCTGTTACAAGAAACAGACACCTTGATTTGATGAACCTATTACTGTGACGCACAAGGTAACCAGTAATGTTCCTCTGCTGGGGTATTAGTCAGCAATGCTGTGCATTCCCACTGGTTTGAGACGTCAAACTCAAGTTTCATTCTTGACAGTAAAACTTTCCTGAAGACAGTGAACAGTGAGTGTGTGTGCAGCAGTAACTGTCTTCGCAACACATGCAGCCCTTTAAACATTCATACATAAACAATGCTCTACTCTGACAAATCTCACTAACATGTTAACACTCAAAGTGCATGCTCTCATACAAATTGTAAATGCCACTGAGCAGCTCAGCACATTCGGAGCTGTTTATTTTCCAGTATACCCTCTGCCCACCAATTTAGACCACAGACCTTTCAAGATCATGCACTGTAACATAGACTACACCACAGGGTAAGACTGGAGACAATCAAGTGGGCTGGTTGCTGTGATTAGGATACAATAGCGAATAATCATCTACTTTTGCCTTTTCTTACAGGAAAAACCAAAGGGCAGAGTCAGGGTCACAGCCTCAATTTACTCTTCATACACAGTAAGAATTCACTGATAATAGTCAGGTACAGTGCAGCGACGCGACTTTGTTAGAAATTGCCTGCAATAAAATGTGTTTTACTGTTTGCAGTGTGCGGTTTAGTTGACCTGCACAACATTAATAACTGTCTGACTTTAATGTCTTAACTATTTTTTCTCGTCTCCATCCATTCATATCTTGGGTATTTGGCTTCCACTAAAATTCAAACTTGAAGCCTCAGAATTAATAGGTTGGGGTTCACCGACTTTCTTGGATGTGTGCGGCTGTTGATTCGTACATGTGGACTCATTGACATTAGTGGAGAACAAACATCAGGCTAGGCATCAAGCCACCCTGCTGCCTGACATGGGGAAGACACAGCCGCCGTCTGAGGGATAAATATGGC
The DNA here is from genome assembly GCA_016785285.1 of Brachirus orientalis. NCBI lineage: Eukaryota > Metazoa > Chordata > Actinopteri > Pleuronectiformes > Soleidae > Brachirus > Brachirus orientalis. The sequence continues at coordinate 1,572,245 of JAFBJR010000180.1, read as the reverse complement.
TGTAGTAATGGTGGATAACATCATCCTCTCGAGATGAATTCCATCAGGGTTCACTCCTTTTTATGGCCATCGTAAATGGATACTGCATACTCATTTCCCATGAAGCACCTGCATAATAGGTCTTGTGGAGCTTTGCAAGACCAATATCATATAGCATCTTTTTTTCTTATTTTGTCCTGGGAAAGGAATTTTGCTGAGCACACATTTGATTCCTATGGCCTATTCTACTTTTCACTGCTTTACATGCACACACCTTGGAGCTCAAAAATGTTGTTGAGAACTTGGCCAGCTTAGGCACAGGGAACTCTTCATTTCTGCTTCTACCATATAGCTTGATTTTCCAAGCCAGTGTAGGGATATTTAGCCATAAGCAGTTAGATCATGGTGTGTATCATTGTTTTTATGCACATCCGTGGCACAGGATGCGGAGCAGGTCATCCATTAACTGGAAGGTTGGAGGTTTGATAACGTCTTTGCAGTCTGCATGTATCCTTGAGCAGGACACTGAACTCCAAACTGCCTGTGGAACATCAATGTACCATGAGTGTATGAGTGTGTTTGAAAAGTAGAAGTGCTATGTAGAAGTGTTGGTGAATTTGGTGAACGTGACCTGAACTGACAGATGGTTAGAGTGGTCTTCAAGTCCAGAAAAGTGCTGTACACCTGTACATGCAGTCCATTTATATTAAAAAAACCAACAGCTGAACAGTGATTCACAAAGAAAAAAACTGATGTACATACATCAAATCAAAGAAAATCCACCTGTCTATTATTTCCTTGCTTCCTGTGGTTCTTGCATTTGTCTTTTCGACTTGTGGAGGGTAAAATGGAGAAAGTCAAGAAGAGCTAATCCATAACTAGGTTAAAAAGGAGAAAAAAGGAAACGTGTTCACACATTTGAAAATGATTTGAAAATGCATTCCAAACATACACATAACATGTATACGTAGTCCATCCTTCTACATGACTACAGGAATGGGATGAGAATCTAAAGCTGAGGATGTAAGCAAGTGCAAAACCATGTGCAAGTGAGTGGCTAATTTACACCACTCATGACAGTAAAAGTATTTGGGAGGCTTTGTGAAGATGCGTATAGTGAGGATAAATGATGACAAAGTACTATTAGAGACATCTGACAATGGATAGGCAGGTTGTGCAAATAAAATCAACATATTTCTGAGAAACTTACAATATCTTCTTCAGTCTTCATCCTGTGTTTTTATGGCATTACGTGTTTATTGGTTTGCTGGACCAGTGCCCAGATCAGATGTAAGACATTTTATTATATATGTATTTGGCTAAAATATATTAATTGATTTACCTCATTTCTTTTAAATATGAATGTTGAATTCAGGCCAGTTGCACATATTGAACAAGTAACTTCAGTGAGGCCTTTTTAACAGAAGGGTGGAGGAATAGATGCATGACTCTCTGCTGCAGATAATCTACTTTTGTTTGATTGAATGCGCTTTAAATGGTAAATTTCTCTGCGCAGTAACTAATTTTGTACCGTCAGAGTGGCCAATGATGTGTACATGATTGTTTCTTTATCATTGTGAGTTATGACACCATCCATATTAAATGCCACTGAGCCTTTTTACAGAATGAGAATAAATAGTTGTTGGCATGCAGATCAAAAGTCTGCCTCCTCACTACAAAACAGATTAGACATTGCAGTGCCCTTCTGAAGTGAGGCGCTATCACCAAAGTAAGGATATTTTGGTTACCTACTCAATGACATCATCGAAGAGTGCACGCTCATTAGCAAAAGGGAGGGAGAGCAATTAGCTGGTGCAATTAACCTTTAAAAGGCTGCCTATGTGGAATGAGTTAGGATGAATAATTGTCAAGTCCCTAGTATAAATCCAAGGCACTGCCATCCAAAGATCCTCCCAAGAGATGGCTGAGGTAAGTGGGTGCAAGGGCTCCATGTGGGAGCTTGGTGAGTCAGGAATAGGAGAGACTGCTAACTCACACCTTGGCATTAAAAACAATAACATATACAATTGCCTTTTCAACTTCTGTTTTCACGGGTTCCTTTTAAAACGCTGTGCTTTTATTATACCTCACACTTTTTTCCCATCTGTATGTCAGCAGCAGCTGCAGCAGCGGAGATGGTCATGGAGTTAAATCAATGTTTCAGCTCAAGCCAGTGCTGAAATAATGGCTGTTTTACAGTATAATAAAGGTCTTCTTAAATATGTTGGGGTGGGATTTAGATGAAATTAGCGACAGTTTTCTGTCAGGTACTGGTCTAGCTGTAAAAGCGTTGATAACGCTATGTTACAAGACCATGAGGACAGGTATTTTACTAAGCTATCAGCTGTCCATTGCAGTAAAATTACATATTGAGAGCCAACACAGGTCAGTATTTACCTCAGACGCAGAATTTCATTAATAGGTCATGCATCATTTTTGGTGGGGGGAATGAGTTTTACAATAAGTGTCACATAATAAGTCACACATAAATTCACAGTTCATTTTAGTATGTGTAAAACCTTATAGGGTATTTAAAGGTGTTGGACAAACCACCTACCTCCTCACCACTTGGTAAGAGGGACTGCCTGAAGATTCAGAAAAGGTGTTGTCCTCAGAAACCATACATCACTACCACAATGCCTTGAACTGACAAATTGGACAGTGGGATGCCGTCACAGTGACGTCCAAGAGGGATTTGGGTGTGGAGAGTGTAGAGCTTGGGAGTGTTTGTGTTTGATAAGGTAATGTGTGCTTTGTTGGTCAGACATTAGCCTCCCACATCCATGTCATTTGTAGCCACCCACCTGCTTAATTAGTGAAGGACAAAATGTGGCAACTGAAGAAGTGACGCTTTTGTCTGAAGGATAAGCTAAGACATGATGGGGATTTTTTTTTTTTTTGTTGTTGTTTTTTTTGTTTTGTTTTTTTCACATTAGTTATTTAAAACTTTCAAGAAATCTGGGTGTACTTTAATGAGAATTGTAAAAGTCAAAATCAGATTTAAAACTACTGTATACTGTATGTCACAAGTAGAAAAGGTTGTGACATTTTTAATTTCTTAATTTGCTAAAAGATTTCTTTTTATAACTGTGTAATGTATCATCCTCTATAAGAATAGGGAATGCAAATTTAAGATTAACTATGCTCTATATCCATGTCCTGTATATACTCCCAGACTGCTGCTACAAGCTTTTATCAGAACAAGCAGAAAGTATTACTGTAGCCCAATTATGCTGCAGTGTGAGGAGGTGTGAAGCAAAGAACAATAACTCAAATTATCCTCGCTGATTGGTTTTTCATGCGATGGCATTCACCTCAACAAACTATTGTTCATACTTGTGGGCAGGCTGGCTGCAGTACATGCACATTTCTATTTTTAGGTATGATGATACGCAAATGACCTACACTGAAGAGCTCCATTTAAAAGTGACTTTCTCTCTCACACCTTCACCTTCAAAGTAGCACATGAAACTTTCCTGCTGAAATTTTATACCGATTTGTAGCTTCACAAAGTTTTATGGTGTGTTGACTGAAACCTGGAGTGTGTCCTCAGATGTCATGCTGGACTATATTTCACACTGTAAGGGCATAAACAGTTTTCCACAAGCAAGTGTAATGTTTAACAGTTGCGCCTCTGCCGCCAAGTTCCTGGTTTGGTTTAATGACTTTTGGATGGTGTGACTGCATTTTTGGAAGGCACAAAGGTGTGAATTACTGATTGAACATCCATTTGCTTCCCTCTGATGATGGTGATGCTCAAAGCTAATGGAGACAGGCATAAATATCTTGATGTAATGGGTGGCTCATAAACGCCACAAACATTAAGTGTGATGATTTATATGTTTTTAATTGAACATACTGGTAAAACAAACAGGTGCCTGTCAACACAGTTTTGCAAATTAACCTGATTTTAACCTTTCATGAAAAGGCATCCACTGCAGAAACAATAAAACAGAGAAGTCTCTAATTTTCATGTTTAACAATTGTGTAATATCACTCAAATGAATACATATACTCCACTACTGCTACGTGAGTATGTGCGTAGGTGTTTTTATTATGTGGTTGTATGTTCTGATCTGTGTTTAGGCTGTTTTTGAGACATTTTTTTTTTCTAATCAACCTTAAGTGCTCCTCATCAAATCTGTTTTCAGAATTGCAAGCCCGGCCAAAAGAGATGCGGGATAACGCACGTACTGTAATCTTTTCAAAAACAACAGTGAAATGCCCTAATCTTCTCTGCAGTGTTACAGCAACAACCACAGACTTTATCGCAACTGTTTGATTTCCTGCCAGTGAGTGTGAAATCTCAGCTGAAGCAAGTGTATCCCCTCAGACATAAAATAAAAGATGGAGATTGCAGTAGTGTTTAGTGGCCACACACACTCACACTTAGAGACACACACACACACCTTTATAGGTACTGGCTCATGCATACTTCAAGTATGTAATGCAATGCTTGTCAATAATGTTGTGAAAAATGAATAAAAGTTGAAACTTGATAGTCTTGCCTTGAGATAATATATCACATCAACAGAGCACCACAGACCAGATGTTAGAAGTGGCTGTAGGTAAAGTTACTCACATTAGTAAATGATTTTTGAGGGGTACATGTTTTGAAGTTTGCTTCACACAGATGCAAGCCATTACAGCGCAACTGGTACAGTGATTACTCCACAACACACACACACACACACACACACACACACAATGATCCCTCTTTAAAAACAGCATTATGAAACCACTTTGTCACCCACTGCAGATAAAGAACATTGTCTGGAGGGAAGGGCATCCACAGTTTGAGGAGTGAGTGGCTACTGGGCAGCTACTTAAAAATATTCAATGCCGAATCTGTACTTGCGGTGTGACTGAGGCAACAACCATGCTATATTTTCATTTGAAAATTGTGTTGTTATATGGAAACAACATGTGTCCTGATGAATGATTGGCAATAGCAATGTGCAAATGTGCACATTAACACCTAAAAAGCCTATCGCTTGACCATTTAGGTTAACTGTGTGTGTGTGTGTACCTGGTATTCCTTATGTAATGTCAATGTAATGTCCTCTGAAGTCATGGAAACCTGTGTATGTGTGTGCGTGTGCAGATATAAATGGGAAGCTGGGTCTCTCATCTGCAGCTTAGTTTCTGAAAGAACAATTAATGAGAAACAACAATGGTTAAAAGTAGCTAGAATGATTTCTGTTATAAGAGTTACAATGAGGTCCAATCATGGTCAATAACAACCAGTCAGTAGGCAAATGCACGTAAATGCATCTTTTTTTTTTTTTTTTTGCAAAAACACATTAAGGTCTGCAGATCTGCCAATGGATTTCACTTTCACTGTCATGAGATCAGGTATCCTGCATGCTTTAATTTACACATGCACTGTGTGTAAATGATCTAATTACACTGCATTTTAAATCATTACCTAATTACCTAATTGCCTTAATATTTCATACTAGAGCAGTCCGATAATAAGGAATTGTAACCTGACAAAAAATAACTCAGATACTCATGGTGGTGCTGAAGGTTAGTGCAATGCCATGCTGAGTAACTGTATGTATAATTAGGTAATGTGTTAGTTTTTGTTGTATTTAAAGAGCAGGGATTGCTGGTCACCCAGGTCTTTGTGCCCATAAGCCAAGTTGACCCCATATGACTTTTCAAAATGTAGAATGAAAATTTAAAAAATACAAATATATATCACTTGTGGACAAAATGTAGCAAACAAGGAAAACTAAATGCACTCGCCACAATTGTTCACTGACATTCGGCCTGTTAGTTTCATATTTTAAGCAGTCAACAACAGTGATGGAAAGGAAACCTTTCAATTACAAAAGGAAAATTAATGCTTTTTTCCACCTCTGCAAGCATTTTGTTAAATGTGACAGGTGGCAAGTATTTACAGCATATGGACAACTCTGATAGCCTTAGGTATATTGTTAGTCTTGGAAAAATGTATTAAACTGACCTATAAACAATCTCTTGTGCTTGTCTAAACTTTCCAGCTTTCTTTTTTTTGCACATGATGATCCCTAATCATCTGGCAACAGATTGAATTAAATCATACCATAATCCTAAATGCCAAAAAAGGTTCACCCAGAATATTACAGCAGCATCTTTTTGAAAGCCTATTTGTTGAGCACATGCATTGAAAGCAATATTTCATTGTATTTACAGTTATTAATTTCCTTTGTCATGATTTCCCATGTTCCAACAGTCATGGTTTACATTTGTTTTTACGTGATTTTACTGTAATCTGTACGTCTTCCCAGGTACAGTAAACTAACACAGTGCTGGTTTCAGCAGTTACCCCAGCCAACAGGGAACGTTCCCACAACTTTGGCTAATGTTCCCTGCAAATTGTAATTATGTTTCGGAAAAAGATTTTTCATCTAATGTTCGGACAACTTTTTAAAAATTATTTAAGCATTTAGAAGACATTTTGAGGATGTTATTAGGCCTTTTTCTTTTTTTTTTTTTTTACAAAACGTATTTTTACTGTGATATGTTCATTAAGATTCTGATGTTTTACAGTCCTAACCCCCCACTCACATACGCCTTTGCACTGTGGGCAAATGAGTTTCATGTAAAACACAATGCAGTTGATAATTTGTTAAAGATTTTGATAGAAAATGGACACCCAGAACTGCCAAGGACATCAAAAACACTGCTTGTCACCTGTGAAAGTGTAGAGTTTCAGGAATGCAGTATATCTATCTTGGCTGCAAAGAACAGCTTGTGAAACTTTTGAAAATGTATCCTCTACAGGACATTCGGGAGTTAGATTTCACTGACATTTCCCTTAATGCTGATGGCTTGCCGCTTTTGAAAAGTAGCAGGCAGATGCTGTGGCCAGTACTGTTCCAATTGAATTTTTTTTTCCTCCCTCAGTTTTCCCTTTGGCTTTCTGTTTTGGTTTGTCAAAACCAACTAATCTTGACTTTCTTGATGATATCGTTGGTGACCTTCGCAGTATTATAGCGAATGGACAGTGATTTGATGAGGGCGAAGTTGCGTGCGTTGTGTTACATGTGATGCTCCAGCCAAGGCGCTTGTGAAGTCCATAAAGCTGTGTTCAGGCTATTATGGGTGTGACAGATGTACACAAAAGGAGTGTGGGCTGGACTGGGTGATATATCCTGAAATCATGGATCTAACTTTGAGAAAGGATAAAACATTCAGTCTCAGGAAGAACACCACCTGCATTCAGCAGTGTCACCATTTTGCCAGCTCCCAATAAACATGCTCGAGCAATTCCCTGCTGATTATATGCACCAGTGTTGTCTCGGAGTCATGCCCAAAATGATCCTTTTGTGGCTGAGGGGAACACGGCAGTGTGTGGCATTATTCATCCTTGTTCGTCAAAGACTGGCAAAACAGTACAATCGGAATGCAGAGGAGTTGTTGGTGGTGTACTTTGTTGCACAAGGAAGGCGTCTATACGGGGATGAGTTCCTTGTGTACAGTGTCCACAGTTTGGTACACCCTGCATCGGATGCAAACTTTTATGACAGTCTTGATGGATGCAGTGCTTTCTCCTTTGAGAATTACTTGCATCAGCTGAAAAGATTGGTTCAGTTTGGACGAAACAAATGTCAGAAAACAAGCACATCTGAACATGCAAACTGTGTGCAGATACTGCAGGTTTGGGACAGGTTATTGTCAGTAGGCTTACAATTGGGCTAGTACTTTATGAATTCTAGTTTCAAGTACATGATATATGAACATATACAGTGTTTCCCCTACCATTATATATATATATATTTTATATTGGTCCAAAACATAAACATTCTACATATTTTTTTTTAAAAAAGTCACCAAACATTTTGAGAATTATTTTAGAGAATGTTATTCCACCGTTAAGAAAAACAAAAAACAAAAACTTCCCACTGAAAACATTCTAGGAATGTTAGGGCATAATGTTCTAACAATGTTATAACTAAACATTTTCGGAATGTTTTTCAAGAATGTTATCCGGAATGTTTGTATGCCACACTGCAGGAGTCAACTTTTCATATTTCATATTTAATTTCCTGAATTTTATAGAAATTGATAGAGCTTTTCTGTGTGCTTTTGCATCAATGTAAGAAACATTTTTTGGGACAAAGACATTTCATTTAGCTACCAAACCAGCAGCAAAGTAGGAGCAGGTGCAGTTAATGTGAAGGGGTAAACCATGCTGAGGGTTTTTATATCAGTGTTTGAGGAGTAATTATGTCTCTGATTCGTCACTGAGCCATATTTTAGACACGCCTAAAACAGAGGAAACACTTTTTACTCTTTAACTCATAATTCTTTACTCCAGTCCACAGTTGTAATTTCCTCTGCCACTGTTTTCTAACATACATAATGTGTACAGAGGAGAATCTCTACATTCAACCTAGACACAACCTTTGGAAATTGCATCCTACTAAATTGGTCTTTGACATAAAATGTTTGATGTGGTTTCCTGTTAACATTTGAGAAGACTGAATGTTTGTGTGTAGTTTTGTCATCTCTATGCTGGAGGACGATGTGTGTCCCGCTGTTAATTCGGAGTGAAGTAGTAATATAGAATCTTTGAAGGTGATTGGGCCAAAAGATGAATAGAGAGTAAAAAGAGGTGCTCAGGGATGGTGCTAGCAAGAGTACACCAGTGACCCTTGGCTGAGCTCTCCTACCCACAACTTACAGCAGCGGAAATGGGGGAGGGTGGGGGCGCACTCAAAAATACTGCAGTAACACTGAAGAGAGTAAGAGAGGGGAACTGAGTGAAAGAGAGCGAGAAGCCACAGGCAGAGGGAAATAGAAACAGAAGGGAGGGGTGGAAACAGAGAGCCAGACAGAGTGAGCAGGAGCGATTAGAGGTTCGGGTTTACCAAAACATGACTTAAGCAATTAACTGTGAACAGCCCAGTCAAGGTCATCGACCAAAGGGCTAAAGAGCAGTTCCTGACGGCAAAGCCACTGCAAATGAATTTAAGCCACTGCATCCGAGTGGCTTACTGTATGTTTCACATGCCACTTTTCTGCCTTCCTAAAAGTGTTCAAATCTTTGGCGGTAGCACCGTGAAAGAATTCTTAAAGAGGAAGTATGGAAAGTATTAGATCATGGCCCACCATCCAGCGTCTTTCCTCTCCATGGCAGAATGAACAAATTTTCCTTCAGTTCTTAAGGACTCTTCAGAGTCCAGCCCTACAGCAAAACTCTGAGAGCTCTATGTGTGTCTCGTCTCAATTGCCCGGACTTCAATCATTTTACCTTTGTTTGAGCAATGCATTTTGATATAGCCCCCCCCCCAATTCCCAACCAAGGAAAACAATACAGGAATTGGCTCCACAATTTTTGAACAATTTGAGGCATTTTAATGGCACTAAATAAATAAAGCATTTACACTATTTCCAAATCAGTTTGTAGTATACATTTATTGTATATTTTTGTGACTAGTTACTTAATTAGTACAGGGTACAAAAACACTGCAGTACAGTATTAACCCCCAGTGAGATGTCAACATGTGTGGCACCCACAGTCCACAAACATGATTTGCATCCTTTGCTCTTTGATGTAACACCCAATTTTATTTTCCAACACTGAACGTCTGTCATTAAGTGGCTCACTGATTGATTTTTATACGACAACATCTTGACTTACTTTCATGTTTTGCAGAAGGAGGCTGTGGTATTAGCCAAGCCAATGTGCATTTTATTGTCTACGTCCCTCTGGCAGGTGTGCCATGATGAAATGAATGATAATTTCTTTCCCTATAGTTGATAACAACACTGCTATATGTACTGTACAGCCTTCTTAAGTCCACTAAACTACAAGGTAAACTGAGTTTTGATGTCCATGTGTGTGCGTGAACACTTTTGACCTTGGATAAACTTGGCTGAAAAACTTAAGTTGGTTTAGGTCACCTGACAGACACAGTCTGCTAATGCCACTGCTGTGTTGTGAGTGCTACAGCTTCTTTGAGGGCCATGTTGTGTGTGTGTCTGTGTGTGTGTGTGTGCACTGAGTGAGTGGTCGAGGGACGGAGAGAGAGAGAGAGAGGTGCAGTTTAGTCTGTCTGCTAAGTTAACATTATCAAACACAAAGTAAGGCCCTAATGTGGAATGTTCTGTGCCAGAGGGAAGAAATAAATGCAGACCCCTCCAGATCAAGCTGAGTGTTTCTGTGTTCATCATCTGCCCATTAAAAAGTAAGGGTATTAGCCTGAAGCAGGAAAAACAACCTCCTTTGTGCTTAACATCCGCGATTGTTGCACAGCAGATTCATCGAACTGGTTTATCACTTGGATTATGGATTATCCATGGATTATGGATCTTTTTTAACCAGTTACCAATCAAAACAAAATCTAAAATCATGTAATCTGTAATTGTAATCCTATGTTTAACTTTGCTGAAGATGAATATCTTGTGTTCACATGTACAGTCTGTGCATTTGAGTTATTGATGAATTGTTCTGTTGTAATGTTACTATGAAGGCGATGTGGTTGCACAGGTGCGCTCGTTGACACAGCTGAGGCTCCTTACTAATCATGCTTTCGCCCATTAAATTCAGTTGCTTGCTGGAGCTTGTGGGAGATGACTGACTGCTGCACTTATAGCTGAGCTGGACAGTGTGTGGAAAGATATGGACAGTTCAAGTTTGGTTTGTATGTGTGCATCCATTAAAATTTATTTTGATTTGGGTTGTCATAGTGTTGGGAGAAGTCACAGTGGCAGCAAGACCGGCTACAGTTACAGTTACCCTGATTTATTCAATTCTACATTTAGCATAAACGGTTCACTCGGGTCATACGTGGCTTTGACAGAGATAATCTACCTGGATGTAAATATGATGGAATATAGTGATATCAGTAATGAACAGGGTTTAATCTTCTTTTTTTTAACCTTCCAACAGGTTGTTATTACCCTGCAGCACTGCATCTGGGCTTCATTATGATTATTGCATTGTTTAACACATTATTAAAGTATTTGCTGTTTATGTTTAATATCATCACATCTGAACAAAAAAAAATGAAAAAGAGGTTCGGTTGGTAACTTGGGTTAAAAACCTTTTATAGAAGATTATCAGTTATTATGGTCAGTTCATTTTAGGGTTTGTATAAATCACCAATTAATTTGTCATACCTTTATACTGAAAACATACAGATTTATTCATTTTTGGGGGTTTTGTGGGTCGAGGGGACTCTCTATTTTTTTGTCAGACTGAGTGAACATTATTACATGTTCATTTTTACAATAAACAAAAACTTCCCAAGTGTGAAAAGATAAAGAGGAAGAAAGAAGGAAAAGGGGCCTTTGAATCAGTGATCGATGAGGAGGCTTTATTTGACTTCAAAGCTGTTCAGGCTGGTTTTTGGCCCTCTCTCTGCTCTTTTCAGTGGTTGAAATGAAGCACGTGATGTGCCTCAGTGCTTGCTGGAAGCCTACCCCTGCTGTTGCACACAAAAATCCAAACAATGCTACTTTCTCTCAGTCTGGCGCAACATGTCAGGGGCTATTTTCCCCATTCTACCCATTTCCCCCTTTTTCCTTCCTCTTTGGGCATTCATTTTTATTGGCTGCTTTGTACCCTGTGCCCATGGACCTCAATTTAAAAAAGCTGGGATTCTTTCCCCTCATTTCCTTTTGTGAGGAGGTGCGTGCTAGGAATATCTATGGCCACTCATATCAGAGGTCATGTAAACTCTGCTTTTCAACTGTGTGGTTTTGGCATTTTTCTTTGTGCTAAGTCTGAGTGATGTGGAACATTGTGACTCAATCACGCAGCACCTAATTTGATCAAGGAGCCTAACCTAGTTTTCATCTGCTGAAGTTCAGTCTCTATGAGCATGTGAACTAGGTGCTAGAAAAGGTTCAACCTCTAATTATGGCCAACCTCTATTAACAAAAACAACTAACTTTGTGTGGCAAACACATTAATGCTTTGACCTGTTTGTTAAATGTGATAACAGTGGGAAAGCTTTTTTTTTTTGATGCTCTTTCTGCCAGCAGACAGGCTGTTTTCAAAAATGCCCAGCATTACAACACCTGATCTTTGAGACAAGGATTTGTAGAAGTTCATTAGTCAGAGCTACATGGAACTTTACCAGCACACCTTCCTTAAATGGGCCTTTGTGTGGGCAACCCCTGTATGAATATGAATGATATATTCATTGCCAGCATCTTTTTTAAACCTTTTATTTATTTATTCAATTATTAATTTAGGATTAGTTAAAAATTATTTTAACCCATGGTATACATCACTGCACACCCAAAAGCAGTATTTAGTAATAGAAGAAGATGCTGTTAGTTTACTCAAAGGGATAGTTGTGTGGTTATATGAGGTACAAGCACATAATCTGCACTGTGTACAAGCTTAAGACACAAAGAACCAACTTCAGACACAAAAGATTGCTGTCTCTAAAAACATGGCTGTCAGTGACAGCTATTTGATGACACATGCACACTTAATTCTATGATCTCTAATGAACATCTCCACCACTTTATCTTTGCATTAGACAGACTTTTCTAGCTGAAAACTGCATTGATAACCATTCTTTTCCATCTGTAATATTGCATTACTGCCTCCTACTGCCTTTGCAATCTCTCATTCAGATTTACCGGAGCCTCAAAGTTTACTCAAAGTTCAGTCACGTCTGAGGAAGTGGGTCTCTTTGTTCCCTGTTGGATGATTCACCTGTGATGATCATGGCAGTCATGGTGTGGCCACACTTACTGTGTCACAGTTCTCCTTGAACTAATAAATTCTTAAGTGAAAATGATGTGGACAATCCCTTTCCTGTGATGAAAACCGAGCATGGTGCAATCACATTACAGTATTGTCGTCATTGCATCAGCAGAGACACCAGTGATAAATACTGTTGCAGTAGCATTACTGGAGGGTTAAACAGCTCATCTGGGCCAACAGTTAACTGAACACAATGTAATTTCAGTTGTGTTTTGAAACTAATGCATATAGTATATAAAGCCAGTCTGAAACTTTGGTTAGGACATATCTTTGTAAGCGTGTGTGTTGGTCAGATGAGGAAACCTACAGTACTTTGGGTTGCATACAGTATTTCACAGGAGCACTGAGCACCAAGTCTTTGACTGAAAACATACTGTCTATAGCCTGTCTACAAAATACAAACCACTTACATGAATATATTAGTACTGCAACTTAAGCATAGGTCCAAAAAATTCTGGAGCAAACAACTTTGGCATGCCAGAAGCTGTCCTCTCCTGGAAATATGTTTGATAATATTCCCCATTTCATATGGCTGGCCATATCCAGGAAGTATATGGGTTAATAAACCATTGCTTTTATAAGCCCTGACAAATAGTGGGTATGATTTCTATGGGAAAGAGTGGATGATAACAAGAGTGGAAATACTGATCTTTTTCACAGCCTATCGACACCCCCATAAGGTTCAGAAGAGTGAGGAAATGCAAATCTGCTTTTATGTGTGGTGAGTTTTCAAAAAAAGAAATCACAGAGCAGATCTAAACATCACAGGAACAACCAGTGCTGATGTTGTTTTCATTAAAAAATAAATAAGAAGGAAGGGAAACAGCAGCATACACAAATTCACACACCAACCTGTATGACGTGTGTGCACTGTCATGCACAATTGCTTGTGGTCTGTAAAGGTTTAACATTTAAGAACTGTTTTACAAATCAAGGTTTTGGAAAAACTTGGTTTCACAAACGGAAAAGGCTTCAGTTTTTAAATAGAACACAGCCTGTACTTTATTTTATTTTATTTTATTTTTTGATGGCAATCAAAACAGATTCATGCTGATGGGTGGAATGTATGAGGTACCAGTCTGTTCTAGTATTTCACTATTTTGCTGTGACTCACGTTTCTCCTGTTTTGGATACAATGTGGACCAACTGATTGAAAATGGCATTGTATTGCAGTTCACTGTAGCTGGAAATTATTCATTTTGATCACAATCAATGGTAGAATTTTATTTAAAAACACAGTGTGTTAAGAATGTGTAGCCTATATGTGAATGAAATTACAGGAGCATATTTTTGCTAATCCATCACGCACCAACTGAATATATATTCAACTGTGCATAATGTGCCTGGCAACAAATTAAAAGGTTGACTCATATATTTACACACATATTTTTGAAATGATGACATGAATCGTCATCCTTTACACATCTGTGAAAAGATATTGTGGGCAATGACACATCAGACCTATAGGAAACCCATTATTGGTGCCATACATTTTAACAGGGACATATTTCCAGGAATACAGTATCAGCATCTAAACCAGGGCTGCCCAAATTCTTCCCTATAATTGGCCAGAATTTCATTCTATGGATGCGCAGCGGGCCAAAAAAAAAATGCAAATATTTAAACACTTTTTTAATGTAAACAGTACCTTCATGAATTTCATAAGATGACAGATCCATACGGTTTATTTTAAGAGGTAGAAACATTGAAAAGGAAAGCAAAATTTCAGAAGGTGCTTTGGTAGATTCAACAAGTCCAACATGTGTAACAAATTGGAATGTACTTAAGACTAAATTTAAAATTAGTTAACCATAAAATTAACTAAAAATGTGAATTAAGCAATAACACATGAAAATCAAAGTTCTGGTGTTTTTTGGTGTGTCCCCGTGTCCCTCCCATATATAAACATCACTAAATGTCACAATAAACACTTCAGCCACTTCTGAGAAAGAAGGGCTTCTCTGTTTACCTGCACTCAAGCAAGCGGTTTTGAAAAGTCAAGTTTAGTTACGTAACTAGCATATTTGTTGTGCAAAATAAACCCTACTCCCGGTCATGGGCGTATTAGCTCAGAAACAGAGTGCCTGGTCAAAGGCTGGCAGAGAGCAGCAGTAAACTGGCTTAATCTGAAGAGACTATGAGGTTTTTGACCATAAATATTATTTAATTTATCTAAGTAGACATCAGTATTCTTGATTTTTGGTTAAAAAAGACCATTTTATGTGACCTTTAACTGTACAGAAATATTATTCCTAAAGCATTTTGTCACTTCATGCACAAGAAATAACAAGTGACTTGTAGTCAATACTGTTTTTCCTGTTTATTTTGCTACAGATAATGGCACCACAATATACTGTAATTATGCCTGTCAACTGTGCAACTGTGATAGTAGTATTCCTCACTGTTGGGCTCTGGGTGTGGTTAAGAACTGTAGTTGATTTATCTGATGATATGAGAACTCAGTCGCATTTTCCAGCTTCTTTAATCTGCTATTATACTCAGCGGGTAAAGACATGTCTGACAGATTTAAAGTTTATGCGTCAAAATAAACAGTGTTACAAGGACTTATCGCTGCATCTTGGTGGTTAATCAGTAAATCATGCCATCTGTAATCAAAATGAGTTCCCACAGAGTATAATGGGTATTAAACATTTATCCCAAGGTGCCACCTTTGTTGTTCAGCTTTCATTTCTCTTCCACACTGATGTATATGGGAAATGTTATTAGCAAAACAATCTGGGAAAAAATATGTTTCTTGGGGAAACATAATTGAGACTGCAGTTTTATTGTGTGGGACTGAAAGAACAGGGTTTGACAGGAAAATCAAAGACCTTATACTGTTCATTAATCAATTTATTTCTGTATACAATCCTAATGCAGTGGTTAATGGGACTGCCTTGGATTTTAAATATGAGAGCAAATAAGAGGGATTCAGATTTAAATTTTTTACATGCACATTTATGTTATAGCCTGAATTTTTTTATCCATTACAATCAAATTGAGGCCTGTGGAGTGTGGGGAGGGTCTTCTCTCAGCCTGTTTGGGACAAGACAATTCTTTATTTGTCCCACAATTGGGAAATTTATGAAAATGCCCTTATTGTGAGACTAATAAAGAGGGATTGTCCAATAGCAAACATACTGTAGAAACTTGGCCTCAGGCCTTAGTGCAGGACCAAGTAACTCCTCTGAAGTTACTGTAGGGCCTGTGTTAGAGTTTCCAGAGTTTGAATGGAAAATGAGGCCCTTATCATGAAAAAGAGACCACACAAGAACTGCATAGGTATTAAACTTTCCCACTAAAAGTTTATTGAGTTATTTTGGTTGCAATGTAGCAATACCCTGCCCAGTATGGGCCCCCAAAATAGAAACCAGTGTAGTAGTTTTAACATGGAATCTCACAATAAAACCAGCTCCTAAAAGCAGCAAAAACAAAAAATTAAAATAAAAAAATAAATAGGGCAGGTAAATGCCAGCATGGCATTGTCAGGATGTGTCTCTGTGGGAAGAAGTTTCCCATCATTTGGAAATATAGATGATGTACTGCCGACCTGCTCATTTGTCTTTTAACTGCTGTGTGTCTTCTGCCCTTCTAAGCTTTAATTGCCCAGTGAGGCTTCCCATTGAACAAATTCAAGACATTTCCAAATGATTTAAGTCCACAGTCAGTTTTCATCTTCAGATCATTGGTCAGTCAAACCTTGCCCTGCTGATTTAATCTGGAGAGGTTCAATAGCAAATGGTACCTGTAATGAAATCTACGTGCAGGACACTGTAAAGTGCTCTGCAGACATACTGAAAAATGGTTTGTCTTCTCAGTCTCAATTTGCTCACTCACGAGGGGATTTATGTTTAGCTAAGAACTAGCAGGCTAATTTCATGCTACTAATGAAGGGACAGCATTTGGGAATCACCCATCGTTTCCGGATGACAGTAATAGTAATACATTACTTTAATTACGCCGTGAACCCTTGAGGAGTGCAATGCTATAACTACATCTGTCAGACTGGGCAGCCATCATAACATTTCTAATAATATCACACAAGGGGGTTTAACGAGGACAGTAGCATCATCCACTCGCTCAGATGGAAATCTCTGGCAATCTTCAGCTTGTTTTTAAACGGAAGTGCAACATCAGGATGGATGATACGCATAAAGAGAGAGAGAGACAATCAAGTTCAAAAGCTCCACATCACTCCAAATATATGCAGCATAGACATATTGACTGCAATTCCCAAAGCCTTTCATTATATAAATCTATGTACTATGGATGCACAGTGTAGTAATGGAAAAGCCTTTCTTTGGCGGTGAAGGCAGAAAGCTAGGATTTCATGAAGCCACCAGAATTTCTGAATGCTTTATTGCTGCGAAGTCTGTAGTCTTGCGATCTTTTGACAACAAGGATAATTTGTAATATTGCTGTTATGTTTGACAGGAATGAAGTGTTTACAGGAGTTTTCCTTCACACTGAGACAGTATAGTGGCTTTATAACTAAACAAGATGAACATGAGAACATCTCAGAATGCTGAAACATACTTTAGGTCTTTTTATAATGTTTGCATACTGTGATTATACAAATACAGTAATTGTCATGCCTGATATAGTTTGAAAACCAAAATTAATGCAGCTAATGTTCAAGAAAAAGTAATTAAAGTGCATAACCTGGCATAAAAAAACATATTCAAAGAGCTTTGTTTAAAAGCTCCTGCATATAAAAAGTTGCAGTGGAGATGAAATGGGCATTTTAGCATTGGACTTAAGCCAAGAAGCTTGTGAAAAGCCTTTAAGGGAACTACAGTAACTCCAGTTGACCTTAAAACACTACAAAAACTGTTAAAACAGTTATAAATGTTATCATTAATGTACCTCTTTTAATCATAGGTGTTCCGTTAAATGAGAAATGTAACATAGAAGAGATGTTTTCCTAAACATATTCGTTCGTATCCTTCCTGATACGCTGTTTTTTGTATTATTCCTACTATAGAGTAATAGAACTTAATGTCACACCTTTTGACATACTTTCCTAAGTATTGAAAAGCGAGACTAGTTAAAGGATCTGACCAGCCCACTGTGTTAGAGGCCAGAGAACAGTGTGGAGCTGTTCTTCAGCACCAGTGCTCCAGGCAGAACAAACTGTCACCATCACTGTGTAGAAAGGACAATCATTTGAGTCTGGATGTAAATTGATTATGAATAAAATTATTATCCTCATCATTTCTGTGGTTATTCAATCTTCCCAACATTATTTTTGGCACAGTTTCCCAACACTTTCTCTTCATTCATAATCCCTAACTCATACCTCACTGTTACTGTTCTTTAACAAAGAGGCAACAGTTTTGTGTTGTTATGGAGATTCATTGCTCCATGTGTAATATTGTTTGGTCACTGCTATAAAGAGGCTATAGTAGAAGCAAAATAAAAACACAATTGTTTTAATATGTTGGATAAAAGCTGTTGTCCTCATTGTTTTGAAAAGTATTATATAGCATTACAGTTTAGAGTATTGTTTTGAGATATTGCAGTTCTTTCGTGCCATAAATCAAGTCAATACTATAGTTTCTTCTTAACAACTAACATCAAACAATTGTGTTGCTTTCAGTCTGCTGACATTAACTTAATAGCTTATGGATATTATAATATGTTGTCACATATTTTATAAACGTTTTTAACTGCTTGACCAAAATAAAATAAAAAACTGAATCACAACCCTTTTGACATTGAGCAGAAGTCTGCTCCTCCCTGTGATGAAGTCATTGTTTACAGTCTATGTTTGACTTCAGTGTCTCCTCCTCTCCTCTAGTCACAACTTCCTCAGAGATGACTCATCTGTTTTTCTTAAAAAAAGGGAAGATCACAGACTGAATCCATAACGGAAATAAAGGTTAAATTGAATTGTGAGAGTTATTATGAATTTCCTGGAGTGCCCATTCAAAAACATGTTTAATCTCATGATTTGTAATTGTATCCCATCGTTTAATAATCATCGTGATACATACAGTCTAATAAAAAGAAAAAAAAATATTTTAGTGAGAGCCTTTTCTAATTTGAACAAAAGATATGAGGAACCCCTCCAAGTATAATCCAGTTCAGTCCAACAACTCCACCAATGACAGATTTTCATTTGATTATAACTTTATTTCAGACAGATTAAATGGAAAATACACATTATAATTCATATGAAATCAGTATCACTCTTTTTTTAAATCAGCTTTTTCTGATGCTAGACAGTCAAGATGAGATGAAGTTACATATAAGTAAGTACAGCATAAGTCCAATTATATTCTCAGACATTGGCTGACTTTTCGGTAACTACAGCTTTGATTTTCCTGTCCTTTGCACGAACTGCTGTCTTCAGCAGACACAACAGTACCTACCTCCTGAACCTCCTGAGATCAGAGATTCTGTCAAAGTGTAACCAAGTTATGCAGGTTTTCAGTTTGCTCAGTCTCACTGAGAGGGAAACGATTCCCTCAACCGACCACTTTGAAATCTATTTCAATCTGTAAAAATTGGGGTCCAAAGGAAACAAGTTAATCTTTTGGTTCAAGTACCCCTCAGAGTGCTCTTGAAAATATGAAATCAAACTTTTGCTGTGGTCAGAATAATGACATCGTCATTTTAAAATTGTTTCAATTGATTTTGGGAAGACAGGAATATGGAAAAAACTCAAGGTTGACTGCTTTGGTTTCCAATTACCACAGCCTTTCCCAAACCCTGACATCTCAAAAGATTAATTAATCTTATATTCTGTTTTGGATCAACCTTCCCCCCAGAATATAATTCACTTACTGTGTTACTTTTGTTGTTGTCTAGAGTGGCCCAAAGGGCAAACGTCAAACTGAGGAGCCATGGAGTGTGTAGGAGTACGTCCATTTCGGTTGTGACCCTCTGTGTTCAGATGCCCAACACGGACAAGACAGACAGAACACACACAGACACACACAAATATCAGCCATCCATTACTCCAGCCCTTTTACTCAACCTTGCCTTCTCTTTTCTCCCATTTTCCTTGCTTTGTGTACTTCGGTGCAGTTCCTGGTTCTATGGCAACAGGACCATTACATCACTTCGTGTGGTTAATCAGACATTACATAAACAACACCTGCCACACACAAAACCAAAGCACAAGAAATACAAGTGGCAATGAAGAGGCTTGTGGTTGCGAGACTTTGAAAAGCCAGGCCAGAGCTGGCGGTACAAAAAATTCAATACAGCATAGTAAAGATAAAGGGGAAATAAAAACTAAACTGCTCTAACCTCTCCTGTTGTGTCTACAACAGAATGACTTTTGTTGATTTAACCGAAACCGCAAATAAGTGCTGATATTCATGCCCTCTCGCATTCTTTTTTCCCAGGGACTGAAAAGCAGGCTGTATTTTGAACCACTGCATAACTCAAAACCCCCATTGATATAATTGGCCATAGCCAGAGCAGAGCGCAACATGCCCCTCTCCAGGCCATGACCAATCTCCTGCACAGATCAATCAAAGCAGCTCAACACTGGCTCTTTCAGCACCAGGCCCACCCTGGACTGATGAATGACCTTGGCAACAGTGCACTCCCCTACACTCACAAATCTGTTTAAACATGTGGAAACATGCTCCTGGGTCAGCTTGACAAATACCTCCTAGCTGCTCACCTACAAATCCACAGCAGCTACAAATGACTCAGCTAGAGATACATTACATCTGAAAGTAAAGGTATGATAAATTCATTTACAAGATGTCCAAAAAACGCTCTAGGCAGAGAAACCTGTGTAGTGCTTCAATACTAAGACACCCAAAACAAAAAAGGCTGTCACGTGAACCTTCAGATACACCGGGTTACGCACATGCTGAGGTAAACAGGTAGCGATCTCTCCCCTCCGCAGTCATTTGTTTGGATGAGGAAAATACTGCTAACAGAAAACAAGAATGGTGCAACACAACAACAGTTTCTGTAATGACACCAACCGTAAGACATAAATTTAAAACGTTTTTGTTTCAGTCCATCCAGAATAAAATGCAGCCCCAGGGTTTTCGGGATAGAAAACCTCTGGGTAATGTGGATATCATTCATATCCAAAGTCTTCAGTTTTAAACAAAACAGAGTTATGTGGATGTAAATTCAACATCTACATATACACTGGCAGCATATACTACATAAAACAATTCCTGCAGCTCAGAACAATGAATAGCCTCAAAGACCAAAGGTGACCCAAATTCCCCCTAACTTTATTTCATCAAATGACTGCAGCTAGAGCCAGTATTTTAGAAATATAATGTTGATGTCATGAAACAGGGTCTCTTGTTTCTTAAATGACCTGAATTGTTTGTATTTCATTGATTCAGTTCAGATTCAGTTTGCTCTTTGACTATATTTTATTTTCCACCAAGAAGGAAGCTTCAAATCTTGTTTCAAACTATTTGCAAGAGCGCCACATATGACAGAAGCAAATGAGGAAGTCAGGTGATGAGTTAAAATGGTGAATAAAGTCTACACTTTTTCACAAGCAGAGCTTATAACAAAGTACAATCTATGGTATATCAAGCCTAACCATATTGTTTAAGACGATCAGTTGCTTGTTTATAAAAACAAAAGTCTAAGCCAGTTTTCGCAAAATTTGTCCTGCACGGTGGTCTTTGGTCTTTTTTTCAAATAGGGACACTCATGCAAGTCACAGTCACACTGAACGGGAATACTGAATCTCTGATAACATGTGCTAATTGATAACAATATTTTTTTATTATTACTTTAATATTTCTATTAAATTAGGGACTTCAGTATAAACACACAAATTGGAGATTGTGTTTTGTCAGCATTTGTCTGTCGTTTTGTGAGTATCATAACTCTTCTCAAAATATTAAGAAGAGATTTTGATTACATTTTCTGGGGACAGAGTTCATGATCCAAGGAAGGACTTATTATATTTTGGCAGTGATACAGATACAGATGGAGTTTACTGGAATTGTAGGAATCTAGGCAGCTTGATGCAAGTTTGTGTATCTTAGAATCAATCAAAAAGGAGCGGAATTGGAGTGCTGGCTATAAATGAGTAAGATTAATCATTGTTTATTTTTAACCTGCAGTATCTTGGACAATTAATCAAACACAGAAACAGAAGTAGTTGTTGTGTTTCTGACGTTTCATCTTAAACTAGAGTGTCAGAATATTTCTTTATTTTTAAAATGAACAAAAGTTTTATCTTTAATAAGCCAACATTGAAACTGTACAGTGTATACCAACAGTGGGCAGCCCATTGAGAAATGGAAGGTAAATGGGCTTGATGCTGGTTCAAATCCCAGTACAGGGCAGAGGTACTCTCTGAGCAACATACCCCATTGTTTCTGGATGCTGATAAGTGCTGCCCACTGTTCCTGCTCCCAGTGTGTGTGTTCACTACTGGTGCATAAAAAATGATGGTCAGACTGCAGCTGTCAAATTCACTATCACTAATTAGTGAAAACAAAAAACTAACTCTAATTATCCACTTTTCTCTCTTTTTTTCAGTGGATCACTGTCCGTGTGTTGTTCCTGGGAGCAGAACTTCATCCAAGTCTATTTAACGCATTATCTGTTTCTTTATTGTCTGCTCTCTAATTGACATTAGACCTCACTCTAGTCTTTCATGTTTTCTCTTTCTTTCAACTCTCTTTATTATCTCTGTCTCTTACATTTTCCTTTTCCTTTCTGCGGGCGTGGTGATATCCAAATTCAAGAGGGAGTTACTGAGAAAACATCTCTGGTTACCACCATCTCTGTGGCTGTGATCTTTAACAATTTTTAAAAGTGGACCTTTTGAAGTTGAAGTCATGAATGTTAAATGGCAATACTGTTAGTCTGACTTAAAAAACAGGTTGGTGAGAGCTACTTACCGGCAATTAGAAATCTCAGCCTTCCTACTCCATATCCAGATGAATGGATGGATGTACATTCATCCCAATGTAGGAAATTTTTTGAACTGGGAGATTTTATAAAGGCAATGGCAGGTATCAATAAAATAAATTAAAGAGCATATATTTTAACTTCAATGTTAATGACCAAAACAGATGATGAGTTTAATCTCTTCAACTCGTAATCTGCATTTGTATCTCTTGCTTTCCCTGGTATAAATATGAGACCGTCTTCCAAAAGAAACAACAGCATGTGTTGTTTCAGCAAATACCCTACAGCAACATATGTTGATGTTAAAGTTGAGAAATCCTTCAGTGGCTGTAAAAGAAGTATGACTCTTAATTTTCATAAAAGAAAGATGGAAGTAGTGTGATGTTATAAAGCCACAAAGTCCACAGAGGAACGAGGCTGTGGTGGTGCGATGGGTTAATGAGACTCAGATATTCACATACATTACGCTCTTTTTTTTAGTGTTCACTGAGCTCAACCCTGTGATCCTTCCAAAGTGTAGTAAAAAAAGGCAACTGGACTTAGTTGAATTTCTTGAAGACGTTTCGCCTCTCATCCAAGAGGCTTCTTCAGTTCTGTTTCTGTGAAGATTCTCAGTCATCCAGGTCATGGTATCAAAGTGTAGTAAAAAAAGGCAACTGGACTTGAGTCGTTAGGTCGTCAAAGGGTCGTTAGATATTGGCTATTGTCTGTTTTAGTTTCACCTGAGTCGTTAGTTATTGGCTTTTGTCTGATTTAGTTTCACCTGAGTCAACAACTGTATTTGACTTTGAGTGTGAATGTGTGTGAAACCTCCTGGGGAGGGAGTCCAGAACAGCACTGTAGGTGGCTGTTAGCTGGTGTCTCAGCCCACCTCCCCTGTTCAAAGTTGGTTTCTCCAGTTTGGCAATGGACCAAGAACCTGACAGAGTTTATAAGTCCCAGACTCTCCACCAGTCAAACAGAACTGAAGAAGCCTCTTGGATGAGAGGCGAAACGTCTTCAAGAAATTCAACTAAGTCCAGTTGCCTTTTTTTACTACACTTTGGATACCATGACCTGGATGACTGAGAATCTTCACAGACCTGTGATCCTTATTACAATCATGATAATGATTATTTTACCTTAAGACTAATTTTAGTTCAGCTCAACATTTTAAACTAAAACTTTCATCTTCTACTAAATGATACAAAGTCATTTTTAAACAGATACAGTTATCAAGCACACAAAGACACAGCAACGGCTGAAAAATATGTTCATTCTTGATGTGAAAACAAAATATTAGCAATAGGAATTTAATATCGACAATTCAAAGATTGGCAAAATGCACGTCCCGAGGAAACTTGTGTTACAATCCAAACCTTTGACCTTGGGCTGAGACATTTTTGTAAACAGATATTAAATGGATGGCACCAAGTGTTAAATGGTCTGTATTTATATAAAGGTTTTCTAGTCTTGACGACAACTCAAAGCTACTTTAATTACAGTTTTTGCTATTCACCTATTCACACCCACATTCATTCAGCATGTTGCATTTATGTGCAGCACATTTTCTGTCACAAATTCTTTATGTCATTTATATCCTGCTACAGCACTGTCAGGAATAACGAGGGGTTAAGTGTCTTGACCAAGAACACATCAGCATGTAGACTAGCAGAGCTGGGAATTGAACCCACAACCTTCAAGTTGAAGGTTGACTGAAGGCTGAATACCACTAAGCTACTGTGATTATTATTATTATTATTATTATTATTATTATTATTATTATTATTATTATTATTATTATTATTATTATTATTATTATTATTATTTTCACACTTAACATGGTATTAATGTTTCCCACATGAATACAGCAATGCAGTTTGTAAGAGTTTTTTAGCTTGTTAGGAGACAAATATAAAAGCAGCTGCCATGAACCATGAGGAGTTTTCAGCAGAGCTACTCTCTGTGCTACAACAAAGAAAAACAAAACAGCTCATACTGTAAAGGGATTTTCTTATTTAATTGTGGATATTTTTAAGCTGCATTGATGTTCACAATTGAAAGCTAAGCTTGTAGGCCTGAGTAAATGATTGATCTTTTGGAGAAAAAAAAATAAATGAAATAAAAAGAAAAAGACAAAGAAAAAAAAAATCTCAGACATTTAAACACACCCACACAAGACTTTGTGTTCTCTCATTGCCTTATAGCTTTACCTCCTTCTATTTTCTTTGCAGACACATACACAGACCATTACAGTTGTCTGCTCATTCGGCCTATAGGGAAATCTGTTGCAGTTTATGGGGCAGATACAGCTCTTTAGAAAAAAAAAAAACAATTTGCTATCATGAAAGAGCTAAAAACGCTGACCATAAAAAGCTGTACAAAAGGTCTTCTTCCTTCAGATAAATGATGAGCCTCATTTTTCCATTTATGAAAATATCCCAAGAGTAACAATAATATCACAATTTATTATTTGTAGAACCTAATATTGACATGTTTATAGGGTATGTCTTTCTCCCAGTGGCATAAATGTTCACCTGCTTCAGTGTATCTCCTCTTCCCTCACTGCACCATTAATATGAGCTTAAAACACAAGGGAGAAACAATTAAATGCTCCTCACAACCAACGTTTAACAAAACAGAGTTCAACAAAATAAATATCAAATAAATAGGTGAATAAATAGAAGGAGAAGGTCACATAAATTCCAGTCTATAAAAATGGGTTTTAAGAAGAAATTTAAAAGAAGTCACTGATTCTGTAAGCCTTATGCCCTCAGGCTTGTCATCCCAAAGTTAAGGGGGCCTGAAGCCAAAGGCACAGTCTCCTCTAGATTTCATCCTCAGCTTTGGAACAGCCAGGATGGCAGAGGGAGCCAGAGAAGGCCAGTCAGGACTGAGGGGATGTGGCAGTGTCTGCTAAAACCAGTAATCAGCTGCATTCTGGACTAGTTGGAGAGTTTTGTATAGCACCACCAGAGGGCTCTCTTTGAGTGATGAGAAGTTAAAAGGTGTCGTCACACATTTAGCTTTAGGCCAGATGTGATCTCTCAGTTACCCTTAATGTGGAAAAGTCTGCAATGAATATAGTGTTTTCAATCTGTGACCCAGGGAACGAGGTCATTCATGTCAAACAAAAGGGGTTCATGTTCAACAGGAATAACTCTGACCACATCTTCAATAAGTAGTAGAGTTTACCAATTTACCAGTGCAGGTGGAGGAGATGCTGGTAGCAAATCTGTAAAATGTATACTGCTGAGAAGGCCTTGAGCAAGGCAGTTCAGATCTGGATGTTTCTGGTGCAGAGAAGAAACAATGAAACGAGAGGGGTTCTGTTTTGTACCATTGCACCAGCCGTGAAATTGTCTAGGGGGAAACTGCGTAACGCACTGTTCACTTAAAAGCTGCCAGTCAGATGCCACTAAGCAAGAGACAGAACCCTGTGGCTGTTCCAGCTGAAGTCAGGGACCAGTGGAGCTGCAAGACCACAACATTCTGCAGGAATTTACTTTTTAAGAATCAAGCTCAGTTCATTTTACACAGGTTAAAAAAAAAGATGTATCGTTGAAAGTAAGACAACACAAAACTTGACGTTATTACCAACAGACAGAGAACACACATGTCAACATCTGGAATAAAAAAGTGATGACATCTGTGGCACTTTTACTGACATATGATGTAGTTTTCCATCAAAAGAATACAAGAGCAAGCCAAGGTTTATGACAATGTTACAGAAAATAACCATCTCAATCATGTTTAAACCATCATGTCCTGCTCTGGCCTTGTTTGACGTCTCTCTCAAACAAAGAGACAGAAACCCCCCACAGAACAGAACAAAGGCCCCAAACACTTTCCATATAAATGCAAAGTGGAAAGAACACTAAAACCAGAGTAAGACTGAGCAGATGTAGCCTGGGCAGAGATGACACCATGCCGTTCGTCTTTGAAAAAGCCACACGTGTCTGATGTTGGGGACATGTAAAACATCTATCGTCACTGAGGGAGTAGAGAGCAGAGACACTGTGGTGCTGAAGCTGCTGCTGGAGCCCTGTGACTTCTTGTTTCCTGTTGGTGAGATGTCAACAGTGTCACTCCTGCCACCTTCTGGATCTCTGTGGGACAAATGGATTAGGTCATAAAAGAAGAAAGACACAACAGGCGTCTTTGTCCAACACATGCCACCCAAAAAATGCATAAAAATGGCTTCATTTGTTTCCAGTATGAGTTGGGTGCTTTCATTGCTGAAATGTGTCCACAAACTTGGTTTTCACGAAAAACTTTTGAGAAAGGAAAATCCAATAATAGATATAAGTGTAGTGATGACATCCACTGACATGTTGCCAGCAAGAAAGACAAGTTACACAAGCATAACTTGCATAGAATTAACAATACAATAACAAAAATACAAAATAAACATTCCCGGAATACTCAATACTCAATAACACACAGTTATACAGTCTGCAGTGAAGCGGCAGAAAATGAGTGAGTGAGTGAGTGAATTCCCACCATAGTCTTCATACTCTTCACTATGTACTTCCTTGAGTTATAATAATCTCGAAAATAGTTTTTAAATGAAATGGTTTACACAGTAAGTCAAAAGGCATCAGATGGATCTATGAATTACAGGATAAGGGCCTACACATCCTGGGTTCTGACTGACCCACATTCTCGAGCCAGGAAACTTCCTCACCACCACAACCTCCACAAGCAGCGCAGGTCCAACACAGGTTAGCTGTAGAGTGCCAACTGATCATGATCCAGTGAGACCCCGTGCTAATTCCCTGGTGAAAGCCACCCGGTCAGTCCAGTGATGCCTCAAAACCTCAAGGTTTATATGAACAAGCTCCACTCTGAACGGTAACCCAGGACCTAGGCCGGTAATAACAGACCTCAGGGAAAAAGCCTTTGACCGAGGAGTGAGCAGTGAATAGAGAATCACCCAATTCGCCCCTTTGTTTTCTTTCCCTGCAAGTTTTGGGAGAACATGTTTCCTGTAAAGCTATGTCGTATTTATTACATCCTCCGTTTTTGATGGCTGGGGTAAAGTAGCCTGCCGTCTATTTATCCTAGAGGTTATTTACTACATTAGGCCTGGTTTCAGGGCCGGGAGAGGAAGAAACAGACGAAATCTAAGATGCAGAAACTAAATTGGTAGCAAATGTATAGCCTCTGACATGCCCCTTGGCCCTAATGCGTTTTCAAGTGCTCTGCTCAACAAGCTCCAAGCTGCCTCTAAAAAAAAAAAAACATTTCATCAGTGGTTACAGACGCAAAAGTGGCGCCATCTCTCAACTTGGGTTGTTCCCAACAAAGTGTAACATAAGGGATTTTCATTTTATTTCTGGGAAGATATTATGGTTACTTTGTGGTGGCGGTGGCCTTAAGGTTAAGAGAGGCATCATTTGACTGTATCTCCACTGCAGCTGGGACTTGTCCTCAGTAGAAGACTTTAGTTGTACTGGCCTGCCATTCTGATGGCAGTTATTGTATGAACATGATGCAGAGCATTGCTGGGAAAAAAGGTATGTGCTTAAAAAGACATGTTACAAAAGAACGCCTCTGCAGAAGATACCAGGCACCTACACAAGCTTTAAACTGAGCCGCTTGAGTTATACAAACAAAGTGAAAAATGCACCTTGTGGTAA
Organism: Brachirus orientalis; assembly: GCA_016785285.1. Lineage (NCBI taxonomy): Eukaryota > Metazoa > Chordata > Actinopteri > Pleuronectiformes > Soleidae > Brachirus > Brachirus orientalis. Next base: position 1,544,063 of record JAFBJR010000180.1, on the reverse strand, counting down.
TGTGAGACCATTTACTCCTATGGTATAGTCGTTCTGGTCTGCCATTTTGCAAAAAGTATTTGCACTAATTTTGAGATCAGTGCCTCAAAGATGCTTAGAAGGGGACTAAATCACCTTTCCTCAGCTGCTAAACTGTCTAAAAGATGACTCTGACCATCTCATTTTCATTCAAATGGCTCAGTGGAGAACCATTTGCTCTCAGTTTCCCTGCAGCCCAACAGGCTTAATAAAAGGCAATGAGCTGATGCAAAGAGGAAAACCTTGTTGTTGTCTTATATAAACAGCATATGGTTTGCTCAGCGTGGCTGCACATGACAGCAATCCTTCGACTTCATTTGCTCCTCTGTACCAAGTTGTCCTCTTACCATCTGGGCAATTATGAAGTTTCACACTCTCCAAGTTTCTTTTGACAATACTTTACAAGAGCCTGATTCAAGTGTGTACAGCATGTGCATAGTATAAGTATGCTGTGTATGTAGTATATAACAGTTTTAGTATTTCAGGATGAAGACAATAAATGCCCTGCAGGCAGGAGTTTGAAATTTACTGTATGAGTCCATCCTCTCATCCATGAGTTGGCACTCTTAGTCTCAATCCTTTCTGAGTTCCTACTAACTAATGAGATCTCCTCCAAACCAAACATTTTCCGACATGGTCTCCTAGTGCAAATCTTAAGCATCTCAGCTGCACCCTAAGGTAATCAGACTAATCGCCAGAAATTTAATTAACTGACTGACTGTCTTTGTTATTTGCAGTCGGAATGTTACGTTTTTGCTTGATTTGTCTGAAACATTTGATTTCTCTTGTGCTCTTTCAGATATATATCATTGCATTTTTTTTCATTTATTTTTAAATCAGTATTGATCCTTCATTTTCTGTGATTGTAAAACACTTTGGGTCTACTCCTGTTTTATTCATAAATCTATTTGACTTGACTGATTTTATTTTATTTTTTTTCTGCTTTTTCCTTTTGTTCCTATTTTTTTTTTTTTTTATATAAAAATGAACTCCCCCTCCAGACCTTGAATAGATGAAGGAGCAGAATGTCTTATCATAATGCCAGGCTCTGATCAGCAGCCATGCATGTAGCTGTCAAGATGTTGCAGATATTCAAAAGATATCTTCTTCCCCAAGGCAAAGTGAAATTAATGGTGCTATTATAAACACCTGTCACACAGCCCAGATTCAACAAAACACAAGGGCTTCCAAGAGCCCTTGGTTTGTGAGACAGTGTAGTTCTTTTCTGTATTTTTTTTTCCCCCTGCAGTTTCATATCTCTGTGGGAACGGATACTGACGCCATGGAGGTAGAGGGATAAGAGCAAGAATCAAACTGAGGCCTCACATGGTTTTTACTACCCCTGCCCATGGGCCACTGTGGCACCCACAAAATGAACAGAGCTAAGTGGCATTCCTCTCCGGCAGGTTTTGACAGGAAGGTGTGTATGTGTGTCTTTATGGATGGATACAATTGTTTTTGAAAAGTGATTGTGAAACCTTTCTGAATATACCAGTTTCTGTGCGTGTGTGATGTATTGATGCTGATGTTTGACACAGGGACTGCTGTTGACTGGTAGTTGAGCCAAAAAGTCTTAGTACTCAGCTGCTTCCTTCTATTTATGATCGTCTGGAAAACCAAACAAGTATTAAGACATTTTTGTCTCACTACATTCCACATCATCATTAAAGATGATGGCATCAACATGGGACCCTCAGTCTTTGAATGTTCACATCATGACCACAAGGCGGTGTAAAGAATTACATTTAGTAAAGAGGTGTATCTTCTTAGCATATTTTATTGAAATGCCTTTAATTTGTTTAAAATCAAAAAACTTGCTTCTGTCATTTGCCAATGTATTTTTTTTTTTACTTATGTGAAAAAATAAAAGGGTTGGGGACCTTCAAAATGGTGTTGGTTAACAGTATAACAGAATCAATAAACGTAAATATGTTATAAAATTGACATATAATGTACAGTACTTTAAGACTATGATTATTGTCCTCAGTCAGGTTTTAACATAATTTAGGTGTGTTGCTGCCCTCTACAGGATATATGACTATACTGTAATAGGACCTGATCAGTAACCTCTAACATGTCATCAGCCTTCTCTGATGCCGTCTCTCTGCCTTGGTACTTCTTGTGAAAGCACAGTTGTTTTATGTATTTCAAATCTGCAATGAAGAACACATTGACACAAATATACTTTTAATTCCATCATAGAGCAATTACTGAGGAGGACCAAAGAAAGAATCAATGGAAAAAGTGGTGGATAACAAAAATGTAAGATGCATAAAGAGGCCAAAACATTGACAGTTTCCAAATATGACCTATTATATACAGCATGAAACTACACCAAGTCACTTGAGACTTCTCTGCACAACTGCATCAGATATTAAAAAAGACAGTGGCTCTGTATGGATGTCAACACTAAAGTGTGAAAACAAACTATACTTATAAAGATTGTTGTGTGTTTGCTGCAGTGGCCAGTGTAACTGTGTGTGCTGTTTGAGAATTCATATCATTTTCTCTGTGAAACAAGCCTGGGTGGCTTATTTATACAATGTCTGAAGCATACACTTCTCAGTGACTGAAGAGTTAATACGTTGTACCTCCAGCATCAAGTTATATCTTAGGTGCTATCTGATGATTCACTGGAGCTGGAGGAAGATGATGAAGAAGATGATTTATCTTTTCTGCTTTTTTGTTTCTTCTTGTGATGCTTCCCATGCTCCTTTTTATGTTTGTTCTTTTTGCTTTTCTTCTTGTGGCCTTTTGGTTTCTTTTTCTTCCTCCTTTCCCCTTGATCAGATGAGGAGCTGGACCTGCTGTGTTTCTTTTTCTTCTTCTCGGTCTCCTCATCACTTGATGATGATGCTGACCTAAAAAGCAAATCATAAAAAGGTAACAAACTAGGTAAAAGCAAACTTGAAAAGGAAAGTTTTCATTTAAACTCAAACTATGAGTCAAATATTATCAGTGAAACAATCACTGACTTTTAAAGATATACTGTATATAATTTAAACCTTAAATAGTTCATTTTCTGTTTAAGTATATCAACTCACACAATATAAAAGTACTTCTTTATAAACTGCATATGTATGGTTTGCTGTCAGAGGACTAGTATAAAATGAGATAATTTAGGTAAGTGTGATAGAAAAACATAAAAATTGTGTGTTAGGAAAAGTTACCTCTTTCTGGACTTTCTGTGTCTGTCCTTTTTCCGTTTCTGTCTCTCTTTTCCATCATTGTCATCATTATTATCAGGGGATCCTAAAACAAAACATTCATTCATTTTCTAATGTAACATGAGCTGCTCATAATATTAAAAAGGCAAGTCACTCAACATCTACGAAAGTGTTTCTCCTATCACCCTACTACTGTACATAGAATCACCAATATCCTACAGGTGCATTATAATATTTAAAAACTCAAGTGGATCATATGTCTTACGTCTGCGATGCTGACCACTCCTCTCTCGCTTTTCATTGTGCTGAGCTGCTGGCACGTCATCTTCACTCTCCTCAGTGCTGGTGCTGCTGACGTCCAGAACAATATCCTTCTGAGGGTCAACTCTGACGAAGTTTCGACACTCAAACGTTAAATGGCCAGCTGAAAAAAAAAATTACCACAAATAAAACGGATAGTTTATTATCATTAATAACTATTGATTATCTTCATAATTGATTAATAAGTTGATTATTATCTCAATTAATCAAGTAAATGTTCGGTCCCGAAAATGTTACACAAAGTTGAATAATGTGTTTACCAAAACTGTCTAATTTGATTCAAAATCAGAATATTTTAGTTATAATGATTATATGAAGCTAAGAAATCAGAAAATATTCACATTTAAGAACCTGGAAAAACCAACAGTACTTTAAAAAATAAAATGCATGAGACCTACATGAGAGATTTAATAGAGGAACTCACAGCAAGACACACCCCTATTATGATGATGAACATGTGAACCAAAGCTTTACTTACGATATCCACATTTTTTGCACCCAGCTCGAATGTTGTCTTTGTTAGGACCTGTAAGGAAAGTGATATATACTTAATATATATATATACTTACATTTTTAAATATTTGTGTTTTTATCTTCATACACACATAGGTACAATAGGTTGCACAACTGCTAGACACCTTTTTAGGCACATAAGGCATCTGGCTGATCCCAAATTAATTCTTGCTCTTTACATAAAATCAGTCTGGGATTAGATAAATATGACCTAAATATGGGATGGGTGATATAAAAAAACTGAATGTGTTGGTTATCTCTAAGAGTGTCGCATTAACATTTGTTAAAAAGCTATAAAAAAGAAAATCGTTTTGCAATATTATTATTTTATTAATATATAATGTTTAATATATATTATTATTTAACTGCCAAATTAAGCTCCAATTTAGTCACTATAACTAACAAGTTAAGCTCTTGAGTGCAAAATGTGTGCATCACAGTTATAGTATAGCAACGTGTACTTTAAGAGGCATGTGTGAAGCGGAGGGAAGGACACAGATATTACAGAGGTTTAGTCAGTGTTAGGCTAACTTGAAGTTTAGCGCCACTTTAAGCATGCCGTACCCTTTCCAAAGTATACTGGCGAATATATACATGAACATGGAATATATACATGAACGTGGAATATATACATGAACTTAAATGCGTTAGTAAACGATATTACCTACCTGGAACAAACACTGAATTCTCCATAGTGTACCCGTAAACGCACTTCCAATTGTCCTCACTCAAAATAATGTCGACCGGAAACAGTCCGTCTACCGGGTTCCGCCGCCTTGTTCCGTTTACGGCGTATTACCGCCATCTGCTGTTGTTCCTCAAAAATTCCATCTATCTATCTATCTATCTATCTATCTATCTATCTATCTATCTATCTATCTATCTATCTATCTATCTATCTATCTATCGGTCTTTAATTGGAGCCAGAGAATGCTTTGGAGTTTTCCCAGTGACTTCTAGATGGATGATGCATTTTCACTCTACATTATGCCAAAATATCCTACTAGTCTCTACAGTGGGTGTTGTTGCAGTATTGTGGTCATACTGACACATTTGTGTGACATGAATCACTTAAGACAGATTTAGTCATTAACACTAAGCTGCTTTTAGTAGGGTAGCCCATGTTTATCTATTAACATGAAAGAGATTAATGATCTATACTGAAGCCAGCCACCAGGGGGCAATCTTTTTTTTTTTATCCTAATACTTTATTTGTCTGTCCTAGTACTAAGCATGGAGCCATAGCCCTGAGCTCTTCTGGAACCATGGAGGTGCTCAACACTGGACACTGAAAGAGGTGCTGATGTAGATTCAAGAGCTCATTCTAAGGTAAATAAAACCACAATTCACAGTCAGAGGTGATTCTTTACTCACAGAAACTTTTAAGTTAACTTATAAGTTTTGCATAATGTAACCAAATACTGGACCTTTAAAGTCTTAATGCTAAGTTCCATCTGAATTTCCCTGTAGTTCCATGCATCAACCGATGGTTTTTGCTGCAAAGCCATTTGTGGTTTAAGTTGTGGGGTTAATTGGAGGCTGGCAGAATAAGACTGGAAGATGGAAAATGTCGACAGATGTGTGGCCCCCAGACATGTTATCATTATCAAGTCTGTGACTGTGGCACACACATACACACAAAATATTGGCTTTTTTGATGCCCACATTTAGGCTATTTACCTCAGGTGAGAGAGTGACTACCCCACAAAAGGTGCAAAGAACACTTCTACAACTCTAACAAAAGACCTTTGACAAAAAACCTGTAACAACAGTTGCTACAGTACACAGAAATAAGAAAGAATTGATTCAGTTGACACAGCACCACTTGTGTGTCCAGAGGATATAGAGTACGTTTCAAAACTAACACAGAAACGGTCACAGCTCATTCACAGTTAACAAAATGTATAATTATATTAGTCATTTGTCTGTCTACACACCGATACAGTGGAAGAAATGTACGCCACCAGTCTGAGAGGGATGAGGGTACCTCAGCCACTAATTCACAGTATATATCATATTACATTCAACTGTTATTCCAGATGTGCTTTCAAAAAAAAATGTTTTCACTCCCACATGTTGCTGTCAAATATTATAAGAGATTCAGTGCAGTCATTTACAAATGTTGAAAGCTACTGGCCCAAATGTTAAGAAAATCATAATACCAGTTTGACAATTTAAAGTCACCGATGTCAGTAGGCTAAATGATTATCAGATGGGCTTTTGACACATTTAGATTCTCTGAACAGACAACAAATCCAGCTGGCTGACCTGCTAATCCTGCCCACTGGGTGTGAATTATTAATAGTGATTTATTCACAGTTTAATAGTTTAATATTTAATTATCTCACTGTGAAAATAGTTTAGATTTATATAAACACTAAACTTGGACTGGACCTTTAGGGAGACCTATATTGGTAGGTGCTGACAGATGAGCTCCCAAACACGTCCACCTGTCTGCACATATCAGAAAAAGCTCCCTGACAATGATAAGACCATAGTAAAGCATTCACCACTTTCTATGCTGCAACTGTGTTCAGTTCATCATGTCTGCAGTAATGTGTCTTCTAAACAAACAAAAAAGGAGTACTGTTGCTATAGAAATTAATGTCCTGGTACAAACAGTCATTCAGTAACAGTAAGTGTCTGTGCCATTATGTCATTATAGTTCGTGATAGATATTGTTTAAAAGAAAAAATATTTTGTCTACCTTAATATGTAGCACAAATAAACAACTGTAAAAGAAAACATTTGTTTGCGAGGAAGTAAATTACTTTATAATGGTGTGTGTGTTTAAATCTTAAATTGTGTTATTTTATGGTTGCTTTTCTTGACTGATACTAGAACCATACTTTGTTCTGCATGAAAAAACAATCCAATGAAACCATTTACACTGCACTAAAAGGGCTTGACAGAGAGAAATTGTTCCTCAGGGACAGCAGCCCCTTTCACAACCACTAAAGCCAGGCACACAAAACACTAAAAACTTTGAATAAAAGCTGCATTATTGTTCTCATTCCTTGATTATTAGATTTATGAAATTCTCCAACTGTGATTAATCATGGCCTTTGCACATCAAGGCTGAATCATTTAAAAGTGTTTTCATGGGGGTTTAACGATAGAAACTATCAAAAACAATACAATATGTGCTCCTTAGGGATTGTTCACAGACAATAAAATAAATGAAATAAAAATGTAATTGTGTTTGCAGCTCTTACATGAGCTCATTCATTATTCATATCTTCATTTCACAAACACGTCTCACAGAACGTGCTCTGGTGGGTGTTTCAACCTTCTTCTCAGCTTGATTATTGTTCTCACCCAGATTTATGTAACCTAACAACCATCTGGAGAACTGGGGTTGGGGGCAGGAATATGTGTAAGGGTGAGGGAGTTGTTATTCCCACAGAGAAAAGGTTTCTGTGGAAATCTTTCCTGCTCACTCATGTAACACATTTCTAATGGGAGAGAAGAAAGCACTTAGTTACAGTTTTGCTTAAAGCTAAATACAGGCAAGCATGTAATAATCAGCAAAAGCACTTGACACCAACTAAAGCAACATTATGTAACTGGTGAAGCTACATATTGTAAACTCAGTATGTAGCTTCAACATCATGTCAGTGTAATTTGATTGCCCAGTGCCATGTTTGGCCAGTGATATACAGTGATATACTTCTGCCACACGCAAAGCAAAGCAAAGCAAAGCAAAGCAAAGCAAAGCAAAGCAACTAATGTGCATTACGTTTTTGCAACACATGATGCAGCTTAATTAATAGTTAATGAGCTGATGTCTCCATCACGTTGAGCCAGATCTTTGATGAGATGTTACCTGCCTAACCAGAGAGGGTCAGCGGTGTAAGATGAATAAATCAGGCCCAGTAAGTTCAGTGAGTTGTGCCTGCAGAAGCAATTTTTTATTTATTTTCTGAAACATCGATTTCCAGCCGTTTAGCTGTACCACCAACATTATTAAAACTTTCGACAAATGTTGGCAAGGCCACGGAGTGAGGCAGAAAGAGAGAGAAAGAGCAATATCTAATGTGGAATGGCCTGAATGGTGAAAGAAGCAGATTGAGACTAACAATTACAAACATAATCAATGACAAACTAAAAAAGAAGTGTATATTACCTCCGTTCCATGTACTGTTTTCTGGACAGGAGAAATTCTGAATTATTGCACCCCTATAGTGATACAACCTTTTAAGTACTCATTAGCTATGAGTCAGATTAAATCATTCACATTAGAAATTACAATGTTCCTAGTTACATAGTTACACAAACATAAAAATAAGTAATTTAATAATGAAGAGTATACACATTTAGTCTTCACTTCTGCCTCTATTGTATTTCAATGTCATTGTTACAGCTTTACATTTGGATATTTCATCTCTCTGTGTACCATTGGTACAATTGATTTGTTTTCCCCTTCTCTGTCACATCTGTGACTTTTGTTTCTGTCTATAAGTTTGAGAGGGCAGGAGGACATTTACATCAATCTTTGTACATTTCCTTTACTGCCTTATAATCAAAAGTTATTTTAAAGCCTCTGATAAACTGAAAACTGCATCAGCCCCAGACCAGTTTCAGATCAGTTTCCTGCAATATCAAAAACAGTCATGTTTACATTGGACAGACATTTAATGATCCAAAACCTGAAATCATAATTTAGATTGTATGAACACCGATTGGAATGATGATCATCATAAACCAACTCTCCCCATCAAAATGGAATTTCTTTCCGAATGGTCCATATCAGACCAGAGTACTGGGACTGGTGTGTTTACATAAAGCTTTTCTATTCCAGTCAGGCTTTTATTTAGATTATTTGTGTCCATGCAAGCAGAGCTTTTGGTCTTCAATGAAGCTTGCAATTTTCTTAAAATGCTTCAAATGAAAAATGTGCTGTATCATGTGTGGTCCTCAGACATTGTCAACTGCGGATATTTGTATTCCATGCGACACAGTGTAACCTGAAGTAAATGAATAGTTGTGAAAGATAGAAACAGTCCATCTTCCAGCAGTTTTCCTTGCACTGTTGACAGACTCCTGTCTGGTCAGCACCTGGCGGACACTGAGGACGCTGTAGAGGATGTTTTTGGACAGAGTCCTGCCTAGGAAAATAAACCTATGTCTGACCTCAAGCGCCAGCCGTGGAGGCTCCACACCTCACCACCTGAGACACAGTGCTGCTTGCACAAGCATGAGCATCATGCCTGGGTGGCCATGCAGGGAAAACTAACATAACTCTGGCTTCCTCTCCAATGGGAAAACAAACTCTATTAGGAGGAAGGCTACATATCCATGCTGTTGCACCACAATGACGGTTCTAATACACTGATTCAACTACAATAAGCAAAAGCATCTTTAGTGTTTAGTTAAGCTATTTGAAGTGTTTCTGCTTGTTCTTGTTCAAGATCCTGCCAGGTGAAGGAACAAGCAGCTGATATTGATTTGCCTCAGGACTGGTTGCTCTTCCCCATTCCCTCCCAGGCTCTCTTTTTTTCCCCGTCCTCCTCTCTCGAATCTCTCTGTGCATGTGTGACGGCTTCTGTAATCATGTTCTTTGATGTGGGGGAGATTGGGGGTAATAGTGCTTAGCTGAATGGCAGGCGAGGAATGCAGGTCGTATCTGTATAATCGTATCTGTCTGCATAATCCTCTTTCAATCATCATTCTCTGTATTACTACAAGTTGTTTTTCACATCACTGTCTCTGTAACGTATGTACCTTGTACACACTTGTTTATCTCTCCACTCCCTTTGTTCCACTTTGATCTCTTTTCAGACAATTCAGGCATTTCTTGCTGCAAACAAAAAATCCCAAACTGCTGACAGACAAGTGTCCACCAAGGACCCGGAGAGACAAACACTTTTGAGATGATGTATGATGGTGGAAAACATGGGCAGTGTGGAGAGAGAAAATGGATATTTTTGATGCAAACTGGTAAAAAGGTGAGAGCTGCTTGTGGGGCAGATACTTCTCAGTGTGTGTTTGTGTGTGTATATGTACATTTTTTTCCTCTTTGGGACCTTTTGTGGCATAAACACTGACCTTGCCAGGACCAGTAGTCCTCATGGAGACTCAAAACTTGGGAAGTGGCTAAGATTTAAATTGTGGTTAGATTGTACAAATGAATGGGAGTTGATGAGAATCCGAAAAAGGATAGCTGCTTGAACTTGTGTGTGTGTGTGTGTGTGTGTGTGTTATTACTTCTCTGAATAAACTGAAATAGAAGGTGAAAACCTCACCAGCCATTGTTGCAGAATAATGTAGGCTGTGTGCAAGAATTAGACATTTGGAAGCTCAAGAAAGCAGGAGAAGACACAAAGGAAGGAGGAGAGTGCATAGTTAGAACAGAAAAGTGAAGAAAGCCAATAGTGTTTAGAAATGTGGAGGTTTTAAGCCTCACAGACAAGATGATACTGTTGATAGGTTTAGTTCTCCTGAATGGATGCATTGGCAAAAGGGAGAGCGTTATACAAACAGCCATGAGCAAGGATCTGATGTGGTTGCAATGTGCCCATGAAGGCATTTTTTTATGACATGATGTCAAATGCAATTTTCTTCAATGCTTACAATAAAACTGGAGCTATGAGTCTGCATATGAGTTCACAGCAATTTACTTTTTTCCATGTCATAACTTGTATAGTAGGTCTGAAGGCAGTCATAACAAACCATGCGCAATTATAACACAGTCAGACGAGCATGTTTGCACACACATACACTATGGACATGTGAACTTGTCTCCCTATCCCTCTTAAATAAAACCTTGTCGATGCTGCCTTGAATCAGGACATGGGTCGCTCACTGCTTCACTTCTAATTGTCCCCCAGTTGAGGTAGTAATAAAACCTTTTATGATTGTCTTTCCAACTGCTCTGAGATGGGATCTCAGCAGTGCTTCTCATAAAAAGGACTTACATCATTTATGGTACCTTAAATTGATCTGGAAATATTTTTCATGTGTCTTGTGAATGTCATTCTGAAAAGTATATTTAAGAGAAAGGGGCTCATATTCATGCTGAGGCCAAAATAGATCACAGGCATCATTGCAGACTTTGCTTAATTGTTCCACCAGCGCTGCCTCTACTTTTATTGTCTTTAAGATCACGGCAGGCTTTCTGTCTCTTTCCGCTTTTCCTTTTTTCCGTACAGGATGTCCGATGCTGTCCTCTCTATAAGATACCCTCTTAAGCATCTACTTTTCACCATTCCTTCATCTTTTTCAAATGGATTTAATCTTTTTAAAGGCCAACTTTTAAATGCCAGAGGAAATGATTATTTGAAAAAGATCTTTTGAAAATGCGGCTGTGTGGTCTGGCACCACCCACATGTGTAGCCTCTCTTTGACAACCTGAACCTAAACATTTCCCTCCATGAGTTGTAATCTAAACCTAAGATGGTTACAACTAACCACTGTAATTTACAGAGTCTATACATTGAAGGATCCCAGCGTGTTAAGATGGAGTGCCTGTTTGTGTGTGTAGAGGTGTGTGTGTAAATGTAAAACCAATGTATATTTTTTAAAGCCTTAAAAAGATCTGTTTTAGGTTTTTTACAAATCAACCATGAACTGCATGTAGGTCAACTTATAAAATGGGCCATGATTCTACACATTAACATCACTGTATATGTGTATTCTTCAAAAGAGGAGAATCCATAGCTGACACAAAGTAATGGTAGATAGATGAAGGAATATAAAATACAAACATGGAAATATTGTCATTATATGTTTATGTCACTATTATAGCACTGTCTTCCATTTTACCCTGAACAAAATTTAACTTTCATTTCTTTCTCTCTCTCTCACTTTTGCTCTCTCTCTCTCTCTCTCTCTCTCTCTCTCTCTCTCTCTCTCTATGTCATAAGAGGTACTTATCTTGTGCCTACTTATACATACATTTTTCTTTTTTACAGTCTGCCTTTGGAAAGAACATCTATCTAAATATATTCAAGTACATTATATGCAAACACTTTTGTGTAGTTTTCTGCTTTGTAATCTCTCTTGAGATCACAAATAGGGGATGTTCTACTAGGGTGCATATAGGAGTTATAATCTGTAATATTTATTACATCAAATATCAAGTTTTTATTGTAACATTATAATGTCCGTATTGTTTTGTTTTCTAAGTTCCCAGGATGTCAATGGTTTCCCACAAGTCTTCAAGTTTACCATATAATCAGCCCATAAAAGCACTTAAGCACCTTTTTTGGAGAATGGCTGATCCATGCTGAGACCAAAAACAGCCAGCAGGTGTTTACATTTGTCGTGAAGGAAACTAATTTGACTTTCCCAGCATAAGTAAGACTTTCTCTCTGAGGCAAACCTAACACATAACAAATGGACATACAGACATGCCTCCCCAAGTTTTCCTGCTCTTGCACATTGCTGCTAGTATTTCCACTTCATGTGGTGTGGGCTGCATCATGTGAGGCCTCTCTACCCAAATTGCTGCTATGATTTTATTGCAGTCTTGATTAGGCACATGTGACTAACTGCAAACCCCTGTTGGCAATGGGCAAGTGGTTAGCTGAATGCAAAGGTCTTCCAGAGCGCCGACTGGTAATGAGATTCATCCCCGTGGTTCACGAGACGAGAGTCATTCTCTGGAAATTTGATTCTTTTGGTCGTGTGGAGCAAAGTTGGCTCAACTCGCCCTATTTCACACATTAACTGCTGTGTGTGTGTGTAGAGGGGAGACATTTTTATTCTGCAGGCAGTCCACACTACATCACAGAAGAAAAATGCTAACCCTGCTTTACTTTCCATGGAAAAACAGCCAAGATGAATTGGTGAGAGAGGGAAAATTTTGGGGTCTTTCAAATGCAAAAAATCTGATTGGGGAAAATGGAAATGTGACCACTTCCCTGAGTGCATAAAGACTAAATCATGATATTCTCAAGAATGAATTGGACCATGTTCTCTTTCTTCCTGTGGCCATTTTTTCCAGTGGATGGGGGAAGAAAAGGAAAAAGTCATGGCTATAATTTGTGTTTTATATATGCCAACACAAATTGGGCACCCATTTTTTCTCTCTCCCTGTTAAAGGGGCTGCACCATTAAAAGACTTATTATTCATTTACCACATCAAAGGGACATTTCAATTTTTATCATACTCACTTCAGGGAAAGGAGGTTATAAATTAAAAACAATAAAGGGGGGGAGGGGTTGCTTATTTTGAAATCAAAATGAGTAGAGGGGCTGTGATGCTACAGTGCTCTTGTGTGGTCCTTTCCTGTGTGTCTCTCCACTGGCGGCTCTTCCTCCCTCTCTTACATTCTCTCTTCCCTCTTTTGTGGCTCTAAGCCTATGAGCTGTCGTGGGCCCTTCCTCATTGCACACCCAGCAGGGCTTTAAAAAGGAAGGACTGGAGGTCTTAGCAGCCACACACACTCTTCGCCTGTGTCTCTGCCTGTTGGTCTCAGTGTGCTGCTCAAAAAAAAAAAAAAAAAAAAAAAAAAAAGCTGTGTCAACCTCCCCAGCCTCCAGGTTGCTTGGATCAGAGATGCATACACCACAACACGGGGCCCCCAATCTCATGCTCATCCTGTGTCCCATCCTGCTGTCTGTGGACTGGGCTGCTGTGGAGAGCCAAGGTGAGGAGATAACAGAGTTATTATTGGTGCTTGTGGTTGAGATATTAGTAGCACTTTGTGGGCAGACAAATGAACATGCAGGGGGACAGTTAACCTGTAAAAGTGTGAATGTGTGAGCACGGTCTGCGCTTGTGCTTGTCAGCTGTGGTGGTCAGGTGTGTAGTTGTGATGGAGAAAGTGTGTCAGTGTTGACGTACAAAAGCTGGTGCGAGTATATTTTTGCCTGTGTCTACCTGCTTCTGCTAAATGTGGAATGGACTTTGTCTTTCCATGTGCTGAAGGAATGTTCTTTTTTGACTTCTTTCACTGTGGGTCTCTGTAGGAATGAACAGGCAGACACCAAAATTGGAGGGGGAACTCAGTATTTACATGTCTTAGTAAAATATTTAGAGGATTATTTGTAATATGAAAATAACTTTTAATACAAACACTTGTTGATTTGTCTGAAGGATGCATTAACCATTTTCTTCCTCACTCAAATGCAAAATTTTAATCCAAAGTGTCAGAAAATGGCAGACAGATGCAGGCACCCTCTGAACTTATGTAAAACTCTAGGAAACATATCACACACATACCTTATTCTGTACTTGCCCCTGTTGCGCCTGATTATCTCAGAGAACCACTTGTATCCGTCCAATCTCCCCACGCACTTCTCTTACTCATATCTGTGTTTGTTTCCATGGAGCAGCACTGCATGAACTCGAGAAGGACCCAGGTTATTGGGATGCTCAGGCAAGAGCGACACTGGATGCTGCACTGAAACTCCACCCTCAGAATCACCAGGCCAAGAACATCATCCTGTTCCTCGGGGATGGTAGGTCATGCTATTATTAAGGAATCTCTACCAGCAAATATTCAATATTGACTTGGTTGTAGGTTAATTCTGAACCAAAAAAGGTACATTCAGTTGGAAATATGTGACAAATACAGATCAGTATGAATAATCCAACACAGTTTGCGCTTTTCATGTGGAATAGAGCAGAAGTGAAACTCAATTTGTAGAAATCAATGCCAAGAGATTTCTTAAAACCTTTGATGTTTTTTATTGACATTGAATAGTACTATTTTTTTTATTTTAACCTTTTACAGACTAATTATGTAATAACTGTAATAACTGGGAGTTAACGTTAAATACTAACTAATAAAAGTTAAACAAAATGTTTGATTGAAAAAAAACAAAAAAACAAAATGTTTAGATAATTGAATTGCCAACGTAGAGGATAAAGCACATGTGGTGTGTCTGTACAGGTTACCATAGATACGAACATAAAATTTGGTGATTACTGAGTGTAAAGTGTTTCTATCCCTTATTGCACTATAAAAAAGGCTTTTAGCAAGTAATACATTAATGTTATTTTAACATGACAATGTTATTGTTGTTCAAAATGAATGCAGCAGTGGGTTTTCTCAGCATAGCCAAATAGTTTAGCGTAATAAACCTAATTTATGTGTAATTTCCACAGTCAAACTCTGATGAGCTAAGAAGAGAATAGGCACTGCAATAACTGTTTCCCTTAAAGCAAGTAGTAGACAACTGCTGGTAAAGTCACCCGAGTTAACCCATACTTACCTTTCTCTGTAAAGTGTAGTGTGCACCCTTTCTTTGAAACAAATATATATTATGTATGTAGATAATTGCATGGTTATAGAAACTGCTACAATTACTTTCCCATGTACTTTCTTAGTATTTTTCAAACACTAAATGAGAATTTGGTAGGCTGTATGAATGCACTGTCCAGCTTTTCTTCTGCTTTTAAAGTGTAACATGAACTATTTTTTCATATATATTTCTAGTACTTTCTCATCAATGGTATTTTTTTAATGCAACAGGGAGTGGTTTACAGCAAAACCTAGTGTACACTATCTGCTTACTAAACAATGGACAAAGTCAGTGAGCAGTTGATCAATGTAGTGATGGTTTTGACAATTGAAGCGCCAGATATTTCCGTCAGGTATAATTGGGACCACCTACAAAATCGTTTTTAAATCCACCAGGTGGCCGGAAATCACAGTATCATAGACTTCTTCAAGGACTTTCAGAGACATGGATGGAAACTGCAGTTTTATTAATGTTTTTAAAGCATTAAGAGGCATTTTCTGTATCTCTATGCAGTATATGTTGTCTACTTTTTATTTATGTCATATTATACATGTTCCTGGAATACCGGGCTGAATAGTTGGCTGTAAATCAGATGATTTTGTTTTTGAAAATGTGGCTTTCCTAAAAAAAAAACAAAAAAAAAAAAACACTGTCTTATTGTACCATCCATTTGCAAATTCAGTAATGGGCTTGCCATGTGCTGAATTTGTTTACTTGGAGAATTGCTAAATCAATGTTATTTTTCAGTATGCCATTTATAAACTGAGCTGTTCAAACAAAAATGTTTTAGTATGTCTTGTCTTGATTATACTGGACACAGAAAAGAGACAAGTACAGTGGTCAAAAACACCATGTTTGGATTGTTTCATTAAAAGTATAGTATGTTATTTATTAATAGTAAGGCTGAAACATGAAGCATATCAGAGACCTTCACTTGTTAATTATTGTCTCGCAGGAATGGGTGTGTCCACTGTGTCGGCAGCTCGAATCCTGCGGGGTCAGATGGATGGTGGTTCAGGGGAGGAGACAGTTCTGGCCATGGACACTTTCCCATATGTGGCTCTGTCTAAGGTGACTAAACATTACTGACCAGTTTTATTAATTGTGTTACTGACAGTTTTACATAATTTACTTTAATTATTTCCCATGTTTCAGAAGGTCTATTTCATCATTTTCTAAATGCCTTAATACCCTTTAAAATGTATGCTCCAATATCAAATAGTTAGTAGCTGTTAAGGTGTTGCTCAAATGAAAATTCTCAAATTTGGTATATTGATAAACATAAGTCACAACTTGTCTGTAATTACATGTACCTTTCCCCGCCCTGGATGCAACATTATGCCTTTTAGTGGTAAATGTTTGTATTTGCCAAAATTACAAAGTAATAATTAAGCATGTTTTGACACATTTTTATCAAAATACTAGAGAGCTGAAAAATTTAACGAATGTCACTTTCCTTTGTCACCACACACATGGTGGTTTCCATGACTTCAGAGGACATTATATTTTCATTTTCTGGAGACTTACTCTTACCTTAACCATAATTACTAATGCCCTAACCCTAACCTCAACCTAGCTTTAAAACATATTTTCACCCTAAAATGTAATAATTCACGTTATGACTTGGTCCCCCCAGATTGTGACCATGTAAGCAGATTTAGGTCCCCATAATATAAGGAATACAAGGTACACACACATTTTTGCAGCTATTCTTCTTGAGACTCTGCACCAATGTCCATTAACTTTGACAGCCTAACCAAAGTGTAAGCCCTACCCTTAACCATAATCAGTTAATGTCTAACCTCAACTTGACCACAATGCAAATGTTAGCCCTGAACTTAACCAGTTCCTCAGAAATGAGGTTAGGACCAGGTTTTCACTGACAAAGTCAGAGTCTTTGGCAGAAAAAGTCCTAAATAGTTAACAAATACAATGAAACACACACATGTACTATATACAATATATTGGAACATGTCTGTGGTTGTTTGATAAATCAGTGTGACGTAACATGGAGCCAGAAAGACGGAAAAAAGAGTGAGAAGGAAAGAGAGGATAGAGAGCTGGAGAAAAAGAGAGTGATGTATACCAGATAAATCCTCTGGTATAAAGAAGGGAGGGCCAGTGGTTTAGTGTGTGTTCATCTTCCACATTTCTTGTCTTCTAACATGTACGATCTTGTCTTCATTCTATCCATCTCTTTTTGTCTGAAAGGAGCTTTAGGGAATTAAGCTAAATCAACACTTCAACTGAAAATGCTGACTTTGTGGCAGAAAAAGTGAAAACAGATTTTAGCAGTTGTATAATAGTTGTATGCGGCCTCACATCCAAACATCATTCAGTGTCTTTAGTGTTCCTGTATCCTAACCTATAATTGTTACATGATTAAGAAAGTTGGGTAGAGCATGTAGATGTTTTTTTTTTAGGAATATCCATGGCCTTTTGTATGAGACATAAGTATTAGGTATAAAAATTTAGCAACAGTGTTTTTTTTGTTTGTTTGTTTTTTTGGCAGGCATAAATACAGCCCCTGGCAGCGACAGTCACCTTGGTTGAATCCTCTGTTCTCTGTTCACATGACGTGGACATTCACTTTTTAAGAAGATTTGCTTTGAATGTGTTTTTACTCCATGACCTAAATTGTGTTTGTGTTTACACTTCACAGACCTACAGTGTGGATAAGCAGGTAGCAGACAGTGCTAGCACAGCCACAGCCTACCACTGTGGCGTCAAGGCCAACGCTAAGACAGTAGGTCTCAGTGCTCACGCAGTGGCCTATGAGTGTAACACCACCTTCGGTAATGAGGTCTACTCAGTTTTACGACGTGCCAAGGCACAAGGTAAGAGCAGTAAATGGCTTGGCCAAGTAATGGGTGTGATGTGTAATGAAACATTGAACGGGTTTGAATTACATTTCTTATCTCAAGATATGCACAGGCTGTAGTTGCCTTAAAATAAAAGCACGAGGTATAAAACAATCCTCTGATAAACATGATCTTCGCTACCTTGTTAACCACTGAAAGCCCAATTTTCAAAATAGTCCTCATATGATAATGGCTTCTTCTTCACTGACCACTTCACTTTTCATGTTATGATCTGTGTTTCACTCAAAAGTGAACCCAATGAGTGGAGGTCAGACAACGGGTTATAAATAGAAAAAGACTGATTTATTACAAAAACCAAAAATCACAGAGCCAACAAAACAAAACTAAAAGGGCAGGGGCTGGCTGGGCAGAGTCCTCTTGAGCAGCGAACTGGAATGAGGGAGGAAAAAATGGTGAGTTTAGACTAAGACTCTCAAAAACACATAGTAGTTGTATCCAGAGTAAAAAGACAAGAGACGCGGCTAAATGGCGGTGGTGATGAGGAAATGGAAAGCTTGCTCAGAGGCTCCGCCTGGCTGCCCCACCAGCCTCCTGAAACAAAGAACACAAACAACATTCGACAGGAAACAGAAAAATCAACAAAATAAGAAACCGGAAACCAGACTCTAAGAGTTAATTTCATAATATGTATGTGCTGTAATGTTTACCTGTGTGCCGTGGCCCATCCATCTACTGTATGATCCCAATAAATGGGCAAATTCATATTTATTAATGAAAATATTTCACTTATTATGTGCATCAGTGTCTTTTTTTATCTATGTGTCATTGTTATTTTAGTCTCATAGATACCAGAGTACCATGCTGTAGATACTGTATAGACGCGTTGTGTAAAATCTACACTATGCAACTTTTTGCTTTACTTTAAAATAACTGTTTTAAAGTCATTTTGAAGGATCATTGACTTGGAACTGTTTAAGTTTGGTATGTGGATCCAACTCAGACTGCCAGAATCAGGCTCAAATTGTTTTTTTGAATCACATTATTGACGGGTTTGATTGCGATACTAAACTAAAATGTCTAATTTCTCATTCTTAACATTCATTCTTCTCCCCGTGGTGCATGGGTTCTCACCGGGTACTCCGGTTTCCACAGTCCAAAAACATGCAGATTTGGGGATTAGGTTAACTGGACACTCTAAATTGCCCATAGGTGTGAATGTGAGAGTGAATGGTTGTCTGTCTCTTATGTGGCCCTGTGATGGGCTGGCGACCTGTCCAGGGTGTACCCTGCCTCTCACCCTATGTCAGCTGGAATTAGGCACCAGCGCCCCCCACGACCCTTAGTGAATAAAGCGGTAGAAAATGAGTGAGTGAGTGAACATTCATTCTCTGTCTCATTCATTTAGTCTCTTTTAAATTAATTTGCTTTAAACTCTTTTCCTTTTAATGCACTTTTTAATATTTTATGTAAAGCACTTTGAATTGTCTTGTACATCAAAGGTGCTATGCAAATAAACTTGCCTTGCCTTGCCTTGCCTTGGCTTCTTCTTCCACTCAACATTACTTGACCAGAGAGTCAAGACTGTGGTGCCCCCAGTGACAACTGAAAAACTGACTCCAGCACATCTGAATAAAATAATTCACGCTCTGTTTATTCATTTCATTGTCATCATATTAATCTCTGATTTGGTTGTATTTTTCCAGGTAAATCTGTTGGTATTGTGACAACCACCCGTGTCCAGCATGCCTCTCCTGCTGCTGCCTACGCACACTCAGTCAGCCGCAGTTGGTACAGTGATGCAGATCTTCCTTTCAGTGCGCGTCAACAGGGCTGTGTTGACATCGCCACCCAAATGGTCACCAACGTTGACATTGATGTATGTAAGGGCACAGCACTTTAAATTAACATCATATGATTTATTAATATTAATTAAGAAATGAGTTTAAGAAACCATTACTGTTTTGTTCCCACCTGGTATCCATGTAAATAGTCCTCTTGCTATATGTTTGTTTTGGATGAACAATCAGCAATTTATATAACTTTATATTGCTTTGAAGTAATTGAAGTGAAGGAGGGCTTTTATTGGAATATGATTTTATTTTCAAAGTGCAATGAGTCCACATGGACTTTGTTCTGGTTAAATGTTGAAAGACATTACAAGACACCTGTCAACTGATGGACAGGTTGGGGAAATATACAGGATAGGGTCTGGATTTACATTTAAATCCTTGTTCAGCTAAGCTACCTATATGAATCTTTAAATCAATCAATGTTCATTTTCTTTAAAGGACATCGTATTATTATTAAAATAAACAAGCAATCAAAAACATATACGAGTTCAAATTCAGTTGCTGTATAAAAATGAGTGTATGCAATGATGGTAGTGGTTACTGGCTGAATAATGTATAAAAACATAATTCTCTGCATTACTGTCATAGCACATCACAGTTTAATGTGTTCATCTTTCATTAAAACAGCATTCTATGTATGGGAATGGGGTGAGATGTTATCTTAGTCTTTGCATCGTTTTATGTTTGTTTTGCCGGAAGATTCACTTGTACAAAATAACACTATCGCAATTGCACAACCAATGGGTTTTTTGTTTTGAATGTTGCCATCTTGATCATATTATTAACTTTGTAATTTCTATTTTAATTAATTTTAATCATCAATTTCTTTTAGAAATGCTGCGAAAATCATTGTCCTGTTTTTTTCGTGCATAACTGCTTGGTACCAAAGATTAGATATGATTTCACTGTGTCTGGTATTCCCTCAAGGTGATCCTGGGGGGAGGGAGGCTGTACATGACACCAAAAGGGACACCAGACCCAGAGTATCCTACCTCCAACTCTCGAAAGGGGGACCGCAGAGACAAGAGGAACCTCATTGATGTGTGGCTGAATGCTAACCCGGTAAGGTCATTTAATATTTCTGTCAGGACATACACCACTTTAAAGATAAGCTCTCTCACACTCATGTGTCTGTTTTGTGTTTCAGAACAAGAGGTCACACTATGTTTGGCACAGGAAAGAGTTTGATGAGATTAATGTTAAAACTACTGACCGACTCATGGGTGGGTACAGAGACGTATACAAACACAATCAGGTAGAGCAGGTGAACACACATAAACTTAGTGTGTAAAACACACGCACTGACACCACACCTGTCTATTAATCTGCACAAGACTGACAGACACATATCTCTCAGAAAAGACTGATAGCAGCTGCTGTGAGAAATATTTTTATTGCATAAACACTGATCTTGTCAGTAGTGCACACAGAGACCAAAACCTGGTCGTAATGAGGCATTAACTGGTTATAGGCTAAGCCAATGCAGTGTACTTAGAAGAATAGCTGTGCAAATCTGTGTGTGTGTGTGGGCGTGTCCGCACATGCACATGCACTCACTCTTTTCTTATCTACATTACAAAACCCTCTCAAGGGCCTTAGAAGCTATAAGACCAGCTTTCATCTTTACAAGCATGTCAAGTTCTTATGATAGTGCACTGTTGAGTTGCAGATAACTTAGTCGTCCCTTATTACAAAGACATAATGCTTATGAAAGTAATGAAAGTAATGCTGTACAGAAGCAGTTGTTATGCATAACTTTGTCTTTAGGTTGCAAATCTACTGCCTTCATCCATGATTTAATTTTTAACGTATTTAGATGTACCCAACCATTGTCTGTTTCCTGTCTTTCTTGCTGCAACCACTGTATCAAACCTATTTTTCACCCCCCGTGGTTTCAGGTCTATTTGAGCCAAAGGACATGAGATTTGAGGTTTTCCGGAACAGCACAAGAGACCCTTCCATTGTGGAGATGACGGAGAAGGCCATACAGATCCTCAGCAAGAATCCCAGAGGATACTTCCTGTTTGTGGAAGATGCGTATTACTGTGTATTGGCATTCTAAAATAAGATTTCATCAAGCATTTCATTATCCCTATCAATGTAGTCAAATGGTGTGATTATCTACACCTGGAGTGACCTTTGCACTTAAATAAGTAAAACATAAAGAAAAGCTGGTTAATTAATTAATTAATTTTGCCAAAATAAGGTGAGTGAAATGTGCAAAGATCAAATGATTGAGGTCAAGTCTAATTGATTTTCCTTTACTGTTACAGTACGAGGGAGAATCGATCATGGTCATCATGATGGCATTGCCAAACTGGCCCTGACAGAGGCTGTGATGTTTGACCAAGCAATCCATCGTGCTGCACAGCTAACCAGAGAATCTGATACACTGACTGTGGTTACTGCTGACCACTCACATGTCTTCACCTTTGGTGGTAACACACCTCGAGGAAATCCCATTTTTGGTAAGCCTTTAATGTTGGCCAAACTGAAATTAGTATGGAAATAAGACACTAACTACCTGAGCGATTCATATATGGAAATGATAACATAATATTTTAGATTATTAAGCTTGCAAATTTTGTCAAAATCTCAGTTTCTGTCAATGTCAATGTCCACCATACTATTCCTTACCTCTTCTGACATTTTTGCTGTACAGGTCTGGCACCAAAGAAAGCTGATGACAAAATGCCTTTCACCAGCATCCTGTATGCTAATGGACCTGGTTATGTCCATGTAAATGGGACCAGAGGAAACATCACAATGGTGGATTACTGTAAGTACAATCTAATGTCTTTCAGATGTATTACTGATGGGTAGACAGACAGCATAAACTGATGTGGTTAAGGCCGACTCATGCCTGTGTTTTACTCTGGCTAGCAAATGAAATATGATGTTTATGGCACCATACAGTATTTTCCTCTTTGCACAGGCCTCATTGTTTACATGTAGCTGTACTTTTCTTTGTAGAGCCATGAACCTCACTCATCTGGTTTATTCCCTTTAGGCATTGCATGAGTGTTCTGGAACAAAATATAATATACCCAGCCAAGAATGAATAAATGTTTAAATCCTTAATTTTTTGAATGGTGTTACACAGTGTAACTTTTTGGGGGCTTGAGTACAGCAAAAGTATACAGTTTGTTGTACATCATAACTTCAGGGCATGTTGTTGTTGTTGTTGTTTTTGCACTTTGTTTTTGAGGGAGAAAAAAATGTTAAATGGCTTAAATCTTTGGTTATATTTTACTGTGCAAAATCATACAGAAAATGCTGTAATTTTATCAAATGGACTTAAATTTCCTTCTTTGGTTGTAACATTTTGTAATTAAGTTAAATTACTGAGGATTTAGGAAATTTACCAAGCAGCCGCAAAAGCATCTTTGAGGGGAATGCATTCTTGAAGCAAAGCAAAGATATTCTGTGGAGAGGGTGGTGAAGCACATTGCAGTAATGCTTTGTTTACATGTAATTTCTCAGTAAAGTTTATCTTGGGTGATGATATACACAGTCACAGTGATCATGAATTGATGGTTAATATTTGGGGAGAAACCATGTGCTCTGTATTTAACACTGCTGATCTAAAAAGAGTGTTACTGTATCTAAAATAGTGTTTAGTCATATGTTACGTTCCCCTCCACAGATGATGAGGAGTACATGCAGCAGGCTGCTGTCCCATTGGATGCTGAGACGCACGGTGGGGAGGATGTTGCCATCTACGCCAAAGGCCCAATGGCTCACCTCTTCCACGGGGTGAAGGAGCAGAACTACGTGGCACACGTCATGGCCTACGCTGCCTGTCTGGAGCCCTACACAAACTGCCCCCCTCACCCCCACAACCACACCTCAGCTGGGTGTGCGAAAACACACTCATGCTTCCTGCTGGGCTTGCTCAGCCTCCTCTGGTTGTTCAGATGACCCCAATATACACGGTCACACAAATAAATCTTACGTATGCAGCAATCCGGACACTCGATGCACAAAGGATTCCTGTCGGCACACGTGTTTATTGTATGCACACAGGCCGGCAAGTCAGACTGCAGGGATAAACATATACAGCACAACATTGTATGTGATGAGTTACATGGCCTACTCCCTGGTCGCTCAGCAGACATCCGAATTAATGTATAAACTAAACTGCCATGTATTGCTTTAATATACATGCAGTATCCTTTTCCAAGTGCTTACTGACAGGCAGATATTGTAAGACACATGCAAAGATTAACAATAATTCATTGGCAAGTGTCTTTGAGAAACATTCTGTTATGTAGAGCCATTAGCACTTTGCTAAGGCTGTTTCCAACTTGCAGCATGACTACTAACTTAACTAGCTCTTTCATTAGTTAGTTATATTTTTTCATCCTTTTCATAGTTTCAAGATGAATACAGACTTTGCCAGTGGCATCTGCGTGCTCAGAGTTATTCCCTCAAAAATAACTTGAAACAATCAACCAGACCAAAGGGCTCACTGATCAGCCTGTGGACAGCTGTGATTAGTATATGGCTGAAGCAGTAACCTGCATTATGAGCCAACTTGCCAAGCCATGGTGCGACACCAAAAGACCATACAAGAACTCAAGATGCTCTCCATACTGAGTTCAAGACTCTAACTTCAAGATATCAAGATACTGTACTCCTTTTAGGGGTAGAAAACTGTACCTTTTAATGTTTTTGTACTTTAATACATTTTTATCTTGAGGTCTCTGCCTAAATATGTAAATATGTTTTTGGTCAGATTGTCATTTGATACAGTATACGATCGATCTGGGTTGTATATTAATGTTTTTTGTCAGCGTATCTTGTCATTTTTATGCCAATGTTTTTGTAAATGTTATGTACGTATAAATAATTATTTAAAAAACACTTTTGGATGAGTCCATTGTCAATTTCATATTTATTAACAGCAAATCATTAAAAAAAGAAGAAAATACATCATTATTATTATTATTATTTTGATTGAGCATCCAAACAAAAAGAAGAAATCTAAACTGTTGGTCTCAGGATAAAAAGGAAACCTTTTTTAGTAAATCATAATGATCCATTAACTATTAAAGTGTTGTAGATAATTAGTTCAGCCAACAATTAATTCAAACAACTGGTTAATGTTAGAAATCTTTTAGACATTGGTTAAAGATTTGGATATCTATAAAGGTCAGGGTAAATAAAATAGTGATGAAACCTGCTCCTGGGTAATATTCATCAGGTGCTGCTTCATATTTCAGCTGACTTAGAACTGATGAACAGAAAAACAGATAATGGATCAATTAGATCACAGTTAAAATTAATGATTAATAGGTTTCATACATAAACACATAAACCACGTGACAGCCAAGTGTTCTCAGAACAACAAATATAAACACCAGTTCAAGATAATACTGTAGTTCATTGGAAATATTATAAATATTTCCTCTTGTGACCTCAGGTGATGTGAACTGCTGGGAAGGATATGTTGCAAAAAGCAGCTTCCGAGATACACAATGTATTTAAATGTTACTTCATTATAGGGAGCCCAAGATTAAAACAAGTGTGCTGCCAAAACTGATATTATATGAGATACAGTGTAACAACACTGTACTCAAGCAGCATGTGTATTTTATAAGATGTCAGTGTGTGTGTATTTACTGACCTTGTCAGCGTCTTCATGTTCTGATAGAGACCCAAACCTGACCCTAATGAGACAGAACCTAATTTCTGAAGAACTGCTTAAGTTTAAGGCTATAGTGGTTAGGTTATTTTTAGGCATTAAGCGGTTATGGTTAAGGTAGCACATTATTTAATGAATAAAAGTTAATGAGAGTCTTTAAAAGGATAGTTGCATGAACCTGAGTGTGTGTGTGTGTGTGTTCTTGTACTTGCTGCAGAGTGAGGACCAAAAAATCTTATAAACCCTGCAGAGTGAGGACATTTTGACAAAGTGAGGACATTTTGACTGGTCCTCACTTCTTTCACCCCTTAAAATTGCTTAAGACTTGGTTTTAGGGTTAGGGTTAGAATTGGGTTTAGGTTAGGGTTAGGGTTAGGCATCTAGTTGTGATGGTTAAGGTTAGGGTAAGGGGCTAGAGAATGCATTACGTCTATGAGGGTCCTCACTCTGATAGAAGCGCAAACGTGTGTGCGTGTGTGTGTGTGTGTGTGTTCAATACGGATTGCTCTCCTCATGCGCATGTGCCCTTTGCCCCTTGAATGCAGCTATAAAAAGGGATCTTGGTGAGTGGACGAGAACTTTTATATTGAGCTTCCTTTTTTAAAATTACATATTGATAGTGACATGGACCAGGCATATAAGCTTCTTTTTGTTGGACTATTGATTTTCACTTCATTGCACCAGACTTTGTGTGTTTCAGGTAAGAATTTGTCATACATTGTTGATGTAATAGATCTACATGGAAACTAAGTATTATATTAACTTTTATTTTAAGTCAAAAAAGGTTACATGCTACAGTGGCTGTTGTTTTTCTTTTATAAAAGTATTGATTAAAGAAAAATTAAACTGATTTAATCCACTGCAATAGTAGTTTTTACTACAACCACATATTACAGACACTTATATATTATATTTGTTATGAATGTCATGGCAAGGTCTCCTCTTCAGTGTTTCACTTTGTAACAACGTTTTTGTTTCATCATTCATGTATGGGAATTGTTCAATTCATTATGAACATTAACACAATGGCTGATTTATGTAAACTGAAAGTGAATGTGGCTGCCCACATCTTATCATAGTGTATATCCTTTTCTTGCATACAGAAGAAGAGCTCCATGCCAGTTACTGGAACAACAAAGGGAGTCAGGCTCTTCACGCTGCCCTGAATATTCAACCTAATGTCCGTCAAGCCAAAAACCTCATCCTCTTCCTGGGGGATGGTGAGTCTGAGAACCCCCCCCCCAACCCCAGATATTCAGATATTTATTTGAATTACAGGTCATTTGTTGCTTTTAGACCACTTTGTTTATTCAGATGAGAGGAAGCCAAAGAACCTTGAAAATGTGAGTCTCACCATGATGGTGGTTGAGTTCTCCAGGATAGTATGAGTCTGCATTTTAAATAAATGCACGATGTGATCTTAAAAAGCAAAGGTTTCTGGGTAGAAGGGGACCAATGGATGATCATTGTTGTTACCAGAATATACAAGAATATACCGAAAGAACCAAATCTACATTTTTCATGAATTTATCATTTATCATTCTTTAGAAGAGAAAACAACTAGAATCTTACTGTATTTACTTTACATATTGTCACGTTTGTGAGTGAAAACATTGTGGCTGTCTTTCACCAAAAATAACATCAGCTGAGCCTTATGAGGTTCAGTGAGCATAAGGGCAACATTGTGTCTCCTTGGTTGGTGTTATCTAACACTCAGGTGTGCTTCCACCTGCTTCCAGGCATGGGAATAACAACAGTGACTGCTGCGCGGATCCTCAAAGGCCAGTTGGCAGGAAAATCAGGGGAGGAGACCAGTCTAGTCATGGATACCTTTCCTCACCTGGCACTGTCAAAGGTCACCCAACAACACTCCAGCAGATTTACAACTTTACAACACTGGAATGTGTTTTTAAACCATTCCAGTACAGGACACCACACGTGCAATCTTTTGAAAATTCTACAGTTATCTACAGACTCAGATGCCCTAGCTAAGTTTAACACTTAATTTACAGTATGTGTATCATTCCTATTGTTTATTAATTATTATTATTATTATTATTATTATTATTATTATTATTATTATTATTATTATTATTATTATTATTACTATTATTACTTGTGTTCTGAGGAAACAGGGGTTTGGTTTTAAAAGTGATTATCCCTGTCGTCATCCTATGCAAAATGGTTAATAGGAAATTACAAAAATAGAAATTACAAAAATAAAAATTTTGTGTTTTTTCATGAACACAAAATAAGCCGTAAACACTGCATGTGCATGACTGCACATCATGACTTTGTGGCAGAGCAGTCTATCTTGTTTCAGTGCGTGCTGATTATATGTGTATGATGGAATGTGGAGGCCTATTTTGGGCAAGCAAACCAACTTAAACCCTGCAGCAGAAACTAAACTCACAATTTGATTCTGCTCAAACTGTGAATGTGTGTAATTGTACTGGGTCCCTGCAGACATACAATGTTGACCAGCAGATGCCAGACAGTGCAGGCACAGCCACAGCATACTTATGTGGTGTTAAGGCTAACTATGGCACTCTGGGTGTCACTGCTGCCACACCAAGGGGCAACTGTAGTGCCAGCTACGGGAGAGAAGTCACATCTGTTCTGCATCGTGCTAAGAAAGCAGGTAGGTGTATCGTTCACCACAAAGCTTTGCTTTCTTGTGGATAATGTTTGGATGCAGCTTTTTTTTAAACAACTGCTACATGTAAGGACACTGTCACCAATAAAATGTCTTTTTTCCACTATCATTATAGTAACTGAAGAGCAGTAACAAGTAAAGCCCAAAACAGTATAGTATATAGGTATTTGTAATTTGCTTCTTTTCTAAATACAAAATTAATGTCTTGCAACTGTAGAGCAGTAAGTAGAGCAGGTCTTCTAACCAGAAAAAAAGCACAGCATATACATGCAATATATGAATATGATCATAAACAGGTGAAAAACTGCGGTGTAAATTACTTTGAGTGGTCATGAAGTCTAGAAAAGTGCAAATAAAGACTTGAATGTTGTTGTCAATACACCGAGTTGATTATATTGCTTTTGTTTTTCCTTCTGTGTTTTTAGGAAAATCTGTAGGAATTGTCACAACAACCCGAGTGCAGCACGCCTCACCAGCAGGAAACTATGCTCACTCTGCTAATCGAGACTGGTATGCTGACTCTGACCTCCCCTCCGAGGCTGTCCAAAATGGATGCCGTGACATTGCATATCAGCTGATCCACAACACAGAGATAAATGTAAGCATTATTATGAGGGCATTGCTGTGGCAAAACAACAGTGAAACAATGCATTACAAAACAAACAAACAAACAAACAACAAAAAAGAATATATGTAGTCTCAGTAAACAGCAAAATCATAGATGAGCAGTGAGAACCTGAACAGTAAAAAATTAAAAAAACAAACAAACAAACAAAAAAAAAAACAAAAAAAAAACACAATCTTGGATCCAAATTTTCACTCCCTTCCACCGTAAACATAAAGGCAAATATAAGAGGACAATGGCTGCACCACAGGGATAAAGGATCAACTAAAAACATAAAATGTAAGTTGCTTGAAAAATCTGTATATTCATATATGTTAATTGTCTCCATGTGTTTTCATCCAGGTCATTCTCGGTGGAGGTCGTCAGTATATGTTTCCCAAAGATATGCGAGACCCAGAATATCCATCTAACAAAGGAGAACGACTGGATGGACAAAATCTTGTTTCGGAGTGGATTAAGAATAAAAAGGTAAAAAAAAAAAAAATTATACTGGCGTGCTGATTATACTCTGTATAAATAAATGTTTTATACTTTTTCCCCTTGCAGAAGGTTAAATACGTTTGGAACAAAGCTGATTTTGATGCTGTCAACCCTGCAACAACTGATTTCCTCATGGGTAAGAAGTATCAGTTTTATTAAATATATATATATTTATTTTCATCATATAATGTTTATGGTGGTTTGTGTGGGGGGTGACTCTAATGTGTCTCACTAAGGAATATTGGACGATTTCTCTGTTACAGTTTGAATTTTCAATTTAACAGTGAGACACATACTTAAAATGTATTAGTAAACCTTTTAAATGAGGCCTTTCTGTATTTAGGTCTGTTTGAGCCTAAAGACTGCCGATATGAGCTGGAACGTGATCCCTCCATGGATCCATCTCTCTCTGAGATGGTGGAGAAAGCAATAAAGATTCTCAGCAAAAACCCCAAGGGATTTTACCTCTTTGTGGAAGATAAGTGTATTTGTTTTCCCCACTCTCGGGCATCATTCATTTCCAAGTTAAAATTAAAGTGGCAGTTCAAACCGTGCAATTGTTAAAATCTATGTCAATTATATCATAATTTGATGTCATAAAGGAGGGGGGGCCATAAAGATAGTTACTGAGGCAATTTAAATACTGAAAATCAGTTTTGTTTTGGGCTTCGTTTTCTAGTAGTGGATATTTAATTTTAGAAAAGTTCCTCTAAGAAGGATTATTGAAGTTGTGTGATCATCACACAATAATAGATTTTATGTGTTCATTAAAATTAATGCATAAAAAGTTACATATGGGCGTACATATGTTAATTTGTCGATGACTCTTTTTTTGGACCATAAGGGGAAGAATTGACCATGGGCACCATGGAGGGCGGGCCAAAAGAGCTCTGTATGAGGCTGTTGAGTTTGATCGGGCAATTGGCCGAGCAGCTGAACTCACCAGTGAACTGGACACCCTGACAGTGGTTACTGCCGACCACTCCCACGTATTTGCGTTTGGAGGGCATTCTGTGAGAGGAAACTCCGTCTTGGGTAAAAAGCAAACCTTAAACTATGATTATGTTGTAAAAGTAAATGTCATCTGATATTCCATTTTTATCACAAACCTGTTCTGTGATGTACAGGAGTGTCTCGCTCAAAAGCTGAGGATGGGAAGCGCTTCACTACAGCCGTGTATGGAAATGGACCAGGATACCAAATTGTCAATGGAAGTCGCCCAGATGTGAATGAGTCAATTTCATGTAAGTGTGCACTGATAGTCATTCCAGAAATGACAATATAATAAAGCAGCTCCATCTTGTGGCAGAATAAAAAAACACTGTGAAGGCACAAAGAAGTATGAATGGTGAATGGAGCACCTCTTGCCTGTCTATCTAAAAAACAAATTTTATTAAAAATTAACAGCAATAAATCGAGTCTTAACATCTATATCAATTACATCCTGTACAGCATGTGTATTATGGACCATTCTGTTGTCTTCAGTGTGAATGCAGTATTCTGGACATGATTAGTATTATATACAGGTGTATCATACCATTTATATATTATATACTCTGCCATAAGCCTATTAGCCTATAAGTGTTAAAAAGTTTACATGATCCTCTGGCGGTACAGGGTTTGTCTTATATTATTATATATTATTATTTAAAAGTGGTCTGTCCCTACACTCTTGGTTTTTTTGTTTTTTTGTTTTTTTGTCTGAGCTATGAAAAGCTAATCCACTTTTGTCTCATTGTACTTCAGCACATAATAATTACCGGCAGCAGGCGCCTGTCCCTCTTGATTCAGAGACCCATGGCATAGAGGATGTAGCCATCTTTGCCAAAGGGCCAATGTCACACGTCTTTCATGGGGTCCAGGAGCAGAGCTACATCGCCCATGCCATGGCTTACGCTGCCTGTCTGGAGCCCTATGACAACTGCCAAATCCCCCCACCTAACCATGCTGGAGCCATGCACCCACGCCTACTGTTCCTCCTGATGAGCCTTCTTCTTCACCTCTCTCTCTTCTCTGTCTAAGAGTCTGAGATGGCAGACTGAAGAAATTATTCTAACCTTGGAATAACTGTGCAATCAAGTTGTTCTCTGCTGTGTGAGAATTAAAGCTGCAGAGTTGCACCTCTTTTACATTGCAGTATTTTCAAATAGTTTCAGCTTGTCTACCTTTTTGTAAAAAATATGGAAGCATGTACATTCAGAGACATGATTTTTTTTAACACTACATTGCCTTTATTTATCTAAAATATGGTAGCAACATTTTGAATTATGAAGTGATTTATAATGATGTAATGAAGACAAAGATTTATTTTAAATGTTATATGATGTTTTGATATGTCCACTGTTGATATTAAAATCCCAAATTTAAACCAAGATTTTAGGTTATCCAAATATTTACCTAAACAATTTACTAACACTCTTCCTCTAGCACTGTACAGTTTCCTGATATTGATAGATTTAAATGTTATTTTTTTTTATTAGTTTTTCCAACCTATAGGCACAGCCATGACCCACATCTCTATGCTGTTGTTAAATCTCAAAACAGTTCTGTCTTTCATTTCACTCATAACCAAAAAACATTTTGTACAAAGGGCAATGTGAGTAACATTTACTTTTCTGCCACCATTCCTTACTATAATGGTGTGCGGTGTTGAATTAAAATGTCATCATTGTTTTCTTAAAATATAATTTCACAAGAAACAGAATGCACCCAGAGAGTGCAACCTCCTCTAATTCTGGACGGTGTCAAAACACTCGCATTTCTACCAAGTTACACAGTAAGTAGAACTATTCATTTTGAAAACTCTCCTGAGGATAACAATTGCTTCAATATGCATCCAGATCACCACCAAAATCTAAATATTTCTTCCATAATTAAGCCATGACCTAAATCCCCAGAAAGTTTTTTTCAGAATATGTTTTTAACTTTTACATTATGCTGCACAATGACAGACAAAACAAAAAGATGGAGATAAAACACAACCTCCTTGGCAATGCAAAAAATATTTAAAAAACCAACAGATAAACATATAACCTGATACTCAACTTATTATGGGATGTTTTGACTGAATCAGGACTCACAGAGGGTCAAATACAAATCCTTTTACATAATCTTTTTTTCAAAGATTTATAATTTATAACACAGGCAGTGCATTTAATTTGGGATTGATTTATTACACATACTGGAAATGTGAGAAACTTAACGCACAATTGTCATTATGTTTATTGTGAACTAGGCTGCAGTTGGTCACCTTTTAATACAGGACCCATATAAAAGGGAACATAGATAGATAGATAGATGCTTACGAAGACAACGCAGTGATACGAGTGATGAAAATAAAATGATTGTCCAATAAAAGACGACAGTGGGCGGGACATCCGGTGAAAGGAGTGGCTTTTGTGTTTGGAGGGAAGTTTAACACAGACGGCCAACCGGGACAAACTGCGCCGAATAAATGGATAAACGAGTGGCTAATGAAATCTGTAAACAACATCCGGCAAATATTCAGTAATATTTTGTTGTAAAGGGTATAAAAACGTAAACGCGTAGTGCAGTTCGGCGAATATACACAGTACATTCACTCATTCGCTGCTAGCCTCGCTACCATAGCATCGATTATTAGTTGCCCAAAGCTTACAGCTTTTGATTCGGCCTACGTGTTATGCGGAAGATGCCGACAAACGATCATAAGTAATTTACAAGAGGACTGTATTGATCATGGATCGAAAGACGAGGAGTCTGGAAAGTCAGCTATGTAAAGCGGTGAACGATGGAAAACCCAGGTGATGCTCTGTCTTTGTTTTGCTTTTTTGTTTCACTGAAGAATCACTGTTTTTAATTGTTCCAGTTTTGTGTCAGACTAGTTTACAGGGAATAAAAACACATTTCACTCTGCATCTCTTCTTTTAACACCAAGTGTCAAAACCAGTGCTGTATAAGAACAACTACCGTCACATCAGCTTAGTATGTTGGTGCTGTTTTTTTTTATAGTTAGAGCTTTATTGTCATTGTACAAATACAAAGAGATTTGGCACCATCTTTGCAAGTGCAAAAACACACACTTGCATATCCTTGTTTTCGAATGTTTGAGTTGAATGTAAATATAGATCTGCTGTTTTTTTAAGCCTGTTTGGCTTTAATAGTTCTCATATATAGTTATAAAGACAAACATTAGGACAAAGTCCATCACAACAGCATCACTGTATGTTAATACATTTAAATAGATAATGAAAAAAAGGTCAAATTAATTAAAACTCCTCTGTTGTAAATTGCAGTGAAGTTATGTTGTAACAGATACTCTTTGCATGGCAGGTTAGTGCAACTGCTTCTATCACAAGGAGCGCATCCTGACCTGGTGGGCAGTAAAGGGGTGGCTGCCATGCACTTGGCTGTTGGAAAAGAGACTGAGAAGAACACACGCTGCTTGAAAATGATGCTGCAATCTGGAGCAAACCCCAATATCAGGTATGGTTATAATAAACCTAAACTTCTCTAGCGACCTTCTGCATTCAAATATAGCTAGGAGAAACTGTTGAAATTCTTTGTTATTAGGCCATTAATGGTCCCTAAGCTGCTGTAATGTTTTAAGTATACTTGCACTTCTCACAGGTCATCAGAGGGCCTGACTCCACTTCATATTGCTGCTTTGTGGGGATGTTTTCAAAATCTGAAGATTCTCTTGATGAATGGAGGGGATCCAAACATTAAGGATAATGTAAGATTTCACACAAGTAAAGTGAATGGACTGAGGTTCAAAGCCTAAAAAATTTTTAAATCAAACTGACTTTGCATATGAAAACATGGCATTAGTGAAAATTTGACAATTCATTATTAATAATAAGTAGAATGTCAGAATCTCTGATTCAGGTTGGTTTATTGCTGTTTTTTTCCTTCATTCATGCAGGAAGGTAATACACCAGGGCAGCTTGCTGAGCAACAGGAGAATCGAAAATGTGCCCTGCTCCTTCAGGAGTACCAGACCAACTCAGCAGAGGAGGAGGGATTCCCTCAATTCCAATATTGTATGATATTTCCTGTAAACACTTTTTTTCTTTTTTTATTACATGTAATTACAAATAATTTACCTTAAAAATCCTACTTGTGTGTAACACTTGTTTGTATTATTTCGTTCTGATTGTCTTATTTTAGCTATAGAAATTATTTTTTGTATTCAGCATTGTTTTAATAGTTTAAGTATATTGTAATCAGACTAATAATCTGCTAAGCTTTTTGTTAAAGTAAACTAGAAAGTTACACTTTCTAGTGTATAAAGACAATTTTTTATGATTTCCATTTGCATTTTTTCAGAATCTCCATAGCTTGTGATAAAATATGTGACCTTAATTTATGTGTGTTATGTATGTCTGTTTCCCCACAGCTGTGTATTCAGATCAGACAGACATGTCCAGCTATGCTGGTTCAGATTGCAGCTTCACTTCTCGTTCATCAATCATAAGTGACTTTGGTGAAACCCCATTAAGCAGCACAAGGCGCTCATCATTTTTAAACCCATATAACAGACTTTCTTATATGGAGACTAAGAGTCATCACAACCAGGATTGGAACAGTTCCTTTGCACGCTGGGTAGATGAAGGTCCCTCCATTCTATCAAGTACTCGCATGTCTTCTGTGGGAAATGCAGCTCAAATGCCAATTCTTAAGGAGAATGACTTATTAACTGATGAAGATGTTTTCACAGTTAAAACAAAAGAAAATGCTGCTACGACTGACATTAGAATGTCTCCATCCAGAAGAGACACTCTTCCAGCACTTCCCTCTAGGCGAGCAAGTCGCAAGAGTGTGAGCTTTAGGGATGTAGATGAATATTTCCCTGTTTTTAGTCCAAATTCTCCCAAAGAGCAGCCCGCTGTTGATGGCGGCCAGTGCCTGGGTAACTTATCCTTTGACCTTTCTGAATATTCTGACTTCCTTGACTCAGACCGCGTGGCCACAGTTTTAACTAAGCAGGGTATTGACGTGACGTCACCAGATCATGTATATATTTTCTGCAGGGAGAGCAGCACAAGCACAGAAGAGGACATGGAGAAAACTGTCATTAGTCATTGTGCTTTGGAAGAGAGTGATGATGAACAGAAGGGGGAAAATGTAAAAAACATGCAAGTGAATGTAACTGAACAGCCAGCACATTTATGTGGGGGCAGCAGTAGCAGCGGGACCACAGGGAGTCATTATAGTAGCTGTGACAGTGACCACTACACCAGCGCTTTGGACGTTTCCATACATCCCAGAGAGGCTTTGCTCTCTGAAGGAGAGGAGGAATCTGGCAAGAAGACTTCCATAGATTTTCATTCTGTATGGCAAGAAGGTAATCTTGTTAAACCCCATATCAATTCGGAACCTGAAATTTTAGCAGATTTCCCAGGAATCCTTGATAAACTTAACTTGTGTGAGTCAAAACATACAAAGACTGATGCATTTGCCTGCGATGGGCATGTGGTGGACAATACAAGTGGAGATGGTGTTGACAAGGAGGCTACAAAGCTGACTACAGACACCAAACCTGATGAGGCAGTTGAGATATCAGAGAATGTTGCTGACCTCCCATTCACACCCAGCCCTTTTGTAACTGGCAGGACTCACTCGAGGTTAAGTCGCTGTTCACTGAGAACAAGCAGAACACCCGAGAGCCTCTTCACTACATCTTCTCTGTTTGAGGAGACCCTACCTACACCAGTTCGATCACGCCGCCAGACACCTAGATGTCAGAGCAGTGAAGAATATAGTTCACCACACATACCTTATTTTGCACCAGCCTATACAGGGCATAGCACAGGAGGAGACTCCTTGCATGAGGATAGCCAGGACACACAGTCC
Source organism: Brachirus orientalis (assembly GCA_016785285.1). Classification (NCBI taxonomy): domain Eukaryota; kingdom Metazoa; phylum Chordata; class Actinopteri; order Pleuronectiformes; family Soleidae; genus Brachirus; species Brachirus orientalis. Next base: position 1,507,937 of record JAFBJR010000180.1, on the reverse strand, counting down.
AGCACCCTGAGAGCTGGTTCAACTGTTAGCAGCAGCCAAGCAGATACTTTCATCCTCCCCAAGAGCATGAGCGACAGTGCCACTGAATCAAAGACTTTATCAGATACATTTGTACTGGAGAAAAAACAGGACTCTTTATCGGATGCATATGAAAATAACCTTGCAGATATCGTGCTTGCTATGCAGCGCCAAAATGAGACTCTTTCTGATGGTGAGGATTTTATGACAGATGATCTGACAAGTACAGATGAGGTAACAACACAGGGAAAGGTAAATGATAACCCTGTTGAGGATGGAGTGGACAGCCTAAAAAATGAAGTTGGCTGGACCACTGAGGACTGGAGCTCTCAGCCGGACTCGGTGTCCTCTTCATCCAGCTCCAGCTACTTTTCCCCAAGAAGGTCCAGAGAAGATTCTGACCTGCCGTGCACCCCTGGCACTGGATGTACCCCCAGATACAGTATGAGCAGAGTGTCGAGTTGCCACAGGCCACAGCACCTGGCGAACCTGTCTTACACTCCTGGAGGGCGTCCGCTTATTCAAGATCTTGACGAACCAGTGGAGTACCTCTACACTGACACAGAACATGGTCATAAGTTGATTGAGATCCATGTCCCACCAACAGCAAACACTTCACTCACCTCCAGCATGAGTACTACCAGCAGTGAGGAGACCATCCTTTATGACTGGCGTTCCTTGCAGACTAACTTGGTGAGTAATGGAGGGAAGGAGAACCAGAAGCCTCTGAGGGTGACACCGAAAGAGAAAAGTGATGAGCATGAGGGCAGTTTTTTGCCAGAGACTAAAGGTATGACTGACAAGGAGCTGAGACAGAGACTGGTAGAGCTGGGCGAAAGTCCAGGACCTATCAGCAGCCGAACCAGGCCCACCTACATGCGAAGGCTATGCCGTTTGTTGCAAGAGTCAAACTTCCAATCACCACATCACCAGAAGCAATTAGGCCAGCCACAAACACAAACAGGTGACTATTTAAAATGTTTATAGTAAATGGTATACATTTATATTTATTATTTTATTATTTTTTTAGCTTTTCTTGTAAACAAGTGAAATACTTATGCACTTCATTATAAAATCACAAATATGTATGGAAAAACAATATTTCTAATGCTCACCAGATTTATAAATGTACTCTTATCTAGGCTATCAATACTGTAGCAAAATATTTGCACAACAATAACGCTCACTCAATTATTATTTTTTAACCCTGTTACTTCAGGTTATAATCCAGAATTGTACCAGGCTCTGCAGACATTCAAGCTGCCTGATTGCCAGGCAGACGAGCAGGATCTGTGTCTGCAGTTTGACCAACCAGACCAAAACAGAAAATGGAGAGAGGGTATCATCAAGTCGAGCTTCAACTACCTGCTGCTAGATCCAAGGTAGGCTGTCCTTTTGATGTTGTGTGTTTTACTTTTTTCTTTAATGCAATGTTACCGTCTCCCCCTAAAAAAGTTTATATTGACATATCCATAACTTGGCCAGTGTGTGTCCTTTTTTAGCATGGAAATAATTTCCACAATCCATTGCCTGTTATTAAAACATGACACTATTAAAAGCATAATTTAATAGTGCCATGAACTAGGTAATTTAATTTTAGACTTTAAAAACATTAGCTCTTGCCCTATGTCAGCTAAAGTTAGGCACCAGCGCCCCCCCGCGACCCTCGGTGGAGGATAAAGCGATAGAAAATGAGTGAGTGAGTAAGAGAAACAATAGAGCTTGGTTGTTTTATTTTCTTTGAATATAAGTCAGATGAAAAGAATATCAAAATAAATGAAAAATCAAGCAGAATGTGCTCAAACTCCCTGGAGTGAACTCACCACCTCTTACACATTAATGTCTATATAGATGAAAGAATATTCATCTTTTTTTTCTCTCCTCTGCTAGAGTGACAAAAAACCTCCCTTTCCGTAGTCACACCATGACTCCACAGGAGTGTTTCCAGACTTTTGTCCATGCTATATTTTATGTGGGCAAAGGGAAACGCTCCCGTCCCTACAGCCATCTTTATGAGGCTTTAGAGTACCACAGAGGGGACAAGACGTCCAAGGTAGGGCAGTTTACACTATTCAGTCTTAATTAATTTAATTAAAAAGAATGATATTATATGAGATATATAAAAACATTTTGACCCTTTCTTTGTAACAGAAACTGTGCCCCAAAGTGCAGCATATCCTTGAGGTGTGGAATGCCGGGCAGGGTGTCATCTCTCTGCATTGTTTCCAGAACGTCATCCCAGTGGAGGCGTACACAAGAGAAGCCTGCATGGTGGAGGCCATTGGTGAGTACAAGGACAATGGAATTCATCACCAGTTATCTCTTTAGATTGGCAACCAGTGGACATTATGCACCCAAGAACTCCAGTTTGACTTCCTAGGCCTCACCTGTTGTTTATTCAGCTCTTAAAGGCAATTTAAGATTGATCTAGCTGTGGAGATAGAATGATATACTAAAGGAATAGTTCCAGTATGGAAAAAACTAATTGTTAGATTAATGTCTTTTTGCCATAGCAGCTCCATTTGCAATTAGGGCTGGAAGATATGGCCTGTAACATTTATCACGATATTTTTAGGATATATCGCAATACACGATATACATCTCAACATTTCTACATCTTCATCACTGTATAAATGTTAAATTGATATCTTTCAATATTTGCATGCAAAATGGCAAAATCACAATCAAATTTAATACTATTAATAAATGAAAATAATTACATAGTAGGCCTTCCGAATGTGCAGTACCTCTCAATACCATAATCAAACCAACAGCTTAAAACAACATAAGAGTGCCATCAACAACAATCACTGAGAAATAAAATAAAAAGCTTTGTAAATTAAAGTGCAGATTGCTTGTATTTTTAACAACAAATAATTTTCAGAACAGTAAAATAAAACTAGTACAGTGGTAGACGTACAAGTTGTGTCTGTGAAATAATAAGTTGTCTGAACAATGTCACATAACAGCAGCAGCGGCGGCAGCTGCACGTGCGTCTGTGTGTGAAGCCTAAGGCTCTGGTCACAGACAGACGGTGATGTTTTTCCACTCGTCCTAATAATTTATTTGTTTCCTTCCATTGCGCTTTATGTGGATGGGAGGGCGCTTCCCATCTGGTGCGCAAAGACCTTTACAACGATAAATGCTTTCATGTCAGAGTCTCTAAAAGTCACCAGAAGCTAGTCACTTTTTGAAAAAGAGTCGCTAGAGGGTCTGAATACTCGCTAAATATAGTGACAAAGTCACTAAGTTGGCAACATTGCGCATCCAAGAGTTTTAGTTTTAGAGAGAGAGATGTGAGACGTGAAAGAGAACCGCACCATTTGTACTCGATGTTCGCAATATTAACAAATAATACTGTATATCTCACGTGGCCCATGCCCACCCCATTTGCAATCACAATCAAAACACATGACAAAACATATACAGTTTACACAAATTACAGTTAGAGATGCATTAAAACTGACCAAACTATGCAATTCACGACACAAAATCACAGCTGAGAGAAATCCTTTCACTGTGTATTTGACCTTGATTAACGATGGGTTGACCAAATTGTGCATTAAACTGATTCTCTTAAACAGGACCCCTGAAATACGAATTTCAAAATGATTAGGGTCACTGACAATGTTGTTAGCCACTCAGTTTTTTTAAAGTGTGGTTCTGTGATTTATTGAGTATGCCACTGTTTCCGTGACTTCCAGACATTCACTGTCTCTGAAAACATAGCTGCCAATAAAGACAGAAGGAAAGAAAAACAGATTTAAGCCACTCCAGGAACATCTTCAGCAAAAGACTGATCTAATAAAATCCATGCCAATGTTTCTCGCTGTTAGACAGCCTTTTCTGGAGTGGTTTAAACTGTTCTGCCCTCGCACCAAAGTCCACAGAGAAATTTGGCAATTTTACATCAGGGATACAGGTCGTTAATTCACTGCAGCCTCCCTTAGTAATCAAATGTGTTGTCTTGTGACTTCGGTGTTGAAATCCTGCCTTTGGATTTACCTAGGGGATGCAAGCTTGCCAGGCAAAGCATCAGTAGTCCAGCAGCCTCTGTGTCTCTGTGAGCTAAAAACGCAGATTTTCTCACTGGACTTTGGTGCGAGTGAGGGAAAGTAAAATAAAGTGCTAAACTTAGATATGTGAACTTAAACAGGCATGGATTTTTTTGGTTAGCCCTTTGTTAAATTTTTCCTTGTCTCTCTGCTGGCAACCATTATGTCAGTGAAAGCTTGTGTCCAGATCCCAGGTAGTGTAATGAAAGTGGAGGCATACTGTTGATAATGTGTTAGTACCTCAAACTTCTATAAAGCTATCCATTAAAAAGTGGAGTTCATGTAAAACACTTCCCAAACAATAGTCCCTTTTTAATGGCAGATATTTTGACTGGTTACAGTAGTAAAAACATGATTATATTGTTGACCAAATTCAAAGTAACGATTTGGTTTCCCAGGTCCAGGCTGCATGCTCGTTCACTGTCACACCTTCCTGTCTGAAATGAACTGGACCGTACCATTGTCAATGTTATTAGTAACATCTGTGCATCTTGGCCTTGAGACTAAAACATCTCAAGGCCTTTAGATGCCCTGTGTTTGTGTTAATCTTAATGTATCAAATATGATGTAGTCTCGTAAATACATTAGACAGTTTATTTCTAAGCCATTAGGTGTACATTTTGATTGACTGTTTGAATCTTCCAAGTTTTTGACAATTATAAGGCATTGCTGTTATATTTCCCAGAGGAGTATATGACTGTAACTCATTGTGTTGGACCAGCCAGTCAGTAATTTAATTCTCTAACTTCCCAGGTTTGAAGATGCTCACTAATCAGAAGCGAGGCGATTTTTATGGCGTGGTGTCAAATTGGCAGGCAAAGCGGAAACGGGAGCTAGGTGTCCATCTGCTCTACCGAGCCATGCAGATATTCCTGGCTGAGGGTGAGAGACAACTCAGACCAGCAGACATCAGACAGTAGTGACCTCTACTGGAGAGGGCAAAGAACAGCAGTAAAAGACAATACATAAAGGGGGAAGGCCACTCACTGGAAATTCTCTGGAGATTTACAACCTTTAAGTTCATCACTGAAGATCGTTTTGTGCATTTGCATTTTTAAAATATCTACTGATTCCATTTTTAGAAATGTATTCAAACAATCATGCCGGAATTTTTCTTTTCTGGGCTTTGTGGCTTTATTTCCTTCATGCTACCCAGTTGGAACAACATTTGAAAACACAAATAGGTTCAGGTGGAACTGGAAGTCTAACAAATAAGCACATCAGTTATGTTTTAGAATAATTCTTCCCAGTGGGACACTTTCCATCTCATTTACTGAAATTATGTTTTCAGGTTGATCTGCCATCCTCAAATATCTTATGAGATATAATAAAGCAAGCTGGTGCTATATAAACAAGTCAAAGCACAATGTTTAAGTATTTTGGAAGTAGAATGACATCAGCAGAGGAAGCCTTTTTGCATTACTTTTCTCTTGTTAAAGATATGGTGGTGAATTTTTCAGAAGCCAGTAATTGATACCTTAATTTGTTTCATGAATAAATTGGCAGCAGAGTTTAGAGAGAGTTGATGATTTTGAAAAATATGTTATACTTTGTTTCTATTATTTGGTTTTGTGTTCCTTACTTGTGTTTGCAGATGTGGTGTTAGAGCCTCCAGTAGTATTTGCTGTATTTGCTGTTTTTGTTTGTTTACAGTGTCAGTTGTGTAGCTTAAGGGTGCTTGAGTTTGTAGGTAGACTCTATCAGCACTTGAAATGTTTAGATGTCCATGTTAACAGAATTATAGTTTATTTCATGTTGCGATTCATGTAATGTATCTGGGCTTACAAATGCTGCAGTCTTTATTTTAGTGGCCATTTCTAGTGAAATATAACATTTATTAGGGAAAGTAATCTTTAGTTGTAACAATTTTTCCCCCACTGCCACGTTCTAATTATAAATGTTAAGATTGATGTCCATTAATTATCACACTCGGGTGCATACTTGATCACCAATCTGGCAGCTACACAGTCTTCATCATATGCCAAAGGCTTTAAGAATAACAATTATTAACATAAATGTGTATTTTTTTTTTATAAAAAAAAATATATAGATTTTTACATCATCAGTCCCCTGGTGGGCACAAGTCCCTCATTTAGGGGAGTAAACGCCTATCAACAGCACATGAAATTAATTACATGGAAATAAGCAATAACCACTGTTAATTAAACTGAAAAAAAAAATTGATATCATGTTTTCATAGTAATTTTTTAAATGTTAAAACACGTCTGTTGTTGCTGGTAAATGATGCATGTAAGCATTGCTGCATTATATTAAAAAAATACAGAAATCAAACTTGAACTGGACAACTTGTTGATATTTTAATTGTCTTACTATTGGTGTCCCTTTAGTGGACATGGGGTGTCATTAAATATCGATCCGTCTGACGGTCAGTGCTAGGCACCACCAGCTTTGTAGTGTGTGTTGCCAAAAACACATATTTTTGCCTTGCATGAGTTTATTTTTCCCTTTTTTTTCTCCAAATGATAACCATCATATTTAGAAACACTACACCTCAGTTGTCGCTATGACTCATGTCGTTTCATAGATCCACAGCTTCTTGGTATAGGTTAGCCAGTATTTTTCAGTTGTATTTATTTTTTGTAATTTTTCTCACAGTGACAAAACAACCTCTAAGCTTATAGTTGTCAGACACATACACACAACAGGGGTACAAGGCATTGTACAATTACATTGAAAACCTACTTTACTGGCATTACAAAATCTTTTTAATCATGTTTTGTAAAATTTGTTTTCAATTCAGCTTGGGCTTATTAAGCTTGATAAGCAGCTAAATTTAACTGGAGTGCACTTAAACTTTATATTGAAATTTACACCATGAATCTTGTGCTTACATAGCAACAAAGTGCTCTTTGTGAGGAACTTAATGTGAATGGAGTAAGTGAAAACGTTAGCACTATTGTGAAGGTTTGGTTTTTAAGCTGATCGCTTGTCATGTCGCTGCTGTTTTGCCACTGTTGTGTTTAATCAGGAGCATAAATAAAATGCAAACATAATTAAATGTAATTGTTACAGGCAATATTGTCATTGCTTTCAATACAAGATATCAATGTATAGCGATGTTTAAATTATATAAAGACTATTTGCAAACAAGCTTTTAGGCCAATATTTATAGAAATTTTTATCCATGTGAATCATCAGCAGATCATGCATTTTTAAATAGAGATTAATGATTAAAGATGTAGCTAATAATACATCAGTAGCAATGCTGAGTGTTTGCCACATTAATACATGCATCAGATCATCTCTTATCAACAAAAAGGCTACTGCTGATCCAGTTTAATGTTCTAAATGTTCTAAATCACTAACATTTCCAGTAGCCAAACCAAAGAAGAACAATAGTGACAATTTATTAAATAAACTACAAGTCATAAAGTGCACAGTATTAAGAATACACAAGGAAGCTGTGTAATGGTTCTTTAATGTTTTGTCAGACACAAAAACACGAAACATCAAACACAAACAAAGCATGTATTTTGACCATCATTACATGTCAACCATTTCAAAGACACACAATTTTACATCTTAAGTGATTTATTGTTAATACATCATACAATTTTAATACATTTTCAAGAACATTTTTGTGCTTACACACAGTGTTAAATTCAGATTTTTCATGAACTGAGAGGTAATTCATAAGTTTAAAGAAACAGCTGTTCACATTCAACACATTTTTACGGATTTTTGTGGTACATCTACTAAAAACTAAATCTTTCATAAATTCTTAGATGCAGTGTGAATGATCAATATTATTAGTTGTTTTCTTTTTTTATTTGCAAGGATAGATTGAGCTTTTCAATCTAGCATCTTAATTTATCTTTTTTCTTCTTCCCCTGTTGCTGGAGCCCCACGTGGACACTCAACACTAACCACTGTGAACAACATACAATCTGAACTGCTTCTAAATTCACAGGCCAAGAAATAAACAATGCCCTCATCTGCATATCGTGATGCTATTGCTTCTGAAGGTTGGATGAAATCTGGGACACAGTTGCATTCATCGTTCAGTGAGCTCTTCCACACAGTTAAACCCACCGACAGCAATGAATGTTGATTGTGACCTTTGCTGTGGTTTGGAAGCTCGAAGTGTTTGTGTTGTTGTTGCTTGTGCGAGAGGGACACTTTGATCTTTCCGTGATTGTTCAAAGAGTCATTTGACATGTCTGTGTGCAGGTTTCTGCACGTGTTTGACTTCTTTTTCGAGATGCTGAGTGACATAGACCGGCCTCAGGGTACAATCAACGGTCGATGGTTTTTTCAATTTAGCTCAAACTCACCGACAGCGTTGAATGTTCACTGGGGTGAGCACGGACCTGATGGAAGCGAGAGATGATGGTCTGCGTAGAGATGCACAGGGAGTAAGTCTGCAGTGTGAGTGAAGAGGCTTGTAATTCACCTTCTCTGCAGTAAATCCTCATTTTTTTCATTTTTTTTTTCTTTTGAGAGAACATTTTTTGACAGCACATTATGAAACATGTGCGTTTCATAATGTCTTAGGGTACACTTTGATCTTTTTTCATTTTTCCATATCACATTTCTACAAAGTTAAAAGAAACAATACAATTTTTTATTATTTAAATTTCTACTGTTAAACATAGTTGCAGACATCCTGTCTTACCACACCAATGTTGGCCATTCACACACAGTATCTGAGGATAAGAAAATGAATATTAATATCAGTGAACATACAGGCTACGATTCAAGTCAAGTGAAATTGAATAAAACATGTTTTCCCTGTGCTCTCCACTACCGTAGTCCTTGTAGAAAGAGGTACAATTGGCTGTGCTCCATCTCTTCTTAAATCCCTGCAAAGGTAAAATGAGATGCTGCATATGTGTGATTAACTTCCACGACACATGGCAATTATGACGCCAAAGACGGTGTACATGTCAGTGCATGGGTACCCATTTTCTTTCACAACAAGCATCATTTAGAGGAGATAAGTCATCTTGAAACTCATGACTCATTGTGGCTTTTAGTAAATACAGCACCTGGGTGGAGGTTTCAGCCAGTCACCATGTGCTATATTAATGCAAAGCAGTGCAGCCTCTTGAGAGTGACTAGCTCGCCGGGAGTGCTACATGCAAGGTGGAGGATGAGGAAGACAATGGGTATGAAACTGATGACTTAGATCAATAGCGCCTCATATTTTTGTTATGATGTGGCACTGGGGCTGAAGGTAGGGTGTTTTTTCTTTCCCCCCGACGTATTACCAATAAAGAAACCGTCCACCATCTTGCATGAGAGATTTTATGACACAGTGCTTAATCACTGTTGCTCATCTGGAGAAAAAGTGTAGAGTGTGAGAAGCACAACAATCTAATGCCACAGGGCTGCTGTAGCAATTATGTAGCTTCGGTGTAAAAAATTAAACTGTGGCAGTGAGTCAAGATGCGGCTGGATGATTAATACGGTGTTGGGACACTTTTACCGGACTGGATATGAAGTGGCTATGATCATGTGGTGTATACACTTTTTTTTATCCTGGAAGCTTAGCGTTTAAATAACACTCTGACTACTCTTTACTATAAAGCAGCAACACTTTAAGAAGCAAAAACTGAAAGAATTTAAAAGTTTTCTACCACATGCCTAACGGCAAAAAGTGCTGCTGCTCTTCTCTTCAGATCAGAAGATCTACTTTGTCATTTCCTGTGTGTCTCACGAAAAGGGAGACACTGTAAGCTTGTAAATTGTGAGCAAAAGCAAAAAAAAGAAAAAAAAAATGCCATAACTTAAAATAGTTTGCTAACTGCTGACACTTCTCCCAAGCTTGGTATGAAAAGCACAGTCCTTGCTGCGAGGGATACCGCTAACTCAGCTTCTCTCCGTTCTCCCAAACAGTGATTTGAGTGACAGTGTTGAAATTGACAGAAATGCATGAGAAGGAATGTTGCTTTATAAGGTCTTCTCTGGCCGCAGGACGGGGGTGACAGTACGAAGAAAGATCCAGGACGTGCAAGCAGAGAGAAAGGGGCCCTGAGCTGACAATGTGGCCTTAATCTGAGTGACAAGGTCTGCACATCAGCCCTCAAACCAGCCTGAGTGTGGAGGAGGGGGGAAGATGGGCAAGTGAGGGAGCAGAGCGGAAGAAGGAGAGGGAGGGGAATCAGATGTGAGGAGAAGAGGGCAGTTGAGGGTGTCCTCCCTTCAAACATGCTGGCCTTAATGGTGCGGACAGCTCTGACATTTAACCACTGAATCATTTTAGATAAGTGAATGTGGTGTGGAGAGTTGTGCCTTGTAAAAATTTCAGGAGGCATTTTTTCAGGCTGAACATAAGAAGAAGAACAAACAGAAAAAAAAAGATGAGAATAAAATCTCACAGTGGATGGCTGATCGTCCTAATGAGTGAAACAAACAGCTGAAGGACATGGGCAGATTAAAGAGAGCAGAAGCACATTTGTGACTTTCAGGAGAAAAATGAATTGTTGAATTCATTGACGTGTGCATATGTGAATCAAGGGCTCTCCTTTATTTCTGTAACTTCCGTTGAGGTTCTCTTGAGCAACAACATGTTCCCCAGTTGGCTCATTGAAGTTGCTTTTGTGGTCAGCAGACCTCAACTGTCCTGGGCATCTCCCAAAGGACTGCAGAGGTAAGGGTCACATATGCAGAGCAGATTGTAACTGGATGAACGCTTTCAGTAACTAAAAATATCAGGAAGTCTTAGGAAGTGAGTAAACAATAGCAAACTAGTTGAACAAGTTTGTGTAACAGATACTGTCAAAAGTTTCACAATTAGTGCTGAGGACTCTATCCAATCACACGAGTAGTTCCAGAAAGACATGCAGGAGGTGATCGAATTACTCCAGCATAACAATAGAACCATCTGCACTTGATATCACAGAAGCGTGTGAATGAGTTTTTCTTCTTTAATGTGAAAGGATTTCCTTTCATCAGCGGATGTAAAGCAGAATGTTGGACTGTGGCGCAAGAGCATTTTTTCATGCCTTCTGTCTCTCTGTCCTTAGTAAAGATAACTCTAATGGATTATCTTTGCATCAAATGTATCTTAGACAAGTACATTAGGACAGGAATATTTTTGTATGTACTATAAATAGGGAAAATCTGTATACCTGTACATGCATCGTGGCTCACAAATAAAATGTTTTATATTTACATTTTTTTTTTGAAACTGTATTAGATAGTCAGACTTAAACCCAGATATCAGTTTGTTTTTAAATTCTCCACTGTCCTTATTACAATTTTCTCATCAAAAGTAAAAATCATGCTTTACATCAAAGTTACAGTACGTTGTGACATTGAAGTTATATTCAGATCAAACAAGGAAAAGACTTTGGTTCGCATTAAAACACACACACACACACACACACACCTTACAGTGGGAACTCCACTTTGTCTTTCTTGTCTTTTCTCTCACCTTCAGTTACTCCCTCTCTCTGTCTCTAAGGAGGGGGAGGAAATTCTTGGCGAGGGTTCTGTGAGTCGTTGCTCTCTGCCTGCAGGTACAAACCGGCCTCCTCTGTCTGCCTGTCTGCAGATATCATACCGCGACGTGATCTGTTTAGCTGCCTGACTTAATGCTCACGCGCCTCCAGCTGTGTGTGTCTCTGTGTGTGTGCGTGTGTGAATACTGCATGGATGTATGTGGATTTCTTCCATCTCCTCACAGCTGTAGTGGCATTGCCCACTTAATCTTTTGCCCTGTGATTACAAACATACACACACACACAGAGCGAGAGAGAGAGAGAGAGAGATATGGTCTTTTTACTAAATACAATGACAAAATTTAAAAAAACAACAACACCTAAACACTATTTTTTGTAACAGTCATGAAAAAAACACATGCACTGACAAGACGGATTAGAAATAATGAGGTTAATTACAGTAATTGTGACAAACGCAGTGTTGCGTGCACTAAACATTTAACACCGAAAAGCCAAATACTTGTCTGATTTGATCAAAACTAGTGCTAGATGTCAAGTTTTAAATATGCCTTTATACATCTCAAACAGTAGAGACACTACTTGACTCTTCCTTGGTGTTATTTTGAATAGGTTTCATTATTTTCTCCTCAGGTTGTCACGGCGCTGACAGATACAGCCTGACACGTACGGCCGCGCTCACGTTAACACAAACAGACACACTGGAGTAGGGGTCTGAGTCCAGCTGGCGGTGGTCTCCTGCCAAACCTGCAGGCAGGCTGACTCTATTCATAATCATCACGTGCACACTGATTGGAAATGACAACACGCAAACACACACACAGAAAGGGGAAAAAAAAAAATCTACAAGTGAGTGAATCAATATTTCAAGGACTACTTGTTATCCTATTTTTGATTCCTCTGCTGCATTATTCTGTCTTTCAATTCATTCTCTACTATTTCACCTACCGTAACCAAAAAATCTACACTGCAGGGCCACTGAGAAAAGGAAAAAATAAAGGATGTGGATGTGCAGAACAGACAGCCACAATTGATGTGGACTAGCAGCAGTGAGTAATGCTGTGCAGAGAGGGATAGAGTGGCAAGGAAAAAAAAGAGAAGAGAAAAATGGCAAGTCAACTGGGAGAGTGACAGAAGCGCGATATGGAGGAAGAGAACCGTCTCTCTCTATCTCTCACTTTTACCCATGCACACACACACACACACGTATAAAGCAGAGAGAGAGAGAGACTGTGCAGGGCGCCATATTGTAACCTTCCTTGTCATTATCATTGCCCCGCCAAACCACTCTCCACTCCTCCTCCTCCTCCTCCTCCTCCACCTCCTCCTGTCTTCAGCACAATCATTGCCCTATCGTTTACAGTGTGCTGCTAAATGGGAACATCGATAGACACATCCATTAGCAGTGCGAGTCTTTTCGTCTCTGACTGAAGTGTTTTAATAGCCGGTGCACACACAAACCCTCTCGCGCTGCAACATTGGCCGACTGTTAACCAAGCAAGCGTCGCACAAGCAAAGCCAAACTGATGGAGTGTGTCATTACAGCTGGTTAGTAACAGACTCGCCGCAAGGGTGGTGCCATCAGTTAACCTGAAGCTAGGGACCCAGATGATGGGGCTGTGCTCTGATTGAAGTAGCTTGTCTCCAGATGGCACTTGTACTATTTCTCCTTTTGATTTATACACTTGTTATGCTTTATTTTAGCCCCGTCTTTGCTGTGTATGACCTGCATTCTTCATGCATTAACAACAGATCACAAAATCTAATTCACTGCATGGTTTTTCTATTCAAGCCTATGCGTTCTGTCAGTCACTGCACATGTTAACTACTCTTCACTGGAGGAAAGAGAAAAAAAAAACAACCTGCCTTCAGACATAAGGCATTTAAATGTGAAATGTGCAAAGAATTAAATAGAACCGGGTGTTGTCTAAGAAATAGTAGCCACACTCAGTAATGCACACATGTCAGTGAATAAATAGTAATCAAAACAAAGCGCTCATCCAAGACTGCTTTAATACTGTGTAAATGCCACTCTGAACTATAGCTACAGTAAGTGTAGACACAAATCAACAGTCAGCTGTTTAAGAGTTAAGTGAAGATCAAAATAAAGCCCCTTCTAAACATATCAGAATAAGGTCACTTGAAAGGAGGGAGGGGTTTCCCACAATGATGCCTCATACGCTGTAATTTCAGCGCACACTGTTTTTTGGAGTCAGGGCGAGAGAGGATGCTGGGAAGCCAGGGAGGGGCACAGGGTGGGTTTAAGGGGGTAGTTGGGGTTTGTGGAATATGTGGTGCAGCTGTTGAAGTTGAGTGATGGAAACAGGAAAATAAAATGAAGCACATTTTTCTTCAAGCTCACACATACAGGGACACAGAGAGACACACTATATGTGTGTCTCTCTGTGTTTTATAATCCAAAATTAAGAATTATAAAACATGTTATTTTCACAGCCTACTATCCTGAGAAGGTAAATGTCTCAAATAAATGTTTTGTATTCATATTTTGGAATATGGAGTCAGTTTGTCATTAAATTTGTCAGAGAAATAAACAGCAGTGGATAATGAGTTTGTTTTTCTCACAGTCACACCATTATTGTCTTCCTCACTCCTGACTGTCTCTGTTTCTTACCGTAACAGCCGTGTGTGTGTGGCAGGTTGATGGTAGACCACAGACAGACTCGGTGCAGCGTGTGTGTATGTGTGTGTGCGTGTGCGTGTGCCGTCTTCTTGTCTGGACCTGGGCAGGAAAAAAAAAAACAGAGGAGAAGAAACAGAAGGATAAATTCAGGTGTTGTTTGATAAACCTTGTAATTAAAATGTCTCTCTCACACACACACACACACACACACACAACTTTGTCACAAACATTGTTTATTACTTAAACCAAGGTGCTCTTTTAACACAAAGCACTTCCAATTCCAAATAAGATGTTTGTAGAATTTATGCGTCTTAAGTGTTTACTTGAATTAATCAACAACACAGACTGATGTGAGTCTGCATTTCATCCCGTCCAAAGAGCACACACATGATTTTATATGTGCAACAAACCCACTCACAGCCTAATTCCTGTGAGCACTACGGGTGGTCTTAAGGAATGGCGACAAGCAGCCACAGTGTGTGTACATTTACACACAATTCGTCTTAAAACCTAATATTGAAAAAAAAAATGGACATGAGCTTGGTGCTTTGAACAGAAAAGAAGAAGAAGAAGAAAAAAAAAAACAGTGCGGTGCCACAAGAACGAGAGCCCTCCTAACAAAAACACATGGAGTCAGAATTTGAGTTGTGATGTCCATTATGTTTCCTCAAAGAATGTTGAATGTCACTCGTGCGCTTTCATGTGGTGCCATAAACACAACAAAGGATTTAAGTATAATGACGGCACCGACTGTAATGTATTATATAGAGCCGGGTGTCTGACGTGCCTGCAGCATGATGAGGCAGGGAGTGATGTGCACTGAGACAGAATGAACTATCAAAAAGAATTTCTAAGTATAATGTCTCAGGCTGACCAGACGCAGTAGGAGAGAAAAAGAGAGAACAACCTGGAGATGGAGTAGGGGATGACTGACTGAATTTAATGGGTCTATAAAATAAAACGCAAATACAAATATAGTCAGGAAAATGGTCCAACATGTATAGCATTTCATTTATTTTTGACTATTACTACTATAAAAGGGTAGTCTGTCTTTCCTTTCCTTTCCTTTAACAGAAAGAAGTGAAGACAATTTATTTTTATTATACTAAATAAACTGACAATTCGTTTCTTCATAATCTAAGATGATATGATTGTTTGGGCTATAAAATGTCAAAATATAGAGAGGGAGTTTACTCATAATTTTAGTAAACTAATGCTGACAAAAAAAAAATTGACTTGCACAGTGGTAAAGCATGCTATGTACAGTAGGTCCTCATTTATTTTACTCAGTTGGTTATGTAAACATCAGGAATGGGGTTCAAAACTTTAAAGAACAGGGTTCTGACCCTAAACTTCATGTACAGCTCAACTTTAATAATTTGCCGAGTTTTTTTTTTTTTACTCACCTCTATCTTATGCATTTTACTGTCGTGGTGAAAAATCCCGCGTATTATTTTAAACAGCCTCTAATGAAACACAAGTTTAAAAACAATAACACCACAGCTGCAATAAACTGACCTGGAAATTCCCTGAAATAATACGTACAATTTGAAAACACACGTGAGAATTTTTTTTATTTATTTATTTATTTATTTTTTAAATCAGTTGAGAAGGTATTTGAAAAGTGGTTAGCTAAAATAGACTTGCCAGTGAAATATGGCTGTACTGAAATCCTCTCTGCCAGATCCACATCCCCACAGAAAGAACAATGATTGACCTTGGCTGGTTGAAAAATTGAATTCAATTGTTCATACTTCACTTTGATGTTAAATACAGCAAAACAGGGCAGCACAGGAAAGCTGCACGCCAAAGCTCAAGGAAAAATTACACCTTCATGCTCCGAAGAAACGGCCCCCTCATTTTTCTTTTTTAAAGTTACCCTTTGTTCAATTTACTGCTTGTGCCAGAATACACGCAGTTTACAACTTCTGCCTTTCAGAGCTAATGTATCCTTCAGCTACCACTGTTATGGTATGTTCCTTCAAACATTCATTGTTTCACCTTCTTAATCCTCTTTCCATTTCTGTGTCAGAGTGCGTCTTTCCTCACTCTCTCTATTGCATCCCTCTCTCTGCTCCAACAAGCAAACTTGCAGGGAGGGCACCTCAGTCATAAGGTCCCAGAACGAAGTCACCAATTAAAAGTCTCATTAATGTATCCATGTGCAGCTCAGTACATTAAAAAAAAATGCTGGGACCACCCATGTGTTTAGGCCCCTTGAAAACAAAATGTAACAAAAAAGAACTGTGTTCTCTCTGCCAGCTAAATGAGCCAATGAGCCAATTCATGCGAAAGGAGAAAAAAAAAAAGACGTTCCAAATTAACAGACATTGTGATGGCACACAGGGAGTTTATGTGTTAACGAGAAGATGCTATTAATCAAGACTGGCTGCTTGAAAGAACCCTGTTATGAGACTGACTGGCCTTGCAGCTTTTGTTCTTTTTCCACAAAGAGAGGGAAGCCTCAGATAAATGAGTTTGTTTCCATATGTGTGGTAAAGGGAAAAAAAAACAAACAGACAATTAAGAGTTTTAAAATTTTTACTCTGAACAAATAACTAAGGCAAACAGCGTCAAGGGAATATTCACACCAACACTTCCAGACGTCCTCTGTGCGGACTGATGCAGAGAGACGACTGGGTCGAGCAAATACACCCTACATGAAGTTATTACTGAACACACATCCTTACTATTTAAAGCACATTGTATACGCCACGCCCCGTGTGGCTAAACGGGCATAAAATAATGCAAACACTGTCTAAAAGGTTTACTTTCACTGGGCCACCCAGGGTTGAAAAGTGAGATACTCGACAATCAGAGAGTTGTCTTAAAGGAATAATCCTAGAGTTAAGGAAAAATTCCTACCTGTTTTGTGTCTTTCTCTTTGAGCTAAATACTGTGAGAATACAAAGAAAAAAATAAAACATTTTTAAAAAAAGTAAAAAACCTTTATGGTCTTTATGGCAAAAGCATAGATATAAATGGAAGCCCTTTTTTTGAATCATTTAACCTCAATACAAAATAATGGCTTTAGTGTAACTGTAAGATACTTCAGTGAAGGCTAAAGTTGGTTCTGCGATTAAATGCAGGAGGCAGTGACCCACAGTTGATTTTTCTAAAGAAAAGCACATAATTTGCTGTTGCATCAGGTACATCTGCCAAATCACAAATCAAATTTATAATTATCTTTTTAAGTAAATCTCCTCCACCATATCCAGACAGCCAACAAGGGCACAAGGTCAGGAAACAAATGACATGGCTGTTTTCACTTCTGTGGTATTTATGTCTGCATGCATTATATATGCTGATCTTTGTGCTTTGTCACAATGTGTTTGTGTTCTTACCATATTATGCCTGTTAGTAATAAAACTAGTGGAGGCATGTAGACCTAGACCACCCAGAACCATTACCCATACACTCTCCTTGCTTGCAAAAAAAAAAAAAATCGCAAGTCTTAATTATATCCATCCTCTGGGCGTGTCTTTCTACTCAAAACAGACATCTGAGCCACCCCCCCCACAAATAGGCCACAAACCTCACTGAGGCCTTATGGAAAGAACTTTTTTCGTGAACACATTGACCTTAGATGGAAATAAACGTTTTCAGTGCTCTGTGGAGTTGTTTTCACTGAGGTTACCAAAGCTTATCGGATTTTACATTGTTTATCTCCTACTGTACCCCTGAACTCATGAGTGAGCCAAGACTTTTAGAAGTTTTGCAGTGTTTTTTTTTTTTTGTTTTTTTTTTGAAAGCAAATTTTGCAAGATCAAGATAAGATCATTTATAGAAGGCATCAGGACAAAGGAGGAGGTGGTTTCAATAATAAATTATTAATCACTTACTAAATTTATTGTCAACTATTTTGATAATCGATTTGAGTGGTTTTTTTTTCAACAATTAATAAAAGCGTTCAGATTTTTCAGCTTCTTAAATCTGACTTTCTTATGGTTTGTTTGCGTCATATAACAAAGAAATCATTAAAACTGAATCAAATTGTTTTGTGGACAAAACAAGACATTTGAGATCATCATTATTTCCAGGTTTGGTAAACAGTGATCAACATTCTTCAACATTTTCTGACATTTTACGGACCAAATAAGTACTTGATTAATCAAGAAAATTATCTACAGATCAATCAATTATGAAAGTAATCTAATTTAGTTAGTTGCAGCCCTGGTGGTGACTGCATTGTTTTCCTTTCCTGTGATCTATAATTTTTAAACTGGCCTGCATTTTTAAAAGAGATATGGAGACATGAAGACTCGAGTCTGCAGAGGCAGGACCTCAGCGCCTACCCTCCACACAAATCTTCCTCAAGCTTTGATCCACTGCCCATTTCTCTCTGCAGGTTTTGCTTTCAGGCAAGCGACTGTGATGTTTAGTTCAAGTGCAATGAGATTCCACCCATCCTCCTCCACACAAAATAAAAGACAGGACTCAAATCTGCAACTACAAAAACATAGAACGAGCTAAGTTAAGAAAGAAAAAATATACATATTCAGCTCCTCATCACTCCTGTCTGCTCCTTACCGTAATTTTCAACATGATAACCTCCAAGGATCAAGGGATTAATCTGCTTCCCTTGTATATTAGCTGAGATACAATCGAAGCCCATTTGTTCCAAGCAGTGAGGCTAATGACCCCGAGCCAACGCTTGGCATTTGGCTGGGATCTCCGAGGTTGTGGGGGTGGGGGATAATGAGCGGGAATGGGAATACAAGCTACGGTCCATCATCTACTTAGGACCTAGACAGCAGTGCTGCCGTCTTTCCCTGAATCTAAACAATCACTTGCACACACAGGAAAACATTAATAGGAAACCTACCCATTTTTTTCTATTTGTGCATCTAATTTTACTCTGGTCTCATTAAGTACCAGGGGTGACAGTAGCCATGCGCAGCCTTTTTTTCATACGCAAATCAATACTACATTACTTCTGAGAGATTGTTATTAACACTGTAAACAAGATCATCTGCAGCCTCCACCTGAATTTAACTGTATTTAAACATGTCTGCATTACTGTACAAAATACTTGTATACAGTACAAAACATAATACATAATCTATTAATTATCTTTTTTTTACTTAAGTTAACAATGGGGTACACTAGTGTATATACTGTATGCATTAACATTGAATTCAGGGTCCTGTACATTGTTATCTTGGTGCAGCACAGCACCAGACACTTAACACCGAATCCATATAACAGAGGAGGTATAGCTGAGTGTGTACACCCCAACACTGTGAAGTGGAGTGAATTCTGCAACAATGGGAAAGTAGCAGGGAGTCCACTCATTCCTTTTTTTTTTGACTCCATTCAAGTTAGAATGCCTCTTTCACATCTTTGGCATGTATACAGATATTTATGTGTCGGAAAAGAGAATGTGTACAGGAATAAGTACCATGCAGTACTCTGTGTATGTGAGTGTGTTGATAATACCTCCAATGGCAGACTAATGATAGGTCTTATCGACACCCAGCAGTGAATGCAGGCCTTTGTCTCCTCTCGGAACACATTATGGAAAGCTAGGGGGGAAAGGCTGCCTTTGACTCTTTTGCAGTCTCTCACCCTCTAATAAAACCCAGCACAAAAAAAAGCAAATATTATACAGCTTCTGTAGCGTGGCATGTTGTGGCACAATATAACCCAAACTCCCCTTCTCCAAATCAGCACAATTTATGCATACAGCTTAAAAACTCAGAATAGGTCATAATGAAAGATTAAAACTGCAATTTCCATTTTGGGAAACAAACAAATCCCAATGCATGCAGTTACCATTTATTTTAAGTATGCAGTATAACCGTGTATATTTAAAGGGACTGATGCTGAGATGATTGTTGACATGGCGTTTGCATGTTGTCCCTGTGTGTCCAAAACATGGAGAGGTTAACTGGATACTCTAAATTGCCTGTAGGTGAGAGTGCATGGTTGTTTGTCTCTGTTTGTTGGCTTTGTGGTGGACTGGCGACCTGTTCAGGGTGTACCGCCCCCCCACCTCTCACCCTGTGTCAACTGTGACTGGCTCCACTGACCCGTGACCCTCGTGTAGAGTCATGTAGAGGATCAGGTGGTAGACAATGGACTGTGGACATATTGAAATCATATGATCAGAAAATAAATTTAGTTTTATTTGTTACTACACCGCATGACATTTTGTTTCTTCTAAAGTGAAAATGATTTCATCAATGAGATATTAAACAATTATACTGTCATATTGGTAACAATCACTGATATAGAATTTGCGATGTTTATAATGGCTCTTCCAGTATATTTGCACTTATTTGGGGCACAGTTTTGAATTCCCCCTTTGTAAATCCTTAAGCTGTCTTCCTCTAAAGGCTCTGCTCTTCATTAAGCTCATGGGAGGGTTAGGAGTTATATGAGGCAGGGTCCCTTAGACAAGCAGTTTATGAAATGAAAATGTTTTTGTTTATAATGATGAATAGCATTACTTCTAACATTTTTAGAGTTCAGCATACAGCTCCTTGGAGAAGCTGGGCCAGTTCTACGGTAGTTTCCCTGCCGAGTCAATAAAAACCCTCTCTCCATGTCCTTTCACAGCTTTGTTTACAAATGGTTAGGTATAACATTATATTGTTACACTTATTTATGTCTTTTGAGTTTTCCTTTTATTCAGTCATTTTTTATTCACCTATTCCACTCTTTGTATGTATCTCTCTTTCTCCACTTAAATGTCAAATAATAAAGAATAGTCAAACCTAGAATTTAGTTGAACAGGTCAGTCTCTGTATCTGCAAGCACAAGCAGTGAGGATTTAGTGAGCTGATTTGGTAAGCAGGTAAGAGTTGAATCTTTCCCTATTCTGTTCCCTCTCATCAAATTAGAATAGGGCCAGGAAGTGCACTGTTTTATGGCCTTATAAAGACATTAGAGGTGTTGCTTCATTGGCCCTCAGCCCCACGTCTCTATTCACCACTTCTACAATGTCTCTCCTCTATTATCTCTCTAACAGATAATTCTCTCAAGCTAACTCTGAAGTCTTTT
The DNA here is from genome assembly GCA_016785285.1 of Brachirus orientalis. Classification (NCBI taxonomy): domain Eukaryota; kingdom Metazoa; phylum Chordata; class Actinopteri; order Pleuronectiformes; family Soleidae; genus Brachirus; species Brachirus orientalis. Next base: position 1,486,794 of record JAFBJR010000180.1, on the reverse strand, counting down.
CTACTTCTGTCTCTTTAATCCTCTCTGGCCACCATTTTCTTTCTCTCACATTTTTCTGTCTCCTCCGTGTCATGTCCATCGCTCTTTCGTCCATCCATCCAAACATTATCATTTCTGACACTTGTCGATCAGGTTTTCAATGCCCTTTCTCCCCAAAAGAGAATTTCTTCCCCCTTCGCCATCGTAAAACCGTCATCCATCATTTGTTCGCTATTTTGCACAAGCATGAAACTGACAATTACTCGCTCTGTCCCCATGTCATGCAGTGAATCAATATGACTTGACAGAGTGACTCATTTGCCTGTCATTTTCCAATATGTGACTTATGAAATATGAAACTGTGAGACACAACGCGGCTTGAGCCTCGCAACTGCCTTTGTATACCCAAATGGACGCCAAAAGAAAACTATTGCTGCTCCTTGAATTGTGCAGGTTTAAACCCAGCTTTTACAGACTTGGCTGCTCTTGAAAGACGTTCTTCCACCGGAGCAGAGAACAGTCACAATTGAGATGAAAAAAAGGGAAGAAGAATGAGCAGCAATATCTGTATACTTGCTTATGGCAGCCTTCACCCTTTCCCCCTCTTTCTTCCACTGACAAGTCATTTATTCTTCAGCTGAACTCAAAACCACTTCCATGTAAAAACAACTTTATCTTACCCAACTGGAGTTATCTGGCTAGAGATTTGAAATGTGAAAAAGTCCAATAACTGCAACTCATTATGATTGACAGTGGACAATACCCTCAACACCAGCATTTTACACCCCCACAACCCCACAGTGCAACATAGACTCTTTGTTCATTATTTTCTTTCTTCAAAAATAGTGGAACATTTTCTTTTATCAGGTGATTGTGTACAGAAGAATGATTCTACCGTGGAACAGCAAGGGCCTTACATGGAAAACAAACCTCTGGCACAGATGTAAGATAGAATGACAGTGATAGAGGTGGTCTCTTGATATCAAATGAAAAGAAGCGACCTGAAAATGTGAGAAAGGCAGAAGATTGGAACGCTCAGACAGACTGTAAGAGTGTGAGACAGTGAGAAATGAAGCGCTAAAAAGAGAACTGAGTATGACTGGTTGATATGAAATAAGTCAGAAATTAAGTGCACTGGATCTCTATCTAAAAAGTAAAATACCCTGAAGTGGCACTAAAAACACTCTTTGAAGAAAAATCGCATCATCGTAACCTCTGGGTGGGAGGCTGAGGTGGAAAGGAGTTTTATATGGAAGGAGGATGACAAGAACTGAGAAAAATAACATTTTCCTTTCCTTCTGCTGCCTCCCCTCTTTAACCACCACCCCCCTATCTGTATGGTGGCAGCCACTCTGGCCATGCCTGCGTAGCAGAAAATGATTTACTGCAGCTTTCAGCCTCACACAGAGAGGGAGAGAGAGATTTGTCTGTGAGAGATGCTCACTTTGGGAATCAGTGAAACACAGTTAAGACAATACTGTGACTCTTCTTCCAGTTACGCTACAGTGTTTGGGCTTTTGGCAATGCAGTTCTCCGAGGTAATAATGTTTTTTTTCTCTCCTGCTTCCCTAAAATAATGGATTTCGTTATTTGAATTAATGTTAGAGAGAAAAGGTCAAATCCTTAAAACATGAAATGGATTTTCTGTATTCTGTCATAAAACAGCTGAATACCAAACATAAAAGTCAATACTGAAATTTGTACATTACAGTACTCAGTTTTGATGACCACACTAATCACATGCAATATTATTTAATTCTAATTACTAGAATTAAACTGTGATTAGAGTGAAAACCCTCATTTTAACAGATGACAACACAACTCAAATATTTAACAAAACATCAAATTAACCACAGTCATTGTACAAAGCAAACTCCATCAACGAATCTACCCTTTTTCGACTAATTCCTACATTTCCCAGAACTCCATCAACACACAAACAAAACAACACCTGTTTCTTGTCGGTTATTCTTCAGTAGAGAGAAATAACAGAAAAGAAACAGACCAAGCGATGAAGAGATAAAGACAGTGCAGATGTTTAGGATGCAGCAGGTAAGTTACACGCGATAGTACGTTCATCACCTGGCGTCTGTGGCTCAACGCCAGAAACACACATAATGGCAAAGAGTCACACACACACATTACAAAATCACACATGCACGGGAACACCAAAGTAACCCCAGGTGGACATCTGACTCAGGCAGGAGGGGCAACAAAGAACACAGACTCACATAAACACACAAACAAGACAATATGTCACCCCCTGGGCAAACCAAGCTCTTTTACCTATTTTTCATTACGCTTGTCTATTCCTCATTGTGTTGTGCTCTGGTTTTTTTCCTTTTGTGGTGGGGGGGGGGGGGGGGGGGGGGGGTTCTGCTTCCCTTCCTTCCCTCCATGGTGAAGGCTAATACTGCTGGTGCTCATTCTGTGTCTTCCTCTTCTTGTGTCAGCTCATTTAATGGCCTGAAACAGAAGAGGACAGAGAGGGGAAAAGCAACCATTAAGAAACTGTTTGAATGAAAACTGAGATTTCTCTACCAGCTTTCGACAATGACAAAAAGCAAGTAAATACGAACATTCATTCATGGACTCTCGAGATCTTGTGAGATTCTAGTTATTGCTGCTTTGGTGCATGACCTATAACATTAAACTTAAGATTTACTTTGCTTGTGTTGTTTTCCATTCATTAAGTCACTATTTAAAAAAGAAACCTGAATGGCACTGAAATTTCCTGAGCAATAACATTTAGACAGAAAGAGTAGTAGTTCAGTGTAACAAAGAGGGAGCTTCACATAAAGGTCCAGGAGAAGTAACTGGCAATTACAGCCATGATATTATACTACTGTCATTATGCACTCATATGTCTGGATGGTTGCCTTATACAGTTTGCATACCTATGTTGGCTTGTTATTGTGTTTCATTATGCATCTTGTGTATGTAACTGTGCTATTCAGTGAACAATTTTATCATGGCCATACTGCATTATTGCAAAATGACAGGGTTTGTGCATATGTGTGTCGGGAGTGGCTAGCAGTGTGAAGATGGAATTGCCAACAGCTGTTTCATCTGCAGCATACAGCTGCACAGATAAAGCATGACGAGGGTTAAGCAAATGTTGTACAATGGCCAGGAAACAATGAACTATTTCCATCCCTCGCCTATCTCTCATTCACACTAGTATTGCTAGGGTGCTCCAAGTGTGTGTGTGTGTGTGTGTGTGTGCACTTGAAAAAATGATAGGCTCTGCTTGTCCTCTTTATTATTATGAACGGAACAGAAACTGCTCCCCTCCCATTCATTTTAATCTCTATTCTTAACAATAAACCTCCTCTGTCTCACACACTCTTTCTCTCTCCCCCATCTGTACCTCTCCACCCTCAACCCTCTATAGCCTGGTGTCGACCCTCCCCAAAAACCTTGCAAAGCAGCAACAGTGCTTCTTTGTTTGCCCTTCTCCCCTCCTCGCTTCTTGCCCCCTCAGCCTGCCATGGAAGATGCTGGTTGGCGGAGATGGAGACATGCCTCGACAAGAACGCCGGAAGAACTGAAGGGAGGGAACGAAGGATGGAGGGAGACCCAGGGGGAAAATATGTAGGTGGAGAGTGTGGGGGTGGGATAGGGGTCTTTAAGTCATTTTTCAGTCATTCTTCTCCCCCCTTCAGTGTCATTTCTGTACTTTTCTGTCCATGCAGAAGACTTTGCAGTCGTCTGCGGCGACTACACCCTCAACGAACCCACCTAACCCCAGTTGACTGAGACTTGCCGAAGCCGTTTACAGTGGACTATTTTTGATTCAGACTACAGGAATCTAATTTTAAATGCAAGTAAAGATGGGAAAGAGGGGGAAAAAAAAACACACTTAACGCTGGATTTTATTTCTGCTCTGAAAGAACAAGCACTAAAATATAATATGTGTAATATTCCAACTGGCGATTAGTAAAAATAGCCTTTGAGTACACAACTTGCAATTTCTCATTTATGCAAAGAAAACACTGGACCTGCCCACTGAGGTTAGTCAGGACATAGCTTCCACTGCTAGCACAGCAAACCCAGTTCCCTGACAGCATAAGTACTGCTCTTGAAAAGGTGCCTGGGGCATGTCTCATTTGGAAGAGTAGACAGCACGGTAGAGCAGCGCCTTTTCCCCTTAGCCAAAAACACACATGTGCGCACACACATAGACGTTGTGGTAGCTCCGAGGCAATCGGATCATTAACCCCAACTAATCTGCAAAACATTATGTTTATAGAAAATGTCTTTCCAGCTTAGACACTTGCACAGCCAAACTATGCTAATTCATTTTGCTGTGTGTGTGTGTGAATGTGAATTATGATGGGTTGTGCATGTGTCACACTGCTGGGTGTGTCTCAGTATGCATGTGTGTACACTTGTGTGTTATGGCTGCCTGCGTGTTTGCTGGTTACTGTGACAGACAGAAAGAACATGACAGAGACCGTGAAAGAGTGTGCGAGCGTGAATGTGAACGCGTGGGTGTGCGTGTGTGTGTGCGTGCGTTGTTGTAAGTGGAGTGTGGTTGTCAGTGATGCAGCTCACAGCCTTGATCTAGACTCTTACCTCTCCTGGACGCCCTGCTGTGCCCGCTTCATTAATCAATAGGACAGATAAAGCTAGACTCCTGCTGTGTGGCGAGGAAGAACGGGAGCATGCGAGCGAAAGAATGGATGTATGTGCATTTCCCTGCGTATAAGGTGGCTGGAATGCCTTCGAGGTGAATGTGGCAGACATGCTGCAAACCTTCAAGGGTTCCTACCCACACAGTGATCATCTGAACTGGATTTACTTTCTTGCAGCAAAAAAAAAAAGTCCATTTGAGAGATGATATGCATAGAGTGATACATTTCCCAGTTAGAACCCTCTGTGTCTACAAAAGATCAAAGAATACCAAAAAAACAAAATGGAGAATTTTTGTGTTTTGTTTTAAGCACAACTGAATCAAATTCCTTCATTTTCTCACCTTTGGAGGAGTACATGTGGTGGGAAGTAGTGCAACTAATTTTGGACGTATTTTACATGTGCCAGAAATCACGCTGAGTTTAAAACTGCTTTAATGCCACAACTATTCTGCCTTATTTTTAAAAGAGCATTTTTCCGTTGGTCAGACGGGATTCACCCTGAACCAGGGAAAACTCAATTACACACATAAGTGTAATTACTTTGCTCCCATACTCCCATCTGAAGTGACTTTCCATACTTCTTTAAGACCTCGGCAATGAAAAATATCTGAAGGGCTTATTAAGAAATCTTTATGAAAGTGGTTTTAATATACCTCAAGGTGCAGTCAAATGAAGTAGAAACTACTTAGAAGCTTAAAAATAACAAAAGTAGGAAAGGCAGATTAAGTGCACTTCTGATATTTTTATTGTTTGAAATATTTTCTGTAAGTTTAAGCACTTGTGAGGCTGAACTAGATAAGAAAGACACATCTAAAAGTGCCAGCAATAAGATGGAAGAAAGAGTAATGTGATCGAAAATAGGTTATATGAGCATCAGTAAAACTACTGGGGTTGTCCTTGAACAGTGCATATTATTAGAAATGTATATTGTGAGGGGTGAATAGTAGTTATTGCCGTTGTGAAACAGTGAATAGCAACACTGGCTTATTCAAAATATGATCCTGCCAACAATTCTCATTTTCAAATAACTCCCAAAATGGAGGATAAGCTTTAAAAACCAGGGAGGTATGATTTCAAGAACACTTAACCATGACTAAATAGTGCATTTTATTTTTTTAAGGCTAGGTATTATGCCGGAATTCTGGCATAAAATAATGTTTATATTTAGTCAAATGGTTAATTGTATTTTTTTTTTCTTTTTTTTTGGGTCATTTAGGCAACAACATCAATACCATGAAACTACTACATGAGAGTAATTAATTGTACTGTTATAGTAGAAAGCAAGATTTGGTTTGTCTTTTGTTACTGTGAAGGAAGAATGTGTGTCATTTCCTGCTGCTCTAAATGCTCAAATGACTTGAATGCAAAGCTACAGAGGCCGTTTATCCCACAGTGACTAAATCTTGCAGAACTGTTATCAGTCACTGGGAGGTTTTGTCCCACAGTATACATCAAGAACATTTTTGCAAGCTTTCAAAGTAACTAGCGATATTTGGCTGGGGCTCAGTAGTCTCTTTGTTAGCCATTAACAGATTTTTTTTTTTTTTCACATTTAATACAGAAATGAACCGTAGTGAAACCATGGAAACATGTATGAGACCATTAAGCTGCAGTTTACACTACATGAGTAAGAATAGGACTCTCCATATAAACTGATACAGAGCACCTATCAGTAAAAAAATGGAGTATATCAAATTCTTAAACTAATTTTTTGAGCTGAAGTACTGTAAACATAGTGACTGATTATAAACATTTTCTAGGCCCGTTTGGTAAAGTGTGAGCTTTTATTTTTCAAAATGCCTTTAAACTGCTCTCTCTTATTAAATTTTGTTTTTTCAAATTCAACATAAAATGTGACTGAGGAACATTATTAAAGCCATGGTGTTGCAATTTTCAAATGACCAAAAAAGCCATTAGAAAGAGTTTGACAGTTTCATCAAACATGCTTCTTTCTCTTTTCTAAGAGTCTTCTTTGCATGACTGTAATTCCAGCATAAATGTGTTTTTTTTAATCCAGCAACTCATGACATTACTCAGTATAAATGTGCCTCTAATAACCTGAGAACATTATTATACTGTAGTGCATCTTATCTGGGCCATTCAAGCAATACACAGAAATTACAACATAATGTATTGAACGTATTAGTGTGTAAAGCTGATGATGAATAGGTTTGAATCAGTATTTGAATAATTTGTCAAGCTTTGATGGCAAAAGTACAGCAAAAATAAAATTGTTGTAACAGTGTATAGAGAATATAATTTAAATTTTGACCCTAAAGTTAAGTTAGGGAAAAATGTAAATCCAGACCTAAAATCCTTAGTCGGTTTCTCACCCGAGATGCCCTGATTACATGCACACACATTGTATAGTTTGACATTGTACCAACGCCTGACACTCCGACAAAGGAGCTGGTGCAGGCCTCAAGGGGGCAGATGACAAAAACTCCTAAACCATGGCCAGACATAATCCCCCCACCTCCCACCAAACCCCACAACAAATGCACAGCGGAGGGGGACTTATTCAGAGCACATTAGGAAGGTGAAGGAGGCCAGGCACAGAGGGACCCTCCACACTCGGCTGTCCTAATCATCTGAGACAATCCCTCCAGAGGCAGACACCCGCCCAATCACCATTTTGCCTACATACCCTACTCCACCCCCCTGACACATGACCCAGACACATCCAGGAGCGTTTACAAGGGCGGGCAGCAGACCAAAATGAACAGCCCCCCCGGGAGCTGTACTTTAATTGTCCATCTTCTTGGTCCAAATTAAACAAGCTAGAATGCATTCAAGTACCCATGAACACACAGACATACACCCCACCCCACCACACACATCACCCTGCTTTTAAGAGACTGGCACGTTCCATAGAGCATGCCATTGACGCAGAATGATAAGCAAGACCCCATTGTCTCATTATATTGTCTTCAATTAGGCAGGAGATGATGGGAGACAATGACAGGAGCATTTGTAATCATGAGCCTCACAAACTCATGCTGAGAAACAGAACTTCATTATGCCCAATGGTCCCTCATTGGCGATAAAACTCTGAATATGTGTGTCTCATCCTTAGGAAGTTTTTAAGCATAAATGGCTCGGAAAGAAGTGAGTCACCAGGAAATACTGCAGGGGGTTCTGAAATGGAAGACAACAACAAAAGGGGTGGGCAAATTTTCTTTTATGTGCACCACAAGAGAACAGCAGGTTTCAACCTGAGAAATTGCACTCATCATCTTTTAACATCTCTTGTTCACTTACCTGAAAACTCATCACATGTGGGTATTAGATTTGTAATTCAGAATTGGGGGTGTTTTAAAGATGGGAGTAGGAGTGAAATCAAAGAAAAAAGAAAGTGGTAATACTTTAACATGAACAAGAAACTCGGGCATTTTTGAACTAGTTTTCAGGGATGAATTTACAGCCATACAGCATAATGCCTTTTCATCTTTCCATAAATGTTGTATAAGCTTAGCTCAGAGAACAGAAGATCTGACAACACTGGTGTGAGCTCAGAGCTGACTGTAGAAATGTTTAAGAAAAACTTAAGAGCACATTATCTACATTTACCTGGAGAGCGTTTAGCCGAGAAATGACTCGAACCCGACATCATGCTTGCTTTGTAGGTCAACCATTCATTTAATTCACATTACACTGTGGCTGTTAGGCTTTGATAGAACCATCCAACTGGACAAATGCGGCTTTTATAAAATTGTGCAAATTATTTCTTTCAACTGAGACTGCAGTGGTATTGTTCCCCCATATTTGACACCCCCCCCCCACCCCCCACCCAGTCTTTCCTTTCTCCTCACGGCACAAAGAACTAATCTGAGAAAAACACTCATACTGGCTCTGACACATTGTCAAACCAAAACCACTGAGGTTTTATTTTTATTTTTTTTTAATCATGTAATGGAAGCATGAGCTAAAAGCCATCAGCACAGCAAAGGGTTAGAGAAATGTGTATTTTCTCCTCATACATGGTGTATGGATTATAAATTAGACTCCCTTTAACCCATCTATCCCTACAACTGCTCTTTAACAAATACAGTATCAAAGAGGGTCCAGATAGATCCCGAAACATTTTGGTTTCCCTATTTGCAGACAGAATCAGCCTGCACTGGGTGCCTAGAGGAGGGATATCCGTTAAGTCGAGCTGCCCTGGGGCCAAACAACCTTTCCTGCTAGGTCCTGCTCCCTTATCTGATTCCAGCAGACAGAGCTGGATGATGGCCATGTCAGCAAGAGCCTTTGATTTTATAAGTATATCCCTGTGCCTTCACACACTTTATTGATCACTGAAAGTCCTTGTTTTGTTCCTCTGTTGAAAACGTGCTTCGAGAATGCTCTATTTGTAATGCGATCACCCAGATGAGGATTGCAGAGCGAGGTGGACAGTCACTAATCCTCTTTTTTTGCCCAAATCTCCAGGATCATTCTTTGTGATTTTAGCACTTATTCAAGTTTCTCATTGCCTGAGAATCAGACGACATCCCTCTCACTGACATGAGCTGGGGCCAGGGGAAAAAACACATTAAGTGCCATGTTTTATGAAGAGCAATTGCTAATGCTGGTGAGCTGAGCGGTGTAGTCAAATCTTACTTTAACTTCATTCAATGACATTAACAGCCACCATTTCCAACCAGTTTAAATAAAACAACACATTAAACGCTACATGTTTATTTTTACAGGACCTTTCAGCATCAACGATTTTTACATTGATCATTAATGTTTTTCACAACAGGTATAATGTTAAATGCGCTCATCGACCTCTGCATACTTGAAACATTTTTCATTGTTGAACAGTGCCGCACAACAGTATGAAGAACGCAGCATCTGCCTCACTCCACCCAGATGGCAGCAGATAGTATGTAAAGTGGTTCATTAACCTTACAGCGCTTTAACTAGTGGGCCATGCAGAGGGCTCATTCCATCCAGGTTTTTCTTGAATTTTATTAACGCCCATTAATGGCACAGAGAAACTTTCGCAAATGGCCTGAGGTGATTCGCTGTGTTATTATCAAACACTGTACTAATTATACATGACATCCCTCTGATTAACGGTCCTGTGATTATTGCACCACGTCAGATCATCTTTTTCCCCCTATGCTTTCATCCATTTTCTCATTGAGAAAATATATTACAGAGAAAGAAAAAAAAAGAGGCCTGAAATAATCACAACACTCCCCCCACCCCAAGAAGAAGGCTTGGATCTTTAACCCCTGACAATAGAACGGCATGAAGAAGGAGACACAGGGGGGCGAAATGTGAAAAGGATCAGCGTTTTCATACGGCGTTTCCCCCCGGAGCTTGCAGAGTGTGTGAAAAATTAGCTTGCAGTGTGGGTCTATGTGCGAGCTGCCAGCAGTGAGACTTGCACCTGGAGCAGGGAGGAGCACATGAGAGGTCAAGGGTTAGGATTGTAGTCGTTCCTAAGAAGACCATCCTCGTGGCTGCATCACACAATGTCAGCCTTTCGCCTCCCTCCCATCCTTTTCCTTCTATCCTTCTTTTCTCCTATGGAAGCGAGCAGTCATCCAGAACCCACTTAACTATCACCAGTTTATTTATCCCTCCTATTCGCAATTTTTCGTTCCTCTTCAGTCTGAAGGATTTTCCAGTGAAAGGGCACGGTGGTAATTTTTACATTCTTGACTTCACTTCACTTGGTCAGCGAAACTATCATGGATGCTGTGTTATCAAGCTATGAAGACACTGTGTTACTGCAAGCGGGATTTAAGGGGACAATTTGGTCATGTTTACCTAACTCCCAGTTGACCTAGTTAAACCCAATACATTTACAACATTCTTACTTAGACATGTTGACGGGTTAGCTATGTTTTGGAAAATTATGCCTTCAGAGAGTCTACAATAATATTTATTCGCGTGTCAAACTGAGAAGACGTTGCTAACCTGTAAACGAGTACAACTGGACTATTTCACACCAAGTGTCTATCAGCTATGGCGCATCCCCCACATCCTTAGCCTCCAATAAAATCTTCTCTTCTCCCCCTTCGTTATGGAGGGGCCTCCTATTCATCCCCAGGTAGAGAGCCTCAAAGTGTAGGAGGGCAGAACAGCTTGCTGCACCCATTGAGCTTTTTATTACTTCCCTCTTCAAAGGGTGGTGGCAGAGGAAGAGACATCCTCCGTCTCCTTGATGCCATGATACAGTCAGCTTCCAGAAAACACAAACACACACAAATGGGAGGACACTGAATTTGAGCCCTGTGCAAATTTTACACAGATGATCTTCAAAACATCACATGTGAGAAGATTAAATGGCTGAGGAGAGAGAGAGAGAGAGAGAGAGAGACATTCCAGCTTTCAGGGGATAATCTTTTAACAAACAAGTATATCATAAAGGGACACTTGAGAGAAAAACAACTCATAAAAATGATTAGCACCATTCAAATAAAATCGGAAAAAAACATTACATTAGCTCCAATTCTGATTTTCATTGTTATCAAGCAAAGATGTCCAAAGAAAGTCCACCTCAACCAGGCATTTTGCATAAAGCAGCATAGCTTATAATCTACCTAACCCGGCAGCAGCTGAATGATGTAATCCCTAACCCGAACACAAACCGAGGAAACAAAGACGAACACTCGTTAGTAGAAAAACGCTGCTGAAGACGCATTTATCTGTCAACTACGTATCCATCAAATACTTTTCACAAACCCATAATCATTTAAATTCTTCCGTCAAAAGTGACCCACCTTGAGCCCCAACTCAAAGACACCCAACATCACAGAGGCTCAAAAAATTCAACCATTGCTCATTAATAATTAAGTTGTTTTTTCTATACCTAGTTCTTTTGAATCCTAAAATCAAGACTAAGGGTTGTAATCACCCTACAAAAAGTTTAAGCATGGAAACAAAGCAAGCTTAACAGCCGGTGAGTGAAGAGAACCATTCTGAACATTGAATCAGATCTGTACAAAATAGCTACAGGGAACTATAGTCTGTTAGACGCTTAGCTGAAATCTTACTGTGGATCTCGCTCGCGTGTGCATGCACACATGCACACACACAAAGAAGAAGTCTTTGATGTTTCCTCATGAGTGTGTGTGCTGCAGCTGTGTGAGTCACCCACCCAACATCCAGGAATTCCATATAGGCTGCACGGAGGCAGCAGTAGTGCCAAAAACTGCAAATTCTTGCATCACACGCACACATATCACATTTTTGTCTTGATTGTGGACAAAAGGCAAGAAAACAGGTAGAGACATGGGCAGGGCCAGGCCAGCAGGATGTCAGAGAGAGAGAGAGAGTAGCAGAAGAACAACTCAAACAACTGGCTCTGCTCCAAACAGACTGGAACTTCTCTTGATCATTATGTCTAGCCTTCAGGTGAATGAGGTTGGGCTGACTGCTCATGGTAGTGAGGTTGAGAGTGGTAGTGAGAGGATTTGGGAGGGTGGATGGATGGGGGGGGTGTATAGATAACACAGCAGCCAGACAAAGAGTGAATACGAGGGCTGCCTACATACCACCAGCATCAAGGGGAGGGTGGGTGTGAGGCAAAGGAGGGAGCAATGAGAAGGAAAAAAGGGGGTTATAAAAATTTGATTAGATGATCCACTGCTGAAGTGACTTTCTGTGTTGGTTTGCTCTGCTGTCTTTTTTTTTTTCCATCAGTTCCCCTCCCTTCTTGCTCTTCCAGAGCGCCGCCTTAGAGAATGGGGCAGACAGATTTTATAGGTCCTAATTAAAGCCATCTGAAGCCTTTCAAAACATCAAATGGCCCCCGCTTCCCCCCAGCTCCTTCTCTCTGATCATGCAGAAATCATGGAAAATCAGAGGGCATACAGTGAATGCTTATACAAATTGCTACCCCCACAACCTCTTCCCCTTCATGCCCAATCAATAACAGTGCTCAGTGACTGACATGGGCTCAAAGTGCGTCTGTCAATTTCACTGGTATTGGACATGAATGAATGTGTTCCCCTCCCCCTTCAAACATTTAAGTTAAAGCCTGAAAGTCTAAACTTAAAGGACTTTCTTTAGTCATATCCTGCATTAGAGAATGACGGTTGTTGAAGATCCACCCTCATCCTGTCTGACTGGTTGAAGAGAAGTGCAGCCCTGTTTGAGCGCGCTTGAAGTGCTCCATTTATTTCCCCCCTCTTATCCCCCCGCAACTGTCCTCATTGAGCCGTGTGGACCGGTTGCACTGCCTCCCTGCCTGAGGTCAGCGGGTTTGCCGTGTGCTTTTAACTATATTTCATGCTATGGCGCTGCGCAGAGACAGCCACTCTTCCACAATTAGAACATTCACAGAGACGCCCAAAGAGTGTCCATAATAACATAACAAGACATCATTAAGTAGGAAATACGGTCAAATAATGTGATGAGAAAAACCTATAGAATTTTTTAAACGTTTAATTCTCTCCTGAATGTAAACATAATGGACAGAAAAGCTACGGCGCACAAGAGACGTAATGTGATCGGTATTTAAAACTGAAGTCGACGACAAAAAGCATGATAAACATAGACTAACTGCTGCTTTCAGGAGTGGTAGCAATCGTTTAAATAAGCGATAGGAATATAAAAAAATATAACATCGCCTACTTACGTTTCATTTCAATAACTTCTGGGCGTTATTGTATCGCCCGTGCGCCTCTTTGCTCGTTTGGAGACGGAAAAGAAAGTCTGCTCCTCCGCCGAAATTGCTTCATTTTCACGGAGAGGACGATCAGCTGCATCTGCCGAAGATGAAGTTTGCATTAGAGAACAGCTGGTTAATTGTGGAGGGGACAGTGGACGTCCGATTCCGCCGGTGTCAGTTCTTCTGTGATGCCTGCACTCGCAGGGATTGTGCACTGAGAGGAGTGGGATCGTTCAGAAAGACGTCATGTGAGTCGTGGAGACGCGCGCCATTGGTCAGCAGCGGATCAGCGATAAGGCTGCTCCGTGCGCCATTGGCTCAGGCCTGGAGCGCAGGCGCCTCCTCACTTGGCTGTGCGCAAGAATGTGAGTGCGGCTCACTGTTCATAATTTTTAGCAGCTAAAAGGGGAGTCGGTGGGTAAAGGGCATTAAGTAACAAATTGTTCCAAAGATCTTCTGTCTCTTGTCATGTGTGCACAGAGTTACACGAAGCGCAGCGAGGATCAAATGCACTAATTTCGCTTCCTCTGATTGACCGGTGAGTGGACATGTGTGGACAATCCAACATCTCAACGGGGCATATGAAAAGAGCATAAATGTGATATTTTCGTAATAATTCAAATTTTTCCGAAGAGTAAAGAGAAAAAATATTTTGAAATAAAGAAAATAGGGAGCATTAACTGTATAGGATGCAGTTTTATGTATTGGGTCAGTTAACCCTCTTGTGAAATATAGTTATGTGAAAACAAACCTCTTGTGTGGGCTTTTGTTGTGAAGACAAAAATCACAGCAACACAGGAGCAGGAATTATGTGCTGCGATGAAGCAGAATTTGTACTGATAAGATGAAATATTAAACACAAAAGCAGTCCCAAGTGGAAGGCATGAGTCATTTTACACACAAATAATTAATATATATATACATATAATAATAATACAAGCTGTTAAATAATATTCATTCATTAACAGCACAATACACTTTACCTCCATTTCCCATTCTTTCTTTGCCTCCCCTGGTAAACTATGGAAAGACCAAAATTAACCTTTACAATTATTTTGATCCTATTAAGTTAAGAAAAAAAAAACTTGCTGTTCTTATTTTGTTACATTAGTTAAAAAAATGAAGCATCTATTTTACATATTTCTGCTGTTCCTCCAACTTTGTTCTACATTTTATTGTATTATTCACTTTGGTTTGCTTGATAGACTTTACACAGTGAAATAGTACATAAAACAACTCTCTCTCTGTCTCTCTTTCTGTCTCTTTCTCTGGTTCTGTGAAGTGTGGAGGCAGAGGAATTCATGCTTCTGTGTGGTTGGGAAATAGAGCGCAAGTAATCTGGAGTGCGCATCTTCCCTTACTCCGGCTGCGGCATTAAATCAATACCCTGCAAAGTTTTCCCTTGTTTTCACATCCACTTGACTGCTACAGTGATGAACCATGAGGGCCGAGCAGCCGCTCCCTGATTTTTGTGGCACTTCAACCCCTCCCTCTCCTTTTTCCTCCTCCTCCTTCACTTTGCTTCACATCATGGCAGACACCCTCGTGTGCATGGCCCCAAGGCAATGCACCCATTCCATTTGTCTTAATGTGTTAACGGGAGGTGGAGGGAATAAGGCAAGGCGTTATCTAGGAACAAAACATTATCACCATCTCACTCCTCATACACTGTGAAACAATGATTATTAACTGCTTGAGGGGCTTGTTCAGCTGTTTCGAGGATTGTCGTTACACTTAAGGAACATGATATACATTATATTTCACATCAAGACCTTTCAATTCTTTTGACTCAATATAATGTGTCCCCCTTTCTTGCCACTTGGAAGTACTTTCTGGCTTGTCTGTCACCCATGGGATAGTATGGTTAATGGCATTAGGACTGGACATGTGACGGTAGCAATTTTACCAAAAAACTGCTTTACACTTCTTTTTTTCAAGACTTAAAAGCCGTTCGTGCTGCATTATCCCAGTGCATGAAACTCTTTATGCATTCATACACACATGCATGCTCAATTGCACCCCATAGTTATGAAAGCAAAACCCTGCCTCTGCAAAATGGGTCATACACTGCAGTCACTCTATCTCAGCTTGTGTGAGTGGTAGACCTGCACATTTGTGATTTAAACATCAAAGAAAAGGCACAATATTAGTGCCTGTTCACTGAAACAGGACTCCAAGTCAAAGCAATCTATGCATTTACAGGGTAGAGCTTAAATGTATGATAGTTGGCCCCAAGAAAGCTAATGTCACTCTCTCTTTAATACCTTTAAAGAGCCACGAGGAGGGTGCTCTCACCCTGAAATAAACTCTATGGGACGTGTCCAAAACACAGAAAAACCATTAGTCCTACACAGACAGGATATGAGTGGACACACACACATACATTTAGATATTTACCCACTGCAGGATGAATTTGAGCTGTGGGGTTCAAAGCCTTGCCAGTCAAAGGCAGAAGATAGCTCTGCACTGCCGTCTTACAGAGCCATTAGTGTTCAAGCTAATCTGTGGTGTGTTCAAGCCCTATATTTAGACCAATGTTTTGTGAACACTTAGCATAATTTGCTGAAACGAAAAGAGCTTTTGGAAGCTGTTAACCTCCTCTCTATATGATTTAGTTTGAGTTTCTCAGACATGGGGCTTTCCAAGACAAACAAACAAAAAAAAACAGTTCTTTCCTTTGTTGTCCTTTTAAATACCTGTACTCTCCATTTCAATAAGCGTGATATGAATGAAGATGGTCGAGTGGATTGACTATGAGGAAATAATGCTTATGTAAGGATGTGGTTGAGTCTTGTTGTTGATTTATGTGAAATCATCCCAGTGTGGTTTTGAAGGTGCCCAAAGTGTCTCAGACGCCATCACCAGATTTGTATGAGATAAAACCCCAACTCATCATGTCCTTATGAATTTAAAAGAAGAACGTTTTCCTAGAATAACACTACACTTCATTCCCATTTATTACCATCCAAAGACTACAGCCGACGAAGTGTATGTATGTATGCGTATGTGTGTGTATGAGAGAGAGAAAGAGAGAGGGAGCGAATGCAAGTGAGTTCCAACTGCTCTGATCAGGTCCAGGTGGGCCAGGGGGGATTGGTTATACTAAAAGCCTTTACCTCCATCTGCTGTGTGGCCTGTGCAGACACACACATTTACACACAAACATGCAGAGAAGATGGAGTGTCTGGTTCAAAAGCCTGTCCCTCAAGCTTTAAACGCTATACGCTTTGGCCACCAAAACATGCCACACTGGGGGCCTGCATGGCATCTGCCTCCCAGCTCCTGGAGCCAAGGCATGGGGCTGAGGGAGGAGCCTGGGGCTGAGATAAGCTCTTCCTCTCCTGGTCACAGTAACGCAGTGGGGACTGGACAGCCCGGGAGGCTCAGCTGAGCACCACTGATAATATCCACATGAGTGTGGTTGAATGAATTGGTGTGTGCTTAGTAGAGGGAGTCTGTTCAGAGATGTGTATGTGTGTGTTTGTGTTTGTGGTTGTGCACGCACTTGCATGTTTATCGCTTCATTTGATCTAAGAAAAAGGCCCCTGAGATATTAAAAGTTACAAATGTTTGGTGCCAAATGGTCACAAAAGAGTTTACAGATCATACACCACCATATATAAAGTGGACGTACAGAATTACAGTTCAGTTCTCCCAAAAACTCCATTTGCCAATTTGCAAAACATCAACATGATAGAAATTGTGATTGTGGAAGCTTTAAAACAGGAATCCAGTTTCTTATGGGTAACACAATGAACAGATGCCATTTGGTACAGCTATATTTTCTCAAAAGAATTGCCTTGCTCTTCACTTATAAAATAAAATAAATAAAATAATTTTCTAAACGCAATTTAAGCACGTTTTAATTTGGGTGAGAATATGCAGACATAAAGTATCTGACTCATGCCATTGTTGATGTTCTCCCCAAAAACCCGCACAAGATACAAACCAATTATCTAGTTTTCAGCCAGTCATACTCCTTTTAAGGAAATTAAAAATTTCAGCAAGTAAAAATGAAGCCCCTTTTAGCTCAGAGAAAGACAAAGCAGGCAATAAATACAGTACAATACATTTGACAATGACATGAAACAATGCTGCTCTCATAATGGTGCTCATTGTGATTTTATCTTTTTGTGTGTTTTGTCTGTACCGTAACTTGCAGTCTAAGATTAATTACCTTGCTGCTAACGGCAAATCAATCTGTTCGTGTTCACATGCACAAATTCATTGTTTATTCAGCATGAGTTTAATCTAGTCCTTTGTGAACGGCAAAAACTGTCCCTCTTTGTACAGCGGCACTGACCTTATCATTTTAACTTGTCATATTGGAATAATCATTCACCCATAATGTTAAGAGTCACCTCACGCAATGACCCAGTGAAGCAAACTGAATTAATTTGTGGTTACCTTTAATTGTGCTGATGTTGCAAGTAACGGTTCATGACCAAAGGGATACTTTTTAATACTACACAAAGTGATTACTATTAAAATATTGGACAAGATGAGTCTGATCTGTTTAACCTGAACTGGTTTAGCAGTATTTAATAAATGTGTATCAGCTTACCCTCAGATTATGAGAAGGAAATCTACTAATAAACTAAAGAGATAATGTATCTGCTGTGGAAATCATCACCTTCTGCACTGCATTAAACATTTTTCATCAGTCAGATGCAAGATCCTTTTCTATCTTGAAACAAGCAGATTTTGGTGCAAATGACTCTGATGCTCTTAGTTTTGGAGTGAAAAAAAACACAAACAACTTATTTGTCCTCTAAGCAAAGCCACAAAAACAAAGAAAGAGTTGAGCGGGGGGAAGTTTATTCTTTCTTTGTGATTGGAAGCAACTGAATTTTAAAGTGACATGTCACCCTGTTCTAATTCCAAAACATCATATCCCGTCACCGTTGAGTGACGTCTGAACGAGACACACAGGGCAGCAAATTTAGACGCTCAGAGTATCTGCCCTCCAGTGTCCATCCACACTTTAATGTCACTGTGAGCATCAATCTGGTACTAAGCAGTCACTGACAAGGAAAATATACAGTATGAAATATAATTTATAATTATTTATGATTTCTTATTGGTCATAGAAATGCTGATAATATTAATAAAATAAAAGTTTGTCGGAGTGTGAGCCAACACTGAATATCCACTAAGTCTAACTTGGATATTTATCCTTACCCTAAGTCCTGTTCTTGGCCCTAACCTTAACTTCAGTCCTATCCTGGTCTAACCCTAATACTCTGACTTTTATTTTACCACTGCTCTGCTCCGAGCATCTGAATGGGCTACCTGTGGGTTTACTCTTGAGTCAACTGAAATCCCTGTGTGTCTCTTTCAGACCCAGAAGGATACCTTGTGCATTTGTCAGGCAACACGGAGGGCATTGACAGAGTGATGGTATATGAAACTCTCAGGATGAGAATGGGTTGCAAATGTGGTTTTAAAAAAAATCTGAGACATCAGAGCACCAACCACACCAGTGGGGGAACAGTGGTAGAGCAGGTTGTCGTTCATCCGGAAGGTCGTGGGTTAGAACCCCGGCTCCTCTAGTCTACATGCTGATGCGTCCCTGGACAAGACACTTAACCCCATATTGCTCCTGAAAGCTGTGCTGGCTTCTGTTGTACTTCTACCATATCCATTTATACACTATAAATGGATATGGTAGAAGTACAACAGAAATAGTGCATAGTGTTGCTGTGGAACATATATGTGTGAATGGGTGTGAATGGCAAAAACTGTAGCGTAAAGCAGCTTTGAGTGGTCTTCAAGACTAAAAAAAGTGTGGTGAGAAACACAGTGATACTCAGCTTTGGACTCTTGTTTAAATACACACCGAGAGGGTAGTTCATCTAAGCAGAAACTGCATCAAGTGAGAGTCCTGCACACTGAGTGCATGTATTGATTTCCAGGTCATTTAATTACATGTCATGGTTGCGAATCCATCCACAAACATTCTTCTTGTCATCCTATAATTTCTCTTGCTCACCATCATCAGCTAAGGCAAAAAATTAAAAGCTCTCTCTCTGGTTTTCTTCAGACAGATTCTTTTATGAGTGAGAGTTCCAGATTCAACCACTATAGACTCACTTTATTGCTGCACACGTTTGATGCTGCACTGTTTGATCGCATGAGGAAACGGACGCTATTTAGTAACTTAAACCAAGTAACTGTGTGATGAATTGTGACTGTGCTGCAGCCTGGTTGGTAGACATGCCATATTAAATGAAGAATAATGAACATAGTGTAACAAACCATAGCTTGTCATGTGTGTGACCCTCAGAGTCAAAGTGTGTATTTTGACAGGAGAAGAGAGAGAGAGAGAGAGAGAAAGCTAGGGAGAGATGTAGAGAGAATTATTCAGAGATCCAGGTCAGCTGTGAGGCCTCAGCTGGAGTGGAGGGCTACACCTGTCAGTGCCTAGGGGCTTCTCTCTCTCTTTCTCCTTCCTCTCTCCCTCTCTCTTCCTCTCCCTGTCGTCTTCCTGTCTCTCTCTCTTTTTGTCCAGCTGGACATGCAGACGTTTGTCAACCCCCTCCTGCCACCCAACCGTCCCCTCCCAAATCCAGGCCAGTTCAGCCCAGCCATGCGTGGTCATCTTTGGGAATTCATTCATGCTTCCCGTTCATTGCGTCCCCTCTTCTTTCTATATCTGTCACTCCATCCCCCCCCATTCATTTTGATATATAAATTATACCTACTGAAGTCTAAACGTAAGTGAGTTAAATGTATTGTTTAAATCTTAACTCATTTGACTCTTACCTAATAAATATGTGTGTATATACATACAAACATACACATATGGTGCTTGACCACACTGCAGATTAAGTGCGTGAAGTAAAAGAACCAAAAGAAGTGTAGCACCTCTTTGATCACTCACAGGATTAAATTATGTCTCACCTGGGTTTGCACCTGAAGTGGTGTTAAAGCCCTCATACCACAGGTAAAAGCTACATATTTCTGTCAGCAGCTGACAGAAGTGAGCAGCTTACTTTGGAGGGAAAAGATGACAGCACAAATATTCAAACATTTCTCTTTCATGGTAAAGTTTCAGGAGAAACCACTGAGAAGCGCACAACATATTCCCACCCTCTGGACTCCCGCTGTGCACCCAAAGCCGCCTTTCAACACAGTCAGTGGAGACAGCAGCTGGGAACATTAAAGCGCTAAGACAAGCATCGTTCTTATTCTGATATTGTGTCTGTAACCTAGTTTTTCCCAAAGTGTGCCTGCACTGTAAAATTACAATAGTATTCCTGCAGTATTTCTCTGCAGGTGCTGTCAGCCTTGTGTAAAGCAAAAATTGCATTTTATTTCCACTTACACATACTGTGTGTGTGGTTTTTGTGGTACTATGTTGTACTGATATGCTGCAACATTATATCACAAACTAGATGGTGTCAAGCCCTTTCTATAGTACTAATCAGTCAATGCACTAATCAAAACACAGAACATTATTTGAATATGTTTTGTTTGTCTTTTGCATAACAGCAGCTTATTTACTTAATACCTGTGAAACTGTTTTCATGTATGTCCATCATAGACCACAAACAGTCACAGGTCCAATCTGATATTGTAATAATATAAACAAAAACAAAAAAACAAAACAAGAACACAAGAGAACTAAATGATACTTAAAGTGCATTATGAAGAGCTAAAGTGTCTAAACAATCAAGATGACCACTGTGAGACACCTGGTAGTGTCTCACTACGACACTACCAGGTCAAATACTGTCTCATGGATTATACTTTGTTTAAGCTATGTTTTATTATTCAAGTGTAAAGTCTGCATATGCTAAGCAAACACTTTGTTTAAAATCTGATGATTTTAAGTGTTTTTTTTCATTGTTGTTAACTTGAGTCATTCATGGTTTCATTTTACAACAGATGGTGTGTACAAACACTAAACACTAAAAGCAAGCACATTATTTTTTTTTTTTTACTAAGGAAGCACAGGAATTACATGATTGCTGCATGCTGCCTGACTTTGCATTCTTTTCATTAATTCATTCATTAATTGTCTACCACTTAAACTGCAGCCAGGCAGGGCAAAAGGTGAGGTATACCTTGGACAGGTCACCAATTCATCACAGGGCAGGAGAACAACAACCATTCACTCTCACCTTCACACCTATGAGCAGTTTATAATATTGACTAAACCTACGCATGTTTTTGACTGTGGTAGGAAACCGGAGAACTCAGAGAACCCACACACACACACACACACACACACAGGGAGAACATCTAAACTCAATCCAGAAAGGCCCTTGTTCTGACCAGTTTGTGAACCCAGGTCTTTTTTGCTGCAAGGCAACAGTTCTAGCCAGTACATAGCCGTGTGGCCAGCAGTCCTTTCAGGTCAAGAACATTTATTCCTGCTATAATCAGAAATGCAAAAATGAGTGGTCTGTCTCCATATTTGTAGTCAAAATGAGATATTTTATGGCTGTACCTGCAACTTGCTTTCTCATAATGGAAAATGCATAAAATGATGCATGGAATGAAAGAAATATAACAGTAATGGGCATAGCTGGAAATAATGGCAGCCAACAGTCAACTTGTAATAAAGTGTGGAGTATAGAAACATGGACATGGTTTAAAGCTGTAAAGCTGATTGGCCATGTTACAATTGATTTTCACCTGCCAATGAATTGTTCTTGCATTAGAAGTAAGATGTAAACCATATCATTGGTATTTTGCTGTTGAATAACAGCAAAATACATTTATGCTGCAAGGCACAAGCTTGTAAAAGTCTGCCATTTAACCCCGCTGAAAATCCACTTTGTCCTGCAGCAAGATGGAGCTGAGGGTTGAATAACTGTAAGCTTATTCTCCTGCTGCACTCACACCACATCCTATCCTACATGCCGACTACTGAATTATTCATCTATTTTTTTTTACCTGTGAGGCAAGTAGACTGCCCTAGTATGATGTATAATTAAATATAATGCAACATAAAAGTGCATAAGACATTAGACTTGGGTTTAGACAAGTCACTCAGACTTCCTCCTAGTTATCCATTTTATGTCAGTTCATATGCTGACTGCAGCTGTTTTTATATTTTGAATTATTTCACAAGCTTTTCCAGCCTTGTGTTCACTGTAGTTTTTTTTCTTTCTCCGTGTCTCGCTTTTGTTTGGCTACTCTCCAGGTAAGTAGTACTGAATATTTTGAACATTTGAGGGCAGTAAGATCATGTCATGTTTGATTATGCTACTACCATCTGGCTGTGCAGTACACAGTATTGCACCCAATAGGGTTTCTGTCTCTTGCAGTGTGTTTGTTTAGTTTCATGTAACAGCTCATTCACAAAAGCCTTTTAAAGCTTACATTTGGACAAAAAAAAACAATCTCCCTTAACTGACCATTTGGGATACAAAAAACCCAGCATCCGTCCATTGTTTCCAGCAAGTGTCCAACTTTTCCCACAAGAGATCTTGCATACAATTACCTCAACCACAACCACACAGAAATCAACATGCTTTCCAACTTTTAGGATAAAGGACATGTTTACAGTTGTCCTTTGAAATAATTCTTGTATTATCTTTGTCGCTGTGAATAGAAAAAAATAAAAAAAAATCAACTATGTAGTGAATGTGAAAATCTCAGTGACAGTTTAAGGCCTTAACCTTGCCTACTCACATATACACACGCATATGCACACGCATATACACAAACACACACCGCTGTGAGATCCTCGCATCTGTCCAAATGTGAACGGTAATATCTCCACCTTGCAGGCGACAGTGGGGAGGGAGGGCTTAGTGGCTCGCTCACTTTCTTCCTTCACTGGCTGTGAAGTGGAGTCTGAGGTGTCAGGAGGGTTTTTTTTTTGTGCTTCCTCTCTCTCCCCCTCTACCATCTCTCCTTCCCTCTAAGTCTGTCGTTTCACAGCAAATACGTCTCTATAGTGGTTGAGTTTGTACTTTACAGGGAACACTGTGAGCGCCTGATAAGGAGCTGAAAGCTGATATATACATCCTGGAGTGAGCTCCAGATACACAGTCAGGGAGACAGTAAACAGATCACATTCATTATGTTTGTAGGATTCACATGTGGCCCATAGTACAGATTCTTTTTTTAACAGAGTGTGAATGTAAATGGTTGACTTTATTTGTTCCTAAAGGCATAGTGACATGAACATGGGTGCTTGCATTGAAAACAGCTACTATGTCATGTCTCGTTTTTACTCCCAGGCAAATTTAATTGACCCTTCCATCATTGTTGTGCCAAAAAAAGGAACTATAAATTATGAATATAAAAAATAAAAGATTCCTTCAACAGGCGGTATAAACAGAGTGAGTGTTTATTCCCTCCAGCTGTGTTCTTGGAGTATTTGGAGAGTTGCACCCCCAGACAAGCCCTTAACTCTTCCTGTTAATAGAGATTCATAATAATTAGTCTGGTTTGCTGACACCCTGAATACCAATTCAATGCCTCCACTTTCTGCCCCTAAAAGAAGAAAACACATGCACATCTTATAATTGTCCTCCCCACCCCCCCATATGCCACTCCTCAAATACAAAGTTACCCATAGTTGCCATGGCTACAGCAGGAGTTCATAATCCAAGAGCAGGGATTTTATTTTTCTTTTTGGGGGTAGGTAGTAATCTCGATGACATAGGATGTAGGAATCAAAGGGGGGCGGTGGTTGAGCCAGGAAGGAGGCCCATCCCTCTCCTCCACCATGTGTCCGATTGAAGCAGATGGTATCGTGTGGTTCCGCCATACCATCATGGTTTCCCTCTGAGCGCTGCTGCCATAAGGAGGCAGGTTAGTAGGAGATTTGGGGTGACAGTGTTTGGCATGGGCTACAAAGTGAAAGTATAGGGGCGGGCGAAAGAGCTCAGTGCCTTGGGCTGACACCGAGGTAAGCTGCTGTTGTGTTCTTGTCTCTGTGATTTAGCGGCTATGTGGAGCAAGAAGTGAGAAGCAAATTCAGTGATTCAGCAGCATGGTTCGCTGCGTCACACTGGGCATTTTTGTTTTGATAAGAAACTAGAGCAATCATTTCCATGCACTGTAATCAAATACTATATTTCCAGTAATACCCCATCCTTTTGCTGCATGTATGTGGGATGCTATGGAAATATTTCTTTATTACTCAAACACACATTATAACACAAATTTTAATATCATATTGTATGCATGGTCATCTTCCTGTTCCTGCACCAGTTTCTCCCAATGGGAACTAGTATTAAATTATTTTGCCAAAATTCAGTTAAAAGTCAGAAGCATATTGGAGACTGACCCTAATTATTTACATACCTCCATACAGTGAGATTATTGTGTACTGGCACATGTCACATCTGCTATCACATACAAACACTCCCATGCAATAAATTCATCTGCAGTCTGCTCCGTCTGAACACAAAGGCACACACACACACACACACACACACACAAACAGCATAATCACTACAAAAAAATATGAAGTGCACAAATGTAGCCTTTGATGTAAGGCTTTAGATGTATATGCTGGCTTCCCGGCACACCCACAATGTATGCACTCATATATCCCTATACATACACACAGACGTCACTATTCTTTGCCTGGATAAATGGAGCCAGTTGTTGCAGCAAGGTATCCAGCAAACATGGGCAGTGTCGGGGTTTGGAGGGGCATGTGTGAGTGTGTATGTGGGAACACATGCAGAGGGCTTGGGAATGTGGGCAGATTTTGGGAGGGGCCCTGGCCTATATTTCTGAGAAGCATTTAAGTATATAGACAGAGTCAGATCTGAGGCACTCATTCTGCAAACTGGGAGATTTGTGGATACATTTACAGAACAAAGCCCTGAAATGATGTGAAGGTTGATCCTTATAGGCCAGTTGGAGGAATAAATTATTTAAATCACAACTGTTTCCATGCTAAATATAGAAGCTTATCTAAAATTAGTCTGCAAAGGAATTGAACAAAGTAAGCTGCCTGCAAAATTAAAATCCTGTCATTGCTTATGTTTTTGTCAGGTGAAACTCCACTGAACACTGAAAGTAAATACCCATAGGTCTGGCAGAGCCTGAAAATATTTGATATGTATAATTAGCAGAGTTCTAGGCTCTCTCTGCATAGTTGTGTGTAGAATTATATGTAGGTTGGCTTAATAAAAAAAAAATATGCGTTGGATTCTTCTTTGGTAGCTATAAAAAATTAACCTTTTAATTCTTAGAGAAGATGAGGAGGCTGCATGGTTTGTAATCCTAATCCCTCACCTGAAAGAAGTTTCATTTTATATGAACTGTGTCTGCGGAATCTCTTTTTTCTCCCCTTTGCTCTAATTTTCAAGGTGCTTCAGAGTCAGCCTCTTAACCTGCCACAGCTGTGCTTCCACTCCAGCATTTAACAGTGATTAAGATTATAAATCAAATCTGACTTCACTATGTCTTGGTTTCCTTTAACTTTAAAGCCTTCAGCTTACTCTTCTGATCCGACTTACAGTGAGTACACATGTACACTGTTACTGTGAGCACTACAGGACACTGCTGCAGTGTGTGCCTAGAGAAATGTGATGTTCCACACTGAACCTCATTTGTCAATCAGTCCCGCTAAATGTTAACATTTTTTAGCAGTGAAGCATAAAAACGACTTAAGTCATCATATACACAAAAGAAGTAACACAACCACACAAGTTAAAGTTTTAATACAAAACCCCCATGGTTCAAGTTCAAAGAATAGAAAGACAACCACCAAACATGCAACCACCATATTACGCAACATTTATGCAACATAGATGATTTGTTGCATTTTCTTTATAATACATGTCCACATTTCTGAAATGAATAAGGCTTTGAGAGGAACGAAGAATTACAAAGCCAGTGGAAATCAGTCGCTTCTTCAAAAGCCAGGGTCAAAATAGTCTTTGTGCTAAATTATTGGGTCATTTTCCGACTTGCACCAACCAACCAATGAATTTTTTTCCAAATTGCAATTTCTCCTGCAGTGCACTTTGATGACAGAGCAGTTTCTTTTATGAGACCGAAACACAGATGATTGATACATGTATATCAAAAAGAAATAGGAAACACATCAGTTTTGAATGTTTATCCAAAGCAGTGTCATTGTATGTGGTCAAAGTGTATGTTACTGCTCTATACTGCCTTATGTTTTATTATATTATTTACAGTTCATCATTTTAAGACGTCCGCCTTTCGATTCATTTGCACTGTTGCTTGTTGTCATTCATTTTTCTGCCATTACACTTTTCTCTCATCCTTCCTTTTCTCTCATTTTCTTTTCAGAGAAGATGGGAATGAGTCTACGTGCGAGCATGCTGTGGTCAAAAGTGTGTGCGTGTGCATGTGTGAGCGTGAAGAGGGAGGGAAGTTATCCAACTAACACTGTCTTTTGAAACCCAGAGGGCCAGGCTGACTTCAGTCTCCAAAATGGTGGCTGTAAATCATTGGGAAAAAAGTTAATTGCATAGGCGTTTATGAAGAGGAAAGCCTTGGTTTACTCCAAAAGCTTTATATTTCCTGTCTGGATGTGAAGTGAAGTGAATGATGTGGAGCAAGGGACAAGAACATGAGTGGTATGGCAGCGGGGGACAGGGATAGAGCATGCAGAATGTGAACAAAGTTCACTTGCAAAATATTAGATATGCTGATTGGTAAAATAGATAGTAGACTGATATGCATCTATTGCCTTGGGAATAATTATAAAAATGTGATAAAAGTCAGGGTGACTTTAGCTTATGAGGAAAATTTTCATTATGGAGTCAAATGTAGAGGCACAGCCAAAAACAGGATACACAAATTACCATATATTTGCATAATGCAAAAACTATAAAACCTGCAAAGATTAGTCACTGTATCTGTCTTGCTCACCTCGCAAAGACTTACATTTGAATTGTTTAAGGAAAAGTACCTTATAGAGAAGCTGATGAGAGACCATCAGATTTAACTGATAACATTTTAGAGTGAATTATTGCATCTTGTGAAACGTGTACAACAATGATGATTGATTACTATAGTTTATTCTGCTCCAAACACAACTTACAGTTGGCTAAAAACCACCTGGGCAACTACAATATGTCAGTTGCTGTGGTAAGTATTTCAGTCAGCAATCATGCTCATTGATTTCTCATTTTTATTCATTACCAGATCTCACTTTTGCTCAAGTGGCAGCTGATTGTGACGTTAACCATAAGAACTTCTAAGGACCTCCAGAATTACAATTTGGCCAAGTTGATGTTGTGTAACTAGAAGTTCAAAAACATCACAAACAGGCTCCTATTGGAGGATACCGACTGTCAATCACACTGATGTCCACTCATAATATTATGGCATAATAGTCACTTAATTATGTGCCATAATTTATCAAAAATAAATTGTTCAACATCTGCAATAACAGGATGAATACAGCACCAAACAAAAAAAAAAAAAAAAAAAGAGAAAGACCATAAATAAATGGTTTATAATCACTGTAAGCTTAAGAGAGATTGTGAGTGTGTGCGTGTGTTTATGGTGGGCGTTCTGTAAGCTTACACTTTGGCTGTAAATTAATCTTTTCTCTGTTGCCTAAAGTCTATGTGTGAATATTTGGCTTATACACTGTACATCCATCTTGGCTGATTAGTGGTGGTAATAAACTTTGGAGAAGGACTTGCTGCTCTTCTGACCTGCACAAAGAAGCCGCAGTGAAGAAGTCTGAAGAGTTCCCATGCTTGCTGAACATCTGGTTTATCCACAAAGAGATGGATTAGCACTTCACAGCAATTCTCCCCTTTCCTCCACATTTAGCAGCACCAGCATGCCAGTGTCTTCTTTCCTGT
Organism: Brachirus orientalis; assembly: GCA_016785285.1. NCBI lineage: Eukaryota > Metazoa > Chordata > Actinopteri > Pleuronectiformes > Soleidae > Brachirus > Brachirus orientalis. The sequence continues at coordinate 1,458,793 of JAFBJR010000180.1, read as the reverse complement.
GAGATGATGCTATCAGGGTTTTGACTGCATTTCTGGCAGCTGTGTGCTGCATACGGCAGTCCCCTAAATACACATTTTCATACACACATACCAAGTCAAGGAGGTGGAAGTGGTAAGAAACCGTTGGGGCCGTGGTTTGAGGGTAGGCCTATGTGGCTGATGATGGGAAACATTCGTTATAGTAGAGTTGTAGCCGTGAAGATAAAGTAAAGACAAAACAAGATGTTATTGGAAATGTAGTGTAATACAAAGGAAGTAGAGCAAGAGAGTGAAAGAAAGAAAAGTTTACCCAGATGTTTTACACACGGCTTTTTAGTAACAAAGGACATCCTTTTACATTCTCTGTTGGAAAAACTTGATTGGTTAATTTGAAGCAATTTAATGTACTACAATTACCATTAGAATAATGTTTCTAGAGCATGTAGATTAATGTTTCTGATAGCTTAAAAATAATACATATTTGGTTTTCACAGCCTTAGTAGAAGCCTTTTATATTGACTATTGGACATTGGTCAGCATATTTTGCTTAAAGAGGCAACAGACAACTGTTGTGTCATGTTCAGGGATGCTCAAGGTGATGTTAGAATGATGTTATAATAAGAACCGTGGAAAAAAAAAGTGCTGAGCGAAAGCTATTCTGTTCATTGTTTTGGATGCAGAATAATGAAGTTCCTTTGTGTCATCCATTGACTTGTTATTTTTCTGCAAACACCTTGTCCAAGAAAACACAGTGAATGGAAAGCTTATAGGGGAATATTAAAAATTTGGATGGCGTTGTTTTTCTGTAACCAGTTACTCTCTGCATTCACTTTTACCATCACAATGACAGGTCAGAACCACATCATTGTTAATTTCAGCTTTTAAGACTGCAGGGGTTTTTGTCATTGTCTTGACAGAGAGGTGTATAATGTCAACTAAAATAAAAAAGACTGAAATGTTGCATGGTTGTACCTTGTGTCCCTTGTGTCAGTTTAGTCGTTTCGATTAAGTAGTGACATTCAGGTAGACCACAGGGAAGATTTTACGTTCTCATATATGTCAGTTTTACAAAGTTTAGAGGATTACAGTGGAAATTAATTAACAAAAAAATGTCTGGGTTTTTTTTTCAGCCAACGGACATGAAACACAAACTGGAGTCAAGGGGAACGGACAGACATTTAATTCAACTCTTTGTTCTTATTTTCCAGTTAACCACTGGGCTCCAAATGTGCTGCCACATATGGTGCATGGAAACAAACAATTGAGTTATTATATGAGACTTATTATATATAGGAAAACCTGCTGTATTGTAACTTCCTCTCCCACATAATTAAACCTGTTACCAGCCCCATGGAAGCATCTACCATTTTATTCTCTTTATCTGACACAGAGCAAACAACCATCATTTATTTTCACAACTCCATAGAAAATAAATATATTATCATTACGAGCTTGTGCATATAAGGCATTTTATTGCAGAAAGAAATTTACTGTGTATTTCACCCTTATTTGTTCTCATTCTGTACTGGAAAAGATGTGTCGTTTTCTTCCCATGTTGGATATATGTGGAACAAAATCTTTGAGAACAAAATACCTTTTTTTTATATGGTGCTCTGACCTCAATAGGTGCTTGAAGCCCTTTAGTTTTACTCCAGAGGGGATTTGAACTGTATGAATATAGATGTGATAATAATGAACCCGATGGTGAAGGTAGTTTCGTCTTCCTTCAGATAAGCGGTAATCTCATTTGGAGACCGTAACATAGAGCTATAGGTGTAAACTTGGCCAGTAGCGTTATGTGGATGGGGGATGCAGAGTATAATGGAGCGTGCTTTTGTGTGTGTGTGTTGATTACTGAAGAAATCATGCAGTCTCGAAACACTCATCCTAAAAGAAGGCACATCTCTGTGGGGTGGATCATGTTATCTGAGCACACGTAATCCCAAACTAGGGATTGATCTCTTGACTTCTCCTTCCTTGCCTCTTTCTGTCTTCCTCTCTCTTCTTCTTCCTGCTTTCCTACTCTCAGAGTTGTTTTTTTGATTCCATTGAATGTCCTGCATGGTGCTGGCAAAGCAGTGAAATGAGGAGTTATAATTAGCTCAGATTCCCTTATTCATATTTAAATTTCACATCTAATCTCACCACTGATATCTGACAAGAAAAGAGGATTGGTTTGCCCACTCCCATCACAAGATTTGACAGGTCACATCACCTAGCAACAACACAACCACATCTTCCCTGAAAGAGTATATTTATTCTACCAGGAGAAAAAAAAAAGATTTGAGTTACATTTACATTTCTTTTATATCTAGTTTCTCTATCAATATTTTGAGGGGATTATTATTCTATTCCATCCCTATATTCTATAGCCTATATTCTATTGGCTTTTTTAACTTAACATATAACATTTTGGGGGTTTCTATCATGTAATAATGATGTACACACTGAGTGAATGGCATATTTTGCTAAAGAACAAACAGCTGTTGTAGGTTGTATATTTTCATGCCACTCTGTACTATTAGAAATGTTCTGAGCAGTTGACCTATACAAATAAACATTATAAAATCAAAAAGAAAGAGAGGGAAAAATAACACTAAGTTAAATTAAAGTGTAATAGCTGAGATGATTTTCATTCGCCTAGAGTCGTGATCAGAATTGAAGAATGAAGTTTAAATGACGTCTCTGGCTAAAGTTATGAAGCTGTTGAATTTCAAATGTGAACGTTTCTCCCTAACATTGTGTTTATTCTTTTATTCCCATTGAATAAAAGAGACAGAATATTGATTCCAATTTCCCATTTTCAACAATTATCTTNNNNCATATAGTCTTGTCTTTAGCAGTTTAACATATAGGAGACCTTTTTATTCAGCATGGGCCTGAATCCTCTCTGAGGCAGGGACAGTGTCACATAGATTCAGTAGAGCTTGGTTGATGTTTATATATAAAGAAAATAAACTGCTACACTCACCTCAGGGTGTGCAGTGCATCCATGGTGTATGTGGCCTACATGCTCGCTCAAGCATAAGCCGATGTAGCCCCAGCCTCCCTGGTGCTGCAACTCAGAAGTTGTCATTTATCTCAGATGGGGTTTTAAAATGTGCTGGAAGAAAGCCTGGTGTTTTCAGATGGAGGGTCACACAGTGGCAATTCCAATAAATATTTGTTTGCATGAGTGTTAACTGCTGTGTTATGCATTTAGATTCAAAGATGTTAGATGAGGCTTTTAATGAGAGCAACTCTGGTTAATTTTTATTTCCCGCACAACCACAACCAGTGTGACTCAGGAACAATAGCAGCCAGATATAACTTCATGTGTGTTTCCTAAATTGTATGGGTTAAAAGACTAAGTATCTACTTTTGAAAATAAATAAGAATATACCTTTTTTTCACCACAGGAGCAGGTGGAAGGGGAACACATGCATGAGATGAGTGGCAGTCAGAAGGAAGCATGATATGAATTATTTCTCAGAGAGTCCACTGGCTGTGACGATCTAAGACAAGTTGAATTTTAAAATTATACTGTGGTGCTTCTCTGTTTTTGTGTACATGTCTACATATAGTCATCAATGACTGTTAATTTTACATATTTACTCACCACCTCTCATTTTACTTGTATCATTGAATCACTGATAGTTACTTTATTATATATGTTATACAAGATTTAAAAAAAAAAAATAAAAAAATTCAGGGTTCATCTTCATCAACTAGATCAAAATTCTAGAAGCTTTTCTTTTAACATATGGAGTATGTTTAGTAAGGCTGTTTTGGTTTAGATATCCCACATCCTGAATGTAATCGCTTGCCTTTTGTAAGTTATGTTTCCCAATTTCTTTCTTAAATTGTGTTTTTTTTATTCTATCCTAATATCATTATTGCCAAGATTACCTTGATGTAAAAACACCACCCATCCAGCTCCTGAAGTAGGCCACACCCTCCACTAAAAATGTGTCACAGATGATAATTGACTCAGGTGTGATGAGTGCTCGACAACGCATTACCATCTCCAAATATTAGATGTTTGATGTTTCTTGAAACCTATCCCATGATTTTAGAGCGACATCATGTTCACTTGTCACATGATATTCACATTTTTAAAAGACAGATTGTACTGATATGATTCCTTTTACCCCTCTTGCATATTGACTGTCGTGTAGAGAACAGCACAGTTTGAGCAATTATTATTTCAGCCAATATTACGTCACAGTGTTTACTATTTGTTCCTGGCCCAGGCACCATTGTGATAACCCCACACGGACAGGAGGCGCCTTGTGACATGACCAGTGCCAGCTTCACTCTCATTCAGCCTCTGCTCTGAGTGACAGCAACATCATTTCATGGTTACAGGGCATTCATTCAGAGTACTTTGTCTCAAGCTTGACCTATCACCGCGTCCTTCCCAATGAAGTGTTCGCACATTTTTCCTTGAGGTTTCATGTCACCTGACATCTGGGAGATTTGACTTTTGAGGCTATTTTTTCATGTGAATTTCATGTCACTTTTGCTGGGCAGGACAAAACATCCAAAAGCAAAAAGAGTCTGCACACTTGTTGCTCTCAGAAAAATCTCTTTATTCAGGTTATGTTTACTGCGCAAGCCCTTCTTCAGACTAAAACATGCAGCAAAAACCATTATTTTAACCATAAAAAAATGTAAGTGTTATAAGACTGGTTTGATTCTAATGTATGGTTTGACTCTTATTTACCTCACTGTATTCAACATGACTCTACGCATATTCTCATTGATATTGGTTGTCTCAACTTAGCTGGTTTGTCGACATGCAATCTAATAAAATGGTGAGCACTGAGTTTTAACTGCGTTAGTTTAGCTAGAAGAGTGTTTGCACAAATAAAAACGTAATCTGCCAGAAAACGTTCCCCTGGGAGCAAGGATGCATTTTTCTAAAGTGTCCTTGTACAAAACACACAGTCTCTGCTTGCAGCACAGATTAAAAAAAAAAAAAAAAAAAAAAAAACATTACTAAGGTCGACATGATTTGTAGAACTATTCACCTTCTCCTTACAAACACATCACTAGCTTTATTTTCAGTAGAAGGTAGAAAATGAAATTAATATCAATCCTTCACTACATTTCTAACACTAACACTCTAAGGAATTATTGCTTCTTTTAAAGAATAAAGGCCTCAGCTGTATGTATGTCTTGTTTGCAGTCAGTACCATCTGACTCTCAGCTATGTTGACATTAACGTGACTCTTGTATAACATGTTTTACAGTTCGAATGGTTTCAGAGCCCGGAGCACAAATTGTCACAGTTGTAATTTTTAAATAACTGCTTTTGCACCACAGCTGATTAAGCCTCATAATCTTGCTCTTGTTGTCAATGAATTTTGTCTCTTGTTGAAATTTGATGTGACATTTGACTTGTCATTCCGACAGCCATATTTTGTCCAACACGGTAACATGCCTGCCTCACATCTGTGATTCATTACACCTGATTACAGATTTGTGTTCAAGCGAATTGTCAGATCGTCTGTACACGGATCACAGGGTAATTGGGTGCCGCCAATTATTTTGATGCACTGCCTGTGATGAGGCAGAGGTTGATTCTGTCTCTGTCGTTCCTGCAAAGCAGCATAACTCAATATCTGACCAACTGTGAAAGAAAAAAGGTTTGAACATTGGTGGACATATTCTATATGTTCAACCTCATTGGCCACAATAATACAGTTAGTTTCAGTCATATTTTATTTTTACTTTTAACCTGTCCTGTCCAGCAGGCAGTTCAGTTGGCTGTAGGCATTATGGTGTTGAACAGGAGGACCACAGGGGACAAGAGAGGACAGAATCATAGACAACCAGCCCCGATCACAGAGATCCAAAGACATGGGCACCTGAGTTCCACCCTCCCTGAAGAGGGGCAGGCAGAGGGTACATTCCCCAGGAACTACTAGCCCCCCAGGGGTCGTCTACATATCTGAACCAGTAGCTTGTATATATAGCTGGAGTCTCTGGGAGACTCAGGTGGCTCTTTAACAAACACCTTAAGACAGAAACTTGTTTATTGCTAAAGTCAAAAAAGACACAAACAGAGCAATGTGGTTTATGCAGTGCAATGTAATGAGTGTAGTGACCTTTACCTTAAGGGTAAACCGAATGACACAGTACAGAAGGGCCAGGACTCAGCTGACACTCTTTGATGATGATAAAGAGTGTTTACATTCTGATAAAGGAAGACATATGGTTTGAAAGAGGACCCCAGCGAGCCATCCATGGCAACCTGGAGAAAGTATTATTTTATATTGAATCTGTTGTAAATCTGGATTTTTTTTGTTTTTCTGAAGGTATTGTAGCAAAATGTCTACCCAGACGTTTTGGTGTGGGCTGAAAGATATATTTGTCTTGCATCAGGAGGTTGGTAGAGAGATTGTGTCATTGGCTTTAGTTAGTAAAGTACAGTATAGATCTTAGATATCAGTTTGGGAGATGAGAAATTTTAAAAAAAATTTAAAAAAAAAGGTAGTTCGAGAGCTAATTGAAAGACTACACCTCGCCCGGATAATTAATTTGAGTTGCAAATATTTGAGAAAGTTCTGATTTTCATTACCATATTGCTCCACCAAATCTTGAAATGGAGTGTTATTATCTTGGATTATATGTTCAAGGTTTCTTTTCATTCCAGGACGAGAAGTTCAACATTCTTTTATTTGGCAGGATGTCTGTATTGTTCCAGATTGGGGTGCATCTGCATAAGTTATGTGAAGACCTGGTGATTTTAAGGAATTCTCACCAGAATAGCAGTGACCAACTAATGATGGTACTAATGAATGGCAGGTTCCAAATTCCAAATTCTTTTTCCACATGAATTTTGAGATGTTAGAGTCAAGTGGGAATCATTGAGAAAAGGTAGTTTACTTTCAGTAAAACCCTCATTCCTCCACTGCATGAGGCCATCTCCTATAGTTTTAAGTAAATTGATATAATTAATTTGCACATGGTCTGAAAGCCAGGAGGGAAAATTAATGCCCAGGTGTCTGTAGATTCATTATTTGAGGATAAATCTCATTCCTCAGCAGTAGGAAGCCTAAAACAGACAATCTCTTCTTCTATGCTCATGTACTTTTGTTTTTTTACTATTGAAGACCTACATGTATGTCATATATGTCATATTATTACAAACATTTACAACAATTATAAAGTAACATGTCTTGAAACGAAATATGTTTTACATTGATGCAAATTATTTTCTCCATCTTTCAGCACATGCAGTGATGCACACCCATGATCTGTGATTCCCACACGCATTTTTTTGATCTCACGCAGTACATACTGTATTCATACACACTCTTTCATACTCATAGCGACATATCAGTATTTGTTTACACTACAATTGTGCTGTTTAGATCAACAAAGTACACTGTATATCTCAAAAAGTGCTGCATGTTTTGTCTGAGCTGTTTCTTTCTTGTTTCTTCCTTATGGATCTGAGCTGTGTCTGGGTTCTGTAGGAGACCTAATGAAGTGTGTCTTTTACAAGCTTTGGAAGTTGACTCCCTGCTGATAATGCAGAGAAAGAGGAGCAGCCAGGCAGGCAAAGACAGTCACACTTTCACACCAGGTGATGTCTGGAAAAACTCCATCCTGAGCAATGAGTAGTAATAACATGACATCAGTGGCTCTGTGTGCTTGTTTTGGAGAAATGAAACATTCATAATGCTATTTTGCCTTCAGAATCCTATTTCTAATCTGAAAAACTTAGCACTTACCTGTTTTCTTAATTTTTTACTCCTTACCAAAGGAACTACTTTGGCTGTGTCTCGCAGAAATTTGTTTTCCACACTGCTTACTATAAAGATTGGTTTATTTGTATAATCAATCATAGGCACAAGGGAGGCAGACCAGGAAGAATTTTATTACTAGGCCGATTCAACTGCCAAAACCCTAGATCAGCCATCACACAGGCCCAGCATGATAATAAAGTCAGAATGTGTTGCTTGACTGTTTAATGTTACAGGTGTAGACAATTTTACAAATCTGTCCCGTGGGACATAACAGCATTAAAAGCATATTAGCATAATGTTGCTCCTGGATAATATGAGACAAAATCAAAGGTTTGTGACTTTAAATTGGCTTGGCTATAAATTACTGTCAAAACACTTATTTTGGTCAGTTGGAGGAAATCTGTCTCCAGGAAAAAATATAGGTCTTATACATATGCTCAGAAGCAAATATCACTGTAGCTGTGAATTTAAATTTTGTCATTTATGTGCAAACTTGTTGATTAAGACTATGTCAGCCACAGTCATATTAGATAGAAGCCTATTTATTGTCCAATCTCGGTTAACTCATGGACTGTGGCTATGTGGCCCAGTACATTTAGGACTGGCCCAAATCCAAGCCTTTATAGAAACATCAAATGGAATTCTTTGCATACTGGGGTATGTGCCGGCCACAGACATGTATGGAATTTATTTACAGTCTCAACCCATTTTCCAAACAAGCTGAACTGTGCCTGGTATTTTCCAGATGTGTAATTGTAGCCCCATCAGTTTCCATGTAAAGTTTTTCATTTAAGTCGACAGTTTGAAGCACAGGGTGGGTCAAGGGAAAAACCTGCATGATGACTCTATCTAAGCAGCTGTACAAACTATATCACAATATCTCTGTGGTGATTGCTTCTGAATTGGTTAGAGCTACAGTCTCTGCAAACTTACAGCCTAATTCTACACTAGTCCTTCAGCCACAAATTCTGAGCTTAAAGTTGATATGGAATAGCTGATTTTAAAAGGACAAAAATAAATCCAAGCACAAACACAGTTAAACAAGAGGGGAAAAAAACAAGTACAATGAATTTAGCTCTTCCAAAACTCCCAGCTCCTGTACAGCAACTGGATGTCAACAAGGCCCACAGAAAAACAGACTAGAGATCCATTTGGATGTGGACCCACAGTACCTTTTGTAGCTCATTGGCAGGGAGAAGTTGCCTTCCGGGTATAAGGCGAAGCCACCCTTGCATTTCGTTTGAGATCCGGTCTCCATTCGTGTGGGTAAGGGAGCGAGCTAGTGACTCAGGAAGACAGCTGTAATTAAGGCCAGCTTCTCAGCCGAATGAGCAGCAAGAGATAATGCGGATGTGTACAAACTACCAACACTGCCCCATCCCCCCACACACGCTCATACAAGGCATAGGCATCTTCTGTGGCACACCAGATTTGTAGTCATAGGCAGAGGCATGTGCAAGAGATGAAAGCATCAGAAAATCCTTGTAATGAATTGAACAAGTAGGACACTACTCATTAGAGATGCATTTGTGTACGTGAGGCACTGGCAATTCATTATTTTCAGCCTGACTAATTCTGGTGCAAGTTGGCGGAATGAGAAAGATTTTTAATTTGTCTTAGAAAATCTTATTCGGGATTGGTGCACACCATTTCTGGGTTACAAATATTTGTTTAACTGGCTTCTGTTGTCTTCATGTATTTATTTATTGTGGCAGAATGTTAAGATGAATAATACATATTAAATTCATAATGTTTAAAATCCAGTTGTGAGGCCGAATCCTGTGCTCATTGTCAGAAGAGACACCAGTAAGTCAGTTGAGTAAGTACAGTAAGGTAACACAACAGAGATGAAGCCAAAAACAATCCTAAAAAAAATACTGCAAAGAGACACATCCAGCCTACATGACAAATGCTTTGCAAGAATGTGTATGTAAAGGTGTGGAAATGGGTGAATGGCAACATTGTCACTTAAAGCACTTCAAATGGTGACCAAAGGAAGCAGCATATACACAGAATTTATCATCATCCCACAACAATTCTAAAGGCATGTGCACTGTAAGCTCATTTTATCATCCTACTGCAACCTTTGCGGACCTGCTGCTAAACCCTGGTCCACTCCACTGCCCCGGATTGTACTGTTACTTATAGCTTCACTGAATAGACACTTCCTTGAGTTTAGGGTCGTGATTAACCAGGCTCTTTATGCTCCCAAGCACCCGTTGCTTTTGTCATCATTATGGCTCACTTCCCCCTCATCAGGAGCACAGCAGAAAAACAATACAGAGAGCTCCCTAGCCTAGTCAAACACACACACACACACAATCATGTTAACCCACTGCTGTCTCCACATACTCCTCCATTACGGTCTTTAAAGAGTAGTAGGCTGAGAACTTCATCGCAATAAACCTATTAACATATTTAGAGCCCCGTGGCCCTTTCGGGACTTGGGCCTTGCCTCCAATTACAATGTTATTGAGTTCCCCATTCTGTAATTACACACACACTAAATTCAGAGCCATGTTAGTTAACCAAATTTACTATGTTCCTCTAAATATTAGATGAATGCAAAATAAATTGGTTGCACTCCTTTTTGCTGAACAAAGATTCATATTCTACAACTCAAGCAAATGAAAGTAAACTAAGCACAGCACAGAAATGTTTCAAATAATTTATAATTATATTTTTTGTAAATATTTATGATTTGCATGCTACTATTTAGAAACCAGAGTCATACTTCTAATTTGCTTTGAAATGCAACTGGGTAAAAAGAAAATTTTTGAACCATGTTGATTTGATGCAGTTTGCTTTTTTAATGATCAAATGGCATCAGAATTACAAAACAAGAAGTAGCATATAAACTGTACATTGCTCAATGAAGGTTCCTCCGCATGTGTTGTTCATTTTGTATCACCTTGAAAAGAGGGTCTAGTAGGAGTAAGTTGAAATTCTGTTATATTCTGTTATAGATTTTTGTCATTCTCAGAACTATATGTAAATTAAATTTAATTTTAATTAAGTTTTCTATCCTAATCCTTGAGTTAAATCCAGCAAAATATACTGTATATACACTTGTGCTCATAAGTTTACATAACCTGGAATAATTTGAATTTTTTTGGCCATTTGTCAGAGAATATGAATAATAATACAAATAATACTTTTCTTTTATTCATGATTAGTGGTTGGTTGAAGCTGTTTCTTATCAAACAATTGTGTGTGTGCTTTTTAAATCAAAATGACAACAGAAACTACCCAAATGACAACAGAAACCACCCAAATGACAACAGAAACCACCCAAATGACCCCCGTCAAAATACATACCAAAACCTGGTCCTGGTTTCCACATTTCTGTGAAACCTAAGTTTAGAGCTAAGATTTAAAATATTGTTGTTAAGGTTAGGATTAACAACTAACAGGTTAGGGATAGTGCTTTGTTTAGGCTATGCAAATGAATAGCAGCCAGAGAAGTGTTCTAAGAAGAACATCTGTGCAAACCTGCGAGTGTGTCTGGAAGGGGATACAACTCTTTTTCCCTCAAACCCCCCTCACATTTGTTTTGGACTAATTCTACAATCTTGTCCTCAAGAAAAGGGCTCCCTAAAGGGCCCCTTGAGCGTGACCCACCATTATGTATGGCCCCTCCCAGTACAAGTGACAGGGCCCCTCAGGGCATCAAGCATCAGCAACAGAAATAAATTCAAACAAACCACATTTGCATTTGATTTGATTATCCTTCATGGTTGATTCATGGCCCACTGAGCTCCTGTCAGGGGACCATTTTCACAAGCCTTCAGTCTGACACACTTATTTGCACATCACTTTTTTGCGCTAAAACAACTAGAATTCCTTTAGTCTCAGTAAGAAGGTACTACATGACAATAGATTGAATTACACTTTTTGACATACAGGGAAAGATCATGAACATAAAACAAGGAAAGGGGAGGTAGAAATGAAAAAGAAAGTGTATTAAAGGAAAAAACGAGATGACAATTAACAAAGAAAAAAAGCAATTATCTCTATTAATTTGCAACAAATGAGCCAAGTCTAAAACGATCAGGTAATTTTTATAATGTAATGATGATAATAATGTCTAATGCAATTGGAAATGTAACATAAATTTTGAGAGTATTGACTTTGATTCACTTGGAAACACAGACTTGAATTTTATTAGTTGTCCAACCTTGTCCACACAAACTACAGGGTTATATTAGAAAGGAAATCACCTGTAAAGAACATGAAGAAAAATTGTATTTTGTCATTAATTTTGCTGTTAGTTTAGCACTTATAATTTTTTTTCCTGTTCTCTGGTTATGTTCCTGTGGCTGTTAGTGTCAGTGTCATGAAAATCTGAAAAGGCGCTTTCTTTAAGAGGTCATCTTGCTTTTTTATTAATCATTTATAACAACGCCTGACCTTGTGCTTATGAGCTTATGTGCAACAATAAGCCAGTTAAATTGTATTTTACTTGTTGGAACTTTGATTTGCATGTCTGTCTACTGTTCTAGTTGTGACAGTTACAAGATGAGTCATATAATACATAGAACTCTCCTTAGGCAACAGTTTTAGAAATGGAGACCTGTTTACCAACCAAGGAGATAAAACAAGTTCAGAACCATGGGCAATTAGAGACAAAATGCTTTGAAAGGGGGATGATTTTATTTGTGGGATAATGCCATTTATGGTCCTTTGAAGCCTCTTCCATTGTGAAACTTTCTGTAAAACACATGGGGAACCATGTGAAAAGTAGTCTTTTGTTCTTTGCTGAAATGTCTTTTTTGCAGATACATGTTTTGTCAGAATACAAAAATGTGGTCATATGTTCCTGCTCTGAGGCTGTTCAGATGCTCTGCTTTCCTGTTACTGTTTGCCTTAAACATGCAAGCATGCATGTATGTTTGTAGATTTCTAGCCTCTTTGGGGCATTTTCTTTCATAAACACTGACCTTGTCAGGACCAGTATTTCTTGTGGGGGACCAAAACCTGGTCCTAAGGAGGCAGACCCTAATATCTGAGTAACTGATTAAATTTAGGGCTAAGATGTGAATTGTGGTTGGGTTTAGGTTTAGAATAACATTTTGTTCAGGCTTTCCAAATGAAGAGAATTCAATGCAATGTCCTAAGAAGAATAGCTGTGCAAACCTGTGTGTGTGCCTGTGTATACATGAGCACATGTCTGCAAGGCAGCTGTGTTCCCAATATATGGGGACTTGACCCAGCTGTCACTAACCATACTGTGGGGGGTCCCTCTGAATGCACGGAAATAAAAACGTATGTTTGTCTCTCAGCAGGACCTGGCAGTGAATTGTCACTAGTTAGTATAGACACATGTGTCTCTTCTGAGCACACCTCCACTCATATTTTTGACAATATACAGTATCTGTGGATCAAACTGAGGGTATGAGCTTCAGCTGAGAATGTACATGAAAGCCTGAGGGTCTGTCCTTTATTTAGACATGACTTTTTTATGCATGAACCCAGAACCATAACCGGTAAAGCTGACAAAAAACAAAAGTAAATTATTTTTGGTTGTTACTGTGGAGATTGAAAAAAAAAATGCAATGCTACATGTTGTGGTACTGCGCTCATGACTAGACACTCAGGTCACAAAATCTGCAGTATCAGTTGGATTAATATTAGATATTAACACAATCGGTCATAACATACATGTATATTACCTCCGGGAAAGTTTATATTCTGTGGTCAGACATACCTCATCATGTTGCCTCCACATTAATAGTGTAACCTTTATCTCTTCCCCCCATCATACACTGTGCACTGGAGCAATCTGGGGTTAAATATAATGTGGATGAGCCTGTTAAAGCAAATGCGATCTGAAAGGCTGGCAAAGGCGAGGGGACGCAGCTGTCTGCGAAGCATGTCTTTTTTTAAGGGCTGCCCCTAATGATTGGAGACAGTTGGCAATTATGTAAGTATTCACTTTTAGGCCACTGGGCTGTACACTGTGCTCAGCCCTCCGGACCCTGGTACACATGCAAAATGGGACGAAGAAGAGGAGGGGGAGGAGGAAGGTGGGGGTGGGTGAACCAGAGCGAGAACAGAGTGGGGGAGTTGGCCGAGAACCAACAGGGGAACGGCGATGCACGTGCCAACACAGAGTGAGCAACATATACAGATGGACAGAAAGAGAGGGGGATGGAAGAGTGGAAGGAAAGAAGATGATAGGAGTGAGCGAGAACAAAGGAAGAATGATCACAGATGAAGAGGCTGATAAGAAGCGGGGGAATATAAAAGAGGCAGGAGGATGAATGAAAGGGAAAAAATCAAATGGAAGGGAACAGCACTATGCATATAATAGTATTAGATTGTAGTATAATAAAAGATTAACATTTTTTGTCTTTGCAAACTGAGAAAAATATAGGGTTTGCATTTAGAAAATGATGGAATGAGAAAAGACTAGATGTCGCTGCCAATTTAGTTCTGTTCCTGTATTTATAGTGAAGTCACAGCGTACATTATGGCCATGGTGTTGTATATTATAGCTATTTTAACATCGATTTATTCATTGTCATAATACTTGCAGTGTAATTTGGGGCAGAGAAGAAGAAGAAGAAAACCAGGCTTCCACATGTGACCACTACTTACGGTAGGTGTGCGACAATTTAGCTCATGTGTAGCGTATCAGTGAACAAACAATACACAACACAGTCATCAGGCAATGTTTAGTGCATTATTAGCATCATGTGTAAAGTGTTACACTGTTCTAGTGTTTCCTTTGAGCCGAGAAAGCGTGCTTGACCCCACCACCTGTTTCTCATTCAGACCTGGAAGGTTAACAGCTGCCTGAGAAGAAGATTGATACAAACACACACGTGCACACACAGATTTTGTGACTGTCCACAGTGTGACCACAGGATTTATATGATATTTTCTACATTTTGTCTTAAGTGAAGCAGGGAAAATATGAAGAAAGCAGGAAAAATGAGAGGCACACAATGATATTGCTGAAATCACAGCTAATCATCAAGCACCTAATGGCTTTTTCATTCGCTCTAATATTGATTGTAATGACTGTCTCGCACTCTCTCAGTTGCTCTCTTCACATTTTGATGGTGTGCGCACATTTGTGTGCATGATTATGCCTTGTTGTTTCTCAGCAGGAATGTACATGTTTTCACACACTATCTCAGCTACTGGATATCGAGTTGTTTTTTTTCAGCGCAGGACTCGCTCATGGCCTTTGCTTTATTAGCAGACTTTGCCTCTGTGCTGCTTGGAGTGGCTTCCCATGGAGTCCACTCATCTGTTGTCAAATATTTATAAATGGCACAGAGCTGATGCGTTGCTGCATTGACCTGACTGTTTATTGAAACCCTTTATTGTGAGTGGGACTGTGAAAACAAATTCAACTTACCTTGACCTTTTCCACATATTCCCTTGTACTAAGATTTACTGAGCTGTGTTCAACAAAAACTATTTTGGACTGATTTTGTGTCTTAACTGGAGGTAAAATAAATCTGATTATCCATGTACACATGACACATTAGCCACCACAATCAGTACAATATTTGTAAGGAACATTTACCGACATAAAGTTATACTACATCAGTTTCACTTTAAATCAAGTTTAAGTTCAACAAAACCTTTTGCTGCATGGTTTATGTACCCTATTATTTAACATTAATATGTATTTATGATAAATTTATATCATTGTGAGCTACATGCTCTGACTTTTCTTCTGCTCCATATAAGCAATTGAACCCGTTAGTTCCATTACAGTCAGAATTTGCAGAAAGCGGTGCCAGTGGTGACTGGTAGTCACTTGCACACTTTGTTTAAAACACTGTCTCAGTGAAGAAGCTGCAACAAAGGAGCTGTGTTTAGTCCCTTGGACAGACCATGTTACATTCAGTTTGTCTCAACAGAAAGATTATCTGGAGTCTTGAGATTAAGTCAAGAGAGAAAAGGCCGAAGAGAGATTCAATGCATTGTTCTATTTTTTTTTGTATTTTTCATGAGAACTTCACAATAGTTTATGGCTTCATTGGACTAGTCATCTTAAAGTAACACATTTATCTATATTTTGAATCTGCAGGACACACACACTTCTGAGCACTACCACACTGTACAATTATACAATTCCTCACATCAATCCTCAATTAAAGCTCATGTATAATCATAAATCATATTATTTGTTCTCCTAATGGGCCTGTGAAATAAAAGGCACCATCCATTATGGGCAAACAATGCCAGAGAGCAGCAACTAAACAGACAGCTGCTCTGTAAAGCCCTCAGACCTCATTTAAACATTTTACTTCCTCTGTACACTGTGACACACTGGCGAGTTTGTCTCCTGTCTTATCACTCGTAAATTCCAAATGGATTACCCCCTGTCTCTGACGTGCTAGTGAGAGACAGCTTCAATTTTCAAAAATTAAATAAATAATAACTTGCGGGTGGCTTGTCAAGCTGCGATTGCTAATCTATGGGGAGGATTTGAATAAGTCGTTGGTCGCTCTGCGCTCTCCCTCTCTTCTCTCATCCCTCCCTCTGCAACCATCACAGAAAGAGGGCCCCTCTTCAAGAGCCTCATCGCACTAAGTGAGATTAATTTCGACATCATAAATAACTTGGAGCAGGTTGCCTTAGGGAGCGGTGAGACTATGCCTTGTTAGACAAACAAATGTATTTGACTGTGGTTTACCATTTGAATCCGTGCTCTTAATCCTGTCTTTGTTTTAGCAAAGCACTAAAAACCCAGGATGGGACACATTACATTGACGTGCTGCATTGTCGCCAGTGCGCTCATGATAGCGCTCCATGAAATTCGATCTCATATATAAACCTTTCAACCATTTTGATAATCACTGTTTTCCTTTTGTGAAGCATAAGTCATACCAAGACACCTGAGCCAACAGACATATCTGTCAAATGACTTACTGCCATTTTAAATGCCACATTTAGATTGTACCGTTGTGAGGCCAGTCAGTATAATTTAACATTTGAACATTTTAACATTTTTTTGTATTTATTCCCTGCCAAGAGCTTTCATGAAAGCCAAAGCTCTTTACATCAGTGGCACTTAACTATTGTAATACAATCTGTCACACATAGTCAAACTATTTTGACTGCTGCTTTAAGGTGAGAATGGTTGGAAGATAAAAAAAAAAAAAAGGTAATGCTGCTGAATTGTACCTTTAAATGTTACCATTTAAAGCCGCACATTTCCCACAATTCTTTAAGACAGCAATAATACAGAGCAAAACTAAGTTGTTCCCAAACAATTGCCTAATCATATTCAGCAGAAAACAATCCTCTTGAATTGTTTATTTTTGTTGTAATTTACCTTGAATTAACCCTTAACTCTAGGATGTGCTTTGTCTACTTCAGCCTGGTGACATTTGAGAGGTGAAGGAGTCACAAAGTCAGCATATATACTTTTTCCTCTTGCAAACAGCTGCCTGTGGTTATAATCTTACTTATTCAGTTAGCAGTGGGAGACACAATGCCTCTGAATGTGCTGTGACCTCAATTCAGATACATGAAATTAGGTTTAAGGTTTGTTTGTTTGTCTGTCTATTTTAACGCCTACATGACCTACTAAGGTTAATGAAGGGTTAACCGACACTTGGTACAACACCAATTTCTTGAGCAAGTATTTAAATCCCGTATTTGACCTGAAACAAAGCTCTGATTATTCAACACATGACATAAAATGTAAACACTGAGGACAGGAACAATGTTTTTTACCTACATGGTTTCACCATAAAATGCACAACATATACCTCTGAGCATCTGCTACAATTTGACTATTTATATGAGTACCACCATGCTGAATGTGAATCCCCATCCCACATTCCAAACACACACCTCAACAGAACAGGCAACCCAACAACACAAGCAAACACAGTCACATTAATTAGAACATCAGAATTCAGAATAGATGAAAACATGATTAGCCTTGCTGAAAATTTCAACAAACAAATTGCAAAAACAGAAAAAAAAAAAAAAATCACCCCACGACCAGTGCAATCTTTCAAGTTAAGTTCAATCAACAGGATTGAACTTAACTCAAACAGCCCTCTGTGGTTCCCTGCTGCACGCTGAATTTGCGTGTGCTGGTCTACATTTATTTGAGGGTGACAGGGCCTGTTCCGCCGTGTTTACTGTTAAGAGGATGAAAATGAACAGCTAAATAGTGCTCCATTTATAAGCCTGTTTATACATGCTAATACTGGAAGATGATTTGCACCCACAGTAGCCTTGCTGGATTTGACTAAATCAACACAACGGTGCCCCCCACACACACACACACACACCGTCATAGCCAAATATGAAAGTGCATTTAAAGGCAAAATCAAATGTTGAATGATCATAACTGACAAAACAGTTTCCTGCCGGTGAGATGGAAATCGCTGCAGTGACCTTTCATTTTATAAGTTTTTAGAAGTGCACATACATTACATTTAATTGGCTAATACTGAGCCAGCCCTCTCAGGTATTCTACGCCACTCTTCCTTAATTAATTTAATCTCTTTTAAAGCCACAAGACATAATGTGAGAAGTAGTGTTTTGTGCTTTACTTGTATTCATGTTGGTTAACAATGACACTTTTCTCACATTATCTTAAACTTGCCACAGAATATTTGAAAGAATACTTGTAAATTGTGCACATCTTGAGTGTCAGTACATCAAAACTAAATATCTATTCATTATCTAGACATACTCTTAGTGTTAAGTGAGTACAAGGTTTTCTTCTGCATTTAAGGGCTTATAGGTTCAGGGGAAAAAATTAAACTTTTGGTATGAAAATTATTGGTTCTTTTTATGTACCTTTTTATATGAAAAAAAGGGTTAGCAGAGACACTGAAGAGATGATTTTGTATAAAGTGTGACACAACAGAAAGAAATCTCTTTAATGCAAATTGGAGGGTACAGTATACCAAACACTTCAGCTGTCATTCAAACCGTTTGAGAAATATCAAAATATTAAAATAAAAAGCCAAAACAATGGGAAACTGATGGATCAAGCTACTTGAGTGCTAAGTCCTGGTTTAACAAGTCACTGGTGCTTTGTGTTTAAATGTTGCTACTTTCTACTTTCTATTGTCAGAAAGTTTTGTGGATATTGATGTAGGTTGAACTATCTTAAGGCATGTGAATATATCTGCATATGTCAGAGCTGAAATGTTGCGTAATCACCCTAGAATGTGGTCAAACCGAATCTCTTGTTGGCCTGTCAAACACGGTTTGCCTCCGATTGACATGGTCAGTACTGATGTGTCCTGTAGGTGCCTTTGGTATCTGTGATCTCTGAAAAAAAGAAAATGAAAAGAGGGGAAAAACTCCCTTATTTCTCTGCTGATTTCGCTGCCAGGCAGAAGAAAAGTATTCACCACCTCTTGACAAGCAGAGCACATGTAAAAGCAATGACAAAGTCAATGTTCCTACACCTGCCTTGAACCCCCTCGAGGAGATCTCCGCACTCTGGTGAGAACGCATTGTCAGAATGGGTTACACAAGCACTTGGTTGAACAATATATTTAGCAACATATCTAAGTGTATTTGCCACCAACAAGGGAAAAATTCTAGAGAGTAAACTTTATAGATTTCCCCCTGTTTTCAGATGAGTCAAGCTGTGACAACTCAGACAAAAACAGTAGCTCTCTAACTCTACTCTTTAATCCTGTATGCTGTATAAGTTTGTTAAAATCAGAATGATAGGAGGATTTTTTTTTTTTTGACTGGAGTCCTGAAAACAGATTAGTTTTGACAAAATAGACATTTATCTCCCATGATCCAATACAATCTTAACTCCAGCTGGACTTTCAATTGTATTTTTGGTTGTTTTTCACACCACAGAGAAGTTTGAGTCATACTTGTGAAAACAGTGATTTTAAGTCAAGTGTTTTATGTTAATGTGGCTCAGTATTTCTTACGTCCACCAAACATGCGAGGCCAGGTTTGCAGCAGTAGTACAAAAAGACATTGCATTCTCATCACGTGAATGCATTATCTGTCGCAGTGCTTCCCAAACTTGTAAGTAGAACAGTGCTGCAAACAAAACAGCATGTCTGAATTAAGAAGAAAATGTAGAAGGATTGACAAATCCAAATCTAAATCTAAAATGCCTCCAAAGCATGCTTGTTGTCATTCTCTTTGTCATCCATCTGGATTTGCTGCCAGCTTTCATTCGTACACAGTTGTTGCTTTCTGCTGCTGATTGTGAGGGCTGCTGCCGCTGTCCCTGTGGGGAAGGTTGAAGGAGAAGCAACCCGGCAGCCGCCCACTACACTCATACAGATTTATTATTTGTGCAGTCACTCAGTACATTTCACAGCTGTGTTTACCTTGGACCCTGTCATGAGTATTAGGTGGCAGTGCCCAGGAATGCAGATGTGATTATCCATTCACAGATCCACTACCTCGTGTCCACAGACCCACCGCCCATACATCCTCTGACACTATTTATTAAAATAAAAAATAATAAAAAAATCCTGACTTACATTTTCCATGAGATCATCCCTCAATTAGGTTGTCTTAGTGTGAAGTCATCACAGTCTCAGCCTACCGTAACAGTGGGAACATGTTCAGCACTTCTCTGGATGGAAAGGTCAGCAGGATTAGGAGTTTATGTGTTGCCCTGTCAACACTGGGATAGACTTGTTTTGTCCTCAGTCTTGTCTATACATTTAAAATGCCTTATATCGAAAGTAAGGGCCATACAACAACAAAAATGTGTCTGATTGTGGAATCACGCATGAAGGAGTGTGTTGGTTTGTTTGACTTTGTGGAGGAAAAGAGTGTAGAGGAGTAGTGTACTGTTTCCCCTTTTCATAAAAAAGCTTTTCTACACTAACAATAATGCTTTATGAATAAATTGTGTTTTTTTTTTCTTTTTAAAAGTTATTAAACTCCCGCCCACAGATGAATGTCTGATTTTCTTGTAAAAGTTGCCCAACGCACCCACAGCAGGCTACTGACAAATACTAGCATTTTGATATTCATCAAAGTTGTCATCATTTTCAACTGAAAACAAAGATCACTCCATCTGTAAACTGCCTCCTTTATTTTTCCTTGTTGATTACTTCTGCTTAAATGTGTCTTATACGTGATGCTGTGCTGTCTGTCAGATGATGCCATAAGCTCTCATGGGGACAATGTTGACATCAGTGGAACTATGATAAAAATTGGCATATGCCACCACACCCACCCCCCTTTTCCTAGACACTCTTTTCCCTCTTTATTTCTACTCACCAGCTTATTCTAAATTGCCCTTTAAATAATCTATATATACGTATATATATATATATATATATATATATATATATGTATGTATATATATATATATATGTGTGTGTGTGTGTGTGTGTGCGTGTGAGTATAAAATGATTAGAATAGTCAAATACCCTAACAAAGCATCATGTTTATTTTTTTTTTTCTAAAGCTCTTTGTCAGCCTCATTATAAAAATCCACTCAACTCCATAACGATCCAATTTTTTTGCACTCACTCATTGGAATAATCTAGGCTTAGAGCAAATGTTGTCTCTGCCAGACACTTTCAATGTTACAGTGTATCCACCTACTCTATGTAATATTTGAGGGCAAGTGCAAATAAAGGGAGCGCAAGTGACACAGAATAAAGATACCGAAGATATGCTCTGCCATTATGCTAGCCATACAACTTGGCCTCATTTAGTAGTCAGTCTCATATCTAACTCGTAGTAGTAGCCTAACACCACAGTGAGCCAAAATCTTTCCTTAAATAAGTATCACCACTTTTAAAATGCCATAAAATATATTTTAGAGAAAGGTTAAAGAACTGAGGAAGGACAGATAAACTGTATAATAATATTTTATCATACATTAAACAAAATACATCTATTGTTGCTCTGGAGGCACTGATGTGTCGTGCTCAAGACATAAAAGTGAGAAGAGATGGAAAGGATTGCACCTCCATCAAATCGGGACACACAGTATGTTGCTGTATGTTATTCGCCTCATTACATACTGACTATGTTTTATTCACGCTTGACTGCTGTTTACTATGTAAATTATGTGTCAGTTCACATGTGCGGGCATGACAAGAACATATGTATCCACTTTTACATGTTAATGAGGTCATGTCTGACAGAGCCGTTGTGGGCAAAATAAGTTACAGTGATGAGTGGCGTTCATGGACACAGTCTAGTTCATAGGGACAGTTTTGTATATAGGTGAAGTGGTGGTGATGCAGGTGAAAGTCACTCATTTGCATAAAGGTCATATTAGTGAGGTTAAACAAATTTTCAAACTGTAACTTTATGTATGTATTCTCAAAGCTAATGATGTCCTGGCAGAGGGTGCCATGCTTGGGATATAGGTAGAGTAGGTTATGTGTGTTGTAATACACATGCTCACACATAAGGAATGCCCATCCACAGGCACACGGAAATATTAAACACATGACTGCACTAGCATGCGCACACATGTACGCAAACCTGTATCATGCCCTACTTTGTACTTTAGAAGATGATACTGAGTAACTGTAGCATCCAGTCTGCTCTTAGTCCAGTAGTTATTGTACTTTGATTGGTCTTCTCTGCAACAACCCTCTATAATTTCCCCACATGGTATATGAATGCTCTAAATAATACTGAAATCAAACTCTAGGAATCAAATCAGTGAAACACTCCCTCCAAAAAACCAAACCAAAACAAAACAAAACACTGTTAAATTCTATTAAAATTTTAACTTTTGGGGAAACAGACAGAACAATTATGAAATCTACTTGGTCTCTCACAAGAATGTTGCTATTTTATTTTTCACAAGTCAAAAGGCAATGTTACATTTTGATATTCTGTTGAAACATGTGTTAAGTGTTACATTCTGAAGAAATGTTTAATACACATCATACCAGCATTTCTTATGAGTCACCCATATTGTGTAGTTTGCTTAAAAATGTTCAATGGCAACATACACTATATGGACAAAAGTTTTTCGGATACCTGACTATTACACCAACAGGGCACTTAATGACATATTCAAATATATATACAGTACTTTAATATTAAGTTGGTCCCCCTTTTGCGGCTATAACAGCTTCCACACTTTCGCAATCTCTGTTGCAGTTCATCCCAAAGGTGCTCGATGGGGTTGAAGTCAAGGATCTGTGTGAGCCAGTAAAGTTTTTCCACACCAAATTCATCAAGTCATGTCTTTATAGTCCTTGCTTTGTGATTTGGGGCAGAGTCATGTTGGAATAGAAAAGGGCCTTCCTCAAAGCATAGCATAGAATTGTACCAAAAGTGTTGGTATGCTGAAGTGTTAAGGTCGCGTTAAGGTCGCCCTTGGGCTCAGCCCCTTCGATAAGGGGCTGAGCCCAAAGCCTGATTGAAACACCTGAATTCAATGTTTAACAGGTGTGACCAAATACTTTTGTCCATGTCGTGTATAATTCTACTGATGAGCTGTGGAAACACAAAAAGGCTCCGGGCGTTCCTATTTGACACATACAGCACATGTCAGGAGCAAAATTAGTAACATCTGTACCTATAATAGTGGCAGAAAAGCCTTGGTAGCTCCAGCGTAAAGAATTTGGATCTCACCTAAACTGAAAAGCTGTCACTCCAAAAAAAGTGACACCTTTAAAACACCTCTAGAAAAATCTTCCTCAATTTTTTTTTTTTTTTTTTTTTTTAATCTGCTTCTTCATATCGTCTCATTTTCCTACATACATTTATGATATTGTGGCTCTCCTGACCCTGTCTCCTGGAATAAAAACAATCCTTATCTTGGTAGGGCAACATGAGCAAATAAAGGTTAAATTAGAACAAGACAAATATTGTTCCTTGACATCAAATAGTTTCCTTTTACCTCAGAAATACAGATCTTTATCATTCCTTACACCTCATACCAAAAAAAAAAAAAAACAATCACAATCATCTTCCCAGGACCCAGGATTGCATCAGAAACAAGCTCAAAATGCAAACAGAAAAAGAGAGTGTGGCTCCAGCAGCCTGTCAGCTCTGCTCACATCTTTATCTTTTCTCTGTGTCTTCCATACAAAAGACAAGTGGGCCCTGACTGTGGCATGTGGAAGAGAGAAACGTCCATTTTAATATCCTGTCTGAACCGTACTGTCTCCGTCAGCCTCACGTCTATCAGTGGATCTGGCTGGATCTGGTGTAGGGAGGATACACACGGATATCTGATGTTCCCGTTGCTCTGTCTCTCTTTGCATTCAACATGACAAGGACATGCAGCAAATTATTGTGGAAGAGAGATGCATTACAAGTGGTTTATGAGGTGTGTTTTGCAGTGAAAATGGAAACATGCAATATCAAGGTTAATTTTATTTATTTATTTATTTACCTCAAATGTCATTTGGCAATATTAAAAGTGAATTGTTTCTTTTTTTCACAGTGCAGTGGTCATTTACTGATTAGTAGTTAAAAAACAACTTACATCTTTTCTGGTGGCACATGAGGAACTGGCTAATTTTATGCTTTGACAGCCCACAGTTTTTCCCCTTGTTCAGTGGTACAAAGTAGCTTGTTTTCATCTTGCATATAATAAGTGCTGTCTGTTGCATGTGCAAAAACTAGTCTAGGTCTCATCTCTAGTAATGGTTTAAACCATTATTTGCTTTGAGTCCTACTTTTGGCAGAGTAGTGACCACTAAAGCAATACTGACTCAGAATTACAGTGAGCAAACAGCAAACCTCCCATTTGTACCTCCCTTTTTTTTCAAATGTACACTGCAGGCTTTACAGTAGCCTATTTTTTCTCAGATGGAAACATTGTAATTTATTCCTGTTGAGTTCACAGTAATTTGATACAAAAGAGTTTTATTCCAAAGATTATCACTCAAAAAATACATTGACAAATGCTCAATGGGGCCGGTTTGGAAAAGAAAAAGGTTTAGAAAGACACCAGCAGAAATAAACTGGAGGAAGAGAAGAAGGGAAACAAAAGGAGAAAAAGACAAAACGACAGCTGCACATCTGCCAGAGCCTCATTTGTGGCACGTCTCCATCTTGCCTCGCATGACCTCGTCTTAAAGTACAGGCTATGAAGTTTCCCCAGTTTATAAATAGTTCCTGCTAAATTCTGCTCTTCAGTGAATTATTTCAGCAGTAAAGGATTTTCTTCCCCTTGTTTTCTGTCTTCCTAACTATGGCACCTCACCCTTCATTGCATATTGTACAGACAGAGTGCCAAAAATATGCCCAGAGGTGTGTACCAGCCACCTACATGTACCATGTTTAACAGTTACCACGCTTCCACAGTGCACTTCCACAGTTTGTTTGTGGCTATACAAAGCTCCCACTTTGCAAATGCAAGCTTAAGGGAACAGGCCGAATGCTCTTGGACGAGGTGTTTTGTTTTTCACACATCTTCTTTTCTTATCAAGTTCTGGCATTAAAATAAATTGTACCTCGCTTGAAAGTGGTGATAAGGTGACATTTAAGAGACAGGGCAGTAGTATGGTTGAAGGCTATAGCTGTTTCTTGTGGATAAATGTTTTTTTGCAAAAACAAAAGCAGCATAAATTATTGTTGCTGAATTTTATTGTCATATGCATAGTTAAAAAAAAAAAAGAAAAAGAAAAAAATGGCTGAGATCATATGAAATGAAATTCTTACTTTGCCACTTTTTTAAAAAAAGTTAATTTATTGTGTAAAAAAAGCTAATACTAAGAAGTATGCAGTTTCACTCAGCTTTTATATGTGTAACAGCACAAATATATATATACTGTATAAGATTTCTTGCCCTTCATGTCCACACATATTTCAATTGGGACACATAAAGGAATCATGAACCTTGAATTGTGAAATCTGATGTCCAAAAAAAGTGAATATATAAGCAATATAGTAATACATCTTGGATGAAATGATGACTGCAAAATGATTGCATTCAGTATTCTCTTTATCCTGATTGTAATTAATAGCAAAACAATTTTATCAACATAATAGCAAAGTAAAATTTGTATGTAGCTTATTTAAAAAAAATAAAATAAAACAAAAACCATATCAAAAACATTTGGTATGACAGCTTTTGTCGGGAATTCTTAGAGATGGAACAAATAAGGCCTAAATTACAACAATGTGAATGGAACTGATTGACATAAGGTACAGATTGTGCACAATAACAATAAAAACAACATAACTAATTTTGTTTTTACCCAAGGCAGTTATGCTACATGTATTTGTATTTTTATTTAATTATTAGTCAGCTGAGGCTGATATTGTGACATTTGTCACACTGAGATCAGAAAAGCTTTTTTTTACATTCTGTTGTACGTATCTTTCTATTCACACTTATTACAGAGCATCATGTGTGAATTTGAGAACAAATCAGATGATACAGCGTAAACGGACCATGTGTGTTTGCTCATACGTATTGTTTCATATGTGGTTAGTTGCTGAGTGTGTCAGGATTTGTTTTTGGGATCATAGTGGGGAAGGTGGTAGATGCAGAAGATTTCTGCTTGGGGCACCCTTAGAAAAAAACAAAACAAAAAAGAGCCTCAGTCATCAGCATGGGGCACAAAGTGCAGCTGCCCTGCTAATGAGATTTTAAAATGGGCCATAATGCCCCATTAAATGGCCCCTACATGGAGAATTATATGCTTTGTGTGTTGATTTATTCAAAGTGGGATGGGAATTCAGCGTATGTACCGTATGTGTGCATCTGTGTTTGTGTATCTGTTATTGAACATAATAGCCTGCAACTAAGTCCACTCTCAGAAAACTGTTTTCTCATAGAACTGTCCTTTACCTTTCCAACCTGATTGTGAGAAAAAGGACACAATTTATTCTATATTTTTATATTAAAATACATTACCTGAATTGAGTAACTGCATATAGGAAGTGGCTGATAGCACCTTTATCTACATTTTTGATATCAATCACTTGGAGATATGTCATACAACACAAACACTATTAAACCCTGTCAGACCCAAAGCAAAATGTAAACATGCCACTATTTCACTCAAACAGAAAATGTATATAATCGCACTGTTTCCCCTCTAATTTCTAAACCTCACTTATTTGGTTGCGTGCCTCACAAGTGAGCCATGCTTAGTGCTAATTTCCGAGTTAATGTTTTAATATATTGACTGTATCCTTATAGAGGGAAGACTAAATCCAATTAATGAGTCTTTTTTTTTGTAGTTAAAAACAAAGTCAAAGGCAATAAGAGACACAGGGTAAAAAAAATGTTCTCTTTATTGCTTGTCTTCTTTCCACACATGAGAAACACAACACATGATTTTGGGGGGATCAAACAAGGACAGCTGGCTGAGAGACAATGGGAGAGTAAGAAATCCAGTAGAGATGAGAAACCTGAAAAAGACAGCACACACACTTTCTGTCTTACCTCTTTGAGATAATTTTCCATGACATAACCCAATGTTTCTTTCTTTCAGGAAGGGGTCAAAGACTCCAACCTCTCCTTTTTACAACTATGCTGTTAATTACTAAGAATATATAAATATTTTCTTTAAATGCTGCACTTAAAAATTAAGTGGACTGCCCAGGAATCAAACCCAGAGCATTTTGCTTCATCCCCTTGCTTGATGTAAAAGGACTTTCAAAATTGATTCACTTAAACATTTAAAGAATATTGAAGTTCAACACCAAACGTGGGGCAACACGGCGATGAACTGGCTAGTATTGTTGTCTCGCAGCAATGAGGTCACTGGTTTGGATTCCAGTTCAACCAAAGGCCTTTCTGTTTGGAGTTTGCATGCTCTCCTTGTGGGCATTTGGGTTCTCTTCTGGGACTCTGGCTTCCTCCCGCAGTTCAAAAACATACAGATGTTAATTTGGACACTCTAAATTGACCATATGTGTAAATGAAATGGTTGTTCATCTGTATATGTTGGTGCTGCGATGGACTGATGACCTGTCCAGGATGTACCCTGTCTTTCGCCCTATGTCAGCTCGGATTGGCTCCAGCTCTTCCCACTACCCTCATGTGGAGGATGAAGCAGTACAAAATGGATGGATGGATGGATGGATGGATGGATGGATGGATGGATGGATGGATGGATGGATGGATGGATGGATGGATGGATGGATGGAAGGAAAACCAAAAATGGAATGTAAAAGGCTCCAAGAGTTGCCAAAGGCTGAGGAAAGGAAGAAAATTTGATTCAGACCTCCCAAGAATGGACACAAATGTTCTAAGACACATCTTTCAAACATTTCTTCCCTACTGGGTCAGTGAGTCAGGGAATTTTTGAGATGTACAATATCAATGGACAAAATCAAAAGTTCCAAGAAACAAAGCTGAACATTGTCTGGTGTTGTCCAGTCCTCCGGGAACTTGCTGAATATTGAAGTTTTGAAATCTTGTATTAAATTCTCACACTGTCCATTGAAAGGCTCCAACAAATACGGAAACACTACTATTTAAGTGCATTTTTACAAGTCCAGCGTGTTCGAGGAGTGTTCACGTGGCCTGCCCCAAGGTTTTGAGGTTATGGGTCCAATCCTTGTTTCAATTTTGAAGCCAAGATAAAAGTGTTGAAGAAATGAAACACAAATGTGTCTGACTGTATTTGGTGTGTTGGACTGTTGTTGGAAGTATTGAGGATGTGGGTTCACACTTTGAAAGTGTAGTCACGTTTTGAAGTTTAACCTGTAAAAACTGAAAAGCATCTGGAATGAAGCTCCAAGTGCAGTCACAAAGAATGTCGTACCTATACACTGTAAAATGACAGAAAGCAATCATCATCACCAATTTCTTTTTTTTTTTTATGAAAAAAAAAAACCTACTTCCCTAGAAAAGTTTGTTGAAAAGTTAAACGTGGACAATAACATAACCTGATTGGCTAAGGCCGTAACAAACTACTATTAAAATGGCCCCTATTTATTGGTCCTCAACATTATAGTTGTAGACCACACTATAAACACAGTCTACAGACATAAATTACATACTTACCCGTTTTAGTACATGAGCCTTTGGACCACAATACTGCCAGTACAAAAGAAAACTACATTATCAAAATCATTATTTTATAGTAAACAGAGAACACGTGATTATTTTCACAATATTCTGTCAAAGCAAAATGTTAAAATATGATAGAAATAACTGTGTTGCAAGTCTTCTCTGACTAAAGCAATGAATTAAGCTGTTTCATTTGAAGGTAAATCTCTCTGTCTTTATCTTTCTTTGTGTATGTGTGTGTGTGTCTATACACGTTTGTGCCTGTGATAACATCCACTCGCTCTCATTCAGAGGGATGGCCAGCTGGGGAAGATGAGCACAAATGTGTGTATTTGAGCCTCATTTCTCTTTGAGTGTCCGTGCATAGCTCTCAACGTGTCCATTTGTGTTTTGGCCTCTGAAATGGGACTCTGTCAGAGTCTGAGAGGCAGAGGGACAGACAGCGATGTGAGTATACGGGCCCGTCTGAAGCCATCTTTTGTATGAGCTATGTATGCTCTTTGTCGGGGGGGGTGGGGGGGGGGGATTCAAAAACATTAGCATGATAAAGGGTGGCTAGCACTGCCTTGCTGATCATGTGACGCATTACTGAAAAAGCGCATAGATAGAAAATGACAGCCCGCTCATTCACACACAGACAAACCAATGGGTGTGCCAATACTATCTGGGTGAGGCAGCGTTCCCTGAATTCAGTGCACAAGCAGCATCAGTTCACACACAAAAAAAAAAAAACAGTCACCACTTGTCTTTTTTAGAAGGGGTGGTGCACATACACAAACTGTGCTGTGTTCTTTTCTTTGATCTTTCCTGTCTTTCCGTAATTTGCCTATGTGTGCATGCATGCATACATGTGTGGTTACTATGTGTGTACACTTGTGTGAGTGTGCGAGTGGGAGCACGCAGGCATCTGTGGGCCTCCCTAATTAGAGAGTGCGTCTGGGCCAAGCTCTTGTTTTTAAGATCCCATTTCAAAGCTGGAGACATAGAGGGCTTATTTTTGGGCCGGCAACGCGTTGGTTTATCCACAAAACCTTACTCGCCTGACAAGTGACTAAACAGGTCAGCAGGGATGCAGCAGCAGTGATTTGTGTTGTTAAATGATGGCATCCAGACAAAGGCCATGCTCTCGTCTGTCAGTGTCTGTCATGACTCTTTAAAGGCCGAGAGTAACTGATTGCAGGCGACGGTGGTGTCGAGGCTTTATTTAATGAAGTGATGATTTAAGGAGAAAGAAAAATGTCACAAATTATCAAACTGAGCTTAACATCACCCCCTTGTGGAAGTGAATTTCACAGCCAGCTCATTAATGCCATCATACATTCGGGGATTAGGCCTGTTTCGAAATCAGGTCAACCCTGACAGTAATTTGATGCAGCGTTCATACTGTTATGTTCGGAGCATGTGATTTTTTTTTTTTTTTTTGTGGTATGCTTTCATATAATTGTCCAGCCTGGGATTTTATGCATGTGAATGTACATAGTTTACCATTTAATAGCCAACATGGACTATCTACAGCATTATCACCATTTTAAACCATCCTTTGTTTCTTCTGACATCAAAGCCGGTTTTCAATGTTGGTGCTAATCCAGGTTTAGTAGGAGAGAATTAGCAGCCAGTCTGCCCAACAGCCAACAGCTTCATCTCAATGAACTGCACATCAGCAGTAAAGCAAACTGCCCAGAGTTCTCCTTCATAATGGACTGCAATTTTACTTGATTCATTACTGCTGCAGAGTCCAGCTGAAGTGCTCATGAATGTGTCTATGAGCACACTGCTAACTCCTCCAATAAACCCTAAGCTTAATACCCATCAGAATGTTTAACCTGTGATGAAAATGTAGCATCATTTGAATGAAAGCCAGCTTTGGATAAATGGACTAGGCTTGTTTGTCTTTTGCTGTTTCCACCATGAGCAGATGAGTAAAAGATGAAAGCAGTCCAATTAGTTATGAGTATAAGGCATGGATGTACAGTATTATCCATGGTGTAAGGGCGTTTCCTTTGACCTGATGAATGTTATTAAAAAGGAAGATGCTGTCCTCTAGTGACAAATCTCATCATGGCAGTTTGTCTCTTAGAGTCCATTGTCTTAGACCAAGGGGAACAAATCTAATTTTGAAAAATATTGCAGTCTGACATAAATTAGCCACAGACTGATTTGCAAGCAAAGATCTTAAGATGACTCATAACTTTAACCGTAAGTTATGATGGGTGTTTTTTTTTTTGGAGGCCAGATATGAGAGGAGTCATCATTTTATTTTAATTGGGCTTTATTGCCCGATAAAAAAGCCCTCGTCTGGAAAGAAAAAAGAAAAGAAATAAACCCACTTCTCATCAACTTCCTCTCTGATAGTAGAACAAGCCCATGATAGCTTTCAAATTTAAAGGCCAAAGACAAAAATGTCTGTTGATAATCACTGTGGGAAATATGAGCAGCAAAGGAAGTTAGTTACATAATTATAAGGCTTACAGATGAAGCTAATTGTTAATTATTATGGAATGAGATGTTATTTGATGTTCAATGATTATGAAAGGCTTTTTGGCAAATATTCGCATACAGCACAGGAAAACAAAACAAAGAAAAATAATGTTATGCAGTTTGTTTTGGGAACTATTGATGTTGCAGACATCCTACATTAGTTCATTGAGAAAAAGAGCACTGAAGACATGCAGAGACCAAATCATAAAAAAGACAGAAAGACACAGGAAAAGTTTTTATCACTGACAGCAGGTGGATTATAAACTGCTTTAAATGTCCCAGGCCTGATCATCATAATGAAGTGTCCTGAAGTGTATTGTTAAGGCTTGGTTTAGCTGTTACTGATAATAAAAGAATTATGTACTAAAACTCAGTGATTTAATTCTAAAAACTGTCACGTCTGGTTTTAGAGTTGCCTTGAGAAAGACATTTAACACCTACTGTACCTGCTTCAACAATCACAGGAAAGAAAGCAGTCAGGGCCTCAAGAGTAAAATCAAAATATGAAAATACTCAGCTGCTAAAATATAACACACTGTATTGTAGCGATAATATTTCTTCTAGTACCATCCTCCCACTATTCAGCCAACCAACTATAATAGGTGGGGAAGGGAGGTGGGGGGTGGGGGGGGGATAGACGACACCACACCACTTCACCTTCCCTCTCCTTCAGCCTGACAGGACCTGAATTACAGTAAATGATAGCCCTCCTCGGACACAAAGTGATTTGACCTGCTGCCATCTCTCTCTTTGGCCCCATTCCCTCCCAATGGTTCCCCAATGGGTGGCCTAGGTCCCTTGGGACCTGGCTAGCAGAGAGGGATGGAGGTTAGAGAAATGAGAAGGAAGCCCATAACAGCGAATGAGTTGCTGAAGTGGAACGCTAGCCCTGTTTGCAGCAAGCCTACAAATATCAAGCACAGTGAAGCGCCACGAATGTAGACGAGGGAAGTATCTTCACCTTCAGTAATTAGATGATGTACTATACCAAAAAAAAAGATAAAACTATTCATTTAAATGCAAAATGAAAAAAGTCACTCAGTATTGAATTTTTCATATATTTTCCCGGGAATTTGGAAGTAGTTCATCCTCTACATTACTGTAAAGTAAGCAGAAGAAATGTAAAGAGTAAATTATAATTCATGGAGACAGGGAGGAGCAGCTGCTGAAAATGATATTTTTTTTTACAATAACACCTTCATTCATGTTTTCAGTCACCTTGTGACCCATCAGTTTATTACTGGAAATCTACATTTAATCACAAAGCAAATAAAAAAAGGTGGAATTTGATGAAAGGGCTGATGGGATGAGTGTGACGAGAAGAGGGGCTGACCTGCCAGTGAACTGTAGCTTGAGGTCAGCTGTGTCACTTTTCTCATTCGTTCTCACTGGTTTGTGTGCGTGTGTGTGTGTGTGTGCACTTGTATTTGTTATCTCCTGAGAACTGTTGTAAACACTGACCTTTTCAGGACCAGTAGTTCCCATAGAGAGCAAAACCTGGTCTCAATAAAGCAGAACCTCATGTCTGAGAATGTGGTTAAATCTAGGGCAAAAATCTGAATTGTGTTTAGGTTAATGTTACCATTAGGCATTAAATGGTTATGGTTAAGTTTAGTTTAAGTTCAGTTTGTTTGACTGTCCAAATGACTGGAAGTCAATGCAGGATCCTAAGACAAATAGCTGCACAAATCCGTATGCGTGTAGTATCCCTACTACATAATGTTCTTTTTTTAATTACCAACAGAAATAAAGATATAATTTAAATATTCAGCATGTGAGTTTACTTGTATGTATATTTTTGACTGTTTGTGCTTATGCTGAAATGCAAGTGTTGTTGTTGAATAAACTAAGGAAT
Source organism: Brachirus orientalis (assembly GCA_016785285.1). NCBI lineage: Eukaryota > Metazoa > Chordata > Actinopteri > Pleuronectiformes > Soleidae > Brachirus > Brachirus orientalis. Next base: position 1,425,849 of record JAFBJR010000180.1, on the reverse strand, counting down.
AACTTTAAACCAGTGTGTCTGCTTTTTATTTACATTAAATACAAATGTGACTGCTGTTAATATGGCAAATTATAATAAGCAACCTACAGTATATCATATGAACTCACTACTATTCCGCAGTCAATGCTAATCAGTAGTTTTGCTGTTTAGTTCATTTAAGCCACTGTGAATGTGGTTACATACTTCAATAAAATGTTGAAACTGTAAGAAGTTTACTTGTTGAAGTACGGCTTTCAGACACATGGTTCCTGCCAACTCACCAGCTCACCTCAGCCTCATGTTCCAGCCAACTCATCAATATGCAATACATAAACACTAGTTTATCCCAATCGATTCTAAGACCATAATTTTATCACCCACTGAGTTAGAGTAGTGTTATAGCCTTTTTTTTTTTTATCCTGACATATTCGGTCTGCCATCTTTCTGTTTGACTTCTGCTCTCTTTGGCAGTTCATCGTTCAACACATAAAAAGGCTCTTCCAGCCATCTGTGGTTTGGTTCTTGAACAGAAGTCAGATTTCTCTTTTATGTCTGCCCTTTTTTAAAAAAATAAATAAATAAATAAATAAATATCTGAAAACCTCCAGTCTTTCTGTACTCTGCAGCGCATTCCTATTGTGAAAGTCAGTTAATAGTATCTATGATTTGTTTTAATGGCAGGAACAAACATCGTTCCATATACATAATTTAGACACCTTCTTAGGTTAATCATATCAAAGGGAAATGTGCCATGCCATAGTGCCCTTGGCTTGATTGTCCACCAACAAGTCCTTATGAAAATTTTTGTGTGAAGTGTCTGTCCCTCTGTCTATCCTATGTGCCACTGTTGTACCTGCATTGCCACCATATTTAATCGCAATATTCCAGCAATTCAACTTGTAGTGTAATCAGCCAAGAGTAGACAGCAAGCCACAGACTTTTATACATCTATGACACAAAATCCTCTAAGTGCACATAAATATTTGTTTTTCTTACATATCAAACAGGTAAGAATCTACAGTATTATATATTATATTAAATAATAAAATGAATCAAATGTTCTTCAAATACTGTTTTCTAATAATTTATTATTTTTTATTTGCAGTCTATGTTTTTTTAAATATGCAAAAATTGTGTACTTGGTGAGGAGGACTACTCAAAAGTCGTTCACAATTTTGTCTCTCACGTTGGTTCAGTTGGTTCAAGATAGATTATTGTAAAAGACAGTTTATGAAACATATCTAAAATGTAAACCTGGTTCCTGAGTTTACGTAAGAAGTGCCATGCAAAAAAGTATCTTTTGGACATTATGCAGTCTGTCTGTCTGCCAGTAGATGGCAGTCTTGTGTCAGTATAGGACAAGCAGCCAACCCATCTCAACAACACCACGTCCTTAAGAATGTTATGTAAATTTGTAATCATATTTTCACTTAATTTTCCAAATGCATATTTCAGAAATTAGAAAAGCTAAATTAATATATAGATAAAGAAATGCTTTTAAATTGCCTTATTGATAAAACAGTGTATGCACTGTAGTGTTTGTAGATGAACATTTTCTAATCCTCTGCTCCAAAATGCAAGACGACTGTAAATAAGTGCTTAAGAAAATATGTTGAATATTTTACAAGCATATATAGTTGACATGGATTTCTCATAAACTGCCTACATTCACAATGTATAGTATGTCTGATGGAAAAAAAAGGTTCATCTTTTAGTCACATAACAATTCCCAGGCAGTGCTCGTGTGTATTTAAAGAGTCTAAATTGCAGACATGCCATTGTCTTTATACATAGGTCAGTTTAACTGTCGAATCATAATGAGTCAGTTAGGACATACACTTCTGAGAAGTCTATTAGATAGGAAGGACTTCCAAAGGCATCAGTAACATACATGCATATTTGTCATGGCAGGTTTTTTTTAATTTTAAAATGTTTTTTTTTTTATAGTTAATAAGCACATAGTGTTTTTGAGTCATTAATATATTTTGAATGTTACATTTTCATTTTAGAGCTTTCATTTTTAAAGCTGTTTCCCCACTTTTTTCTTTCTTTTATTATTTTTTGGAAGAAAATATGAATGTAACATTCATAATAATGCGTCTGTGCAACCTAACCTATCACTGGTGAGCTGATCCATGCAGGGTATATTTTCCCTTTTCTGTTTCTCTTTCCCTTTGTTTCTGTTGGCATCTATGCTGGCTATCACATTTAACTACTCTGTTCATATGCCGTTCATCCCAGTGCCAATGCACTTAATGTTCTTCTATTTCAATCCACCCCCAAACAATTTAACAGGAGAATCACCTGGTGTTGACATTAAGGCAGTAAATTCAAAATTCATGGTTAGTTGAATAACACGCACCTTCAAGTGAAGCCAGTTTATATAGTTCATTATCACAAATTCAACTCGGGATGCTTTACAGTGTGGAGTGAATATGCTGTCCTTAGAATCAGATTGAAATCTTGGCACAAAACATTAAAAAAATGAAAAAAAAAAAATTATAAAACACTATAGATTTACAGTATTTACAATCAAGGCTATAAATATACATAGAAAACATTAAAAATATTTTCAAAAATATGGATTTAACTTATGAAAACGATGCTGTGATTTGGATTTCAGAGAATGAGAATGTGAAGGCCACCACTCTTCCATAGGTCTTCACAGTACAGTCGCTGGAAGAACTCTTTCTGAACATGCTGTAATAACTGACTTGTGCAGAGCTGCTGCTCTCTGGATGTGTAGCACAGGTGTTTTACTGGACTGTTCCCTTTTTTTTACTGGTGACAGGGGAGACAGACAACCTGGAAACCAGTAAGTGAAGCCCCCCAAAGCCCACAGAGCCTGGGAATGGACCTGCAGCAATATATCTGCCCTGGTTCACACAGACCTCCTGCTGCACCACGTGTTTGTGTGTGCGTACATGTATGACTGTCGTCTACCAGCATTCACATTTTCCATCGTCGTCTTTTTAAACTATAAGTGTGGAATGTATGTGTTTTGTGTATGTGTTTGTCTCGTACATGGAGGTTGTAAAAATTGAAAGTCTTTCCATTGATGTAGTGAAGAATCATATTTAGGTTTGTGCATATGATGATGTATGACACATAAAAAAAAAATCACTGTAGAGCAAAGCATTATTCATGACAATTGAACTACATCCAGTTGGAGGATTATAAGATTCTGACTGGACAAATACACATAATTAAGTCTTAATGTTCCTGTCAGGCTACAATTTTTCATGTCAGTTGTTCATGTTTTGCTAAGGTTAGGTCCACCAATAGATACATTTAAATCGAACGCATTAGAGAAAACTATCCTCAAGGCCAGAGCGAATGCTGAAGGAATGTTGTATGAATATGTGTCTGTCTTTAGTGAGTATATCAGTGTTCCAAACTGTACAGCAGCAACAATCATTTCACTGAAATAATGCACAACCACTGTATAGCCCATATATTCAACAATGTAAATTAGAAAATTACAATTTAAGTGACAGATAAAATGCCTGATTTCACTTAATTTGATTAAAAAGAAGACAAGTTAGACCAAATTATCTCTCTCTCTCTCTCTCTCTCTCTCTCTCTTTCATTCTCTCTATGCCACTTCTTTGTGCAATCAAATATCTGCTTGAAGACCCAACTGTTTGTCACGGAGGACCAAGGACCATTCACCAAATATGAATGAATGTAAGCAAATAAATTACTTACCTTTCTTTAGGGAATTACATGAAAACAATCCCTTATTCTCATCTGCTGCTTTACTTTATTTTTATCTTCCCAAACTGTGTTTTTGTTTTTGGTCAAAATGTTGCCCACAGCCTTCAAGTGAAACACCACATTAAAATATTTTAGCGCGACATAGTGCGGATGGAAAGGCAGCAAAACATCTCTTTCATCATTCACTCTTCTGATAGCTCCTTTATTTGCCATGCATTATCAAGGAATCTTTTAAGGGCCGACCAATTAAACGTGGGGCAGCTTGCATTTAATCTTGCTGTAAATGAAAAGTTTTCTTAGTTACATTTTCATTGCCTATTGGATAAGCATGACCTCTTCCTTCATTGTAGCTTTACTTAAGAGTGAATGTATCAGTTTCAGTAATTTGTTTGGCACAAGTAGAATTAAATTACTACTTGTGTTCACTCAGCTACATTGCTCAATGCCACACTAATTATAGCCTACCACATTATTGGTATTGCCTAATGCTACTTATTTTTGTCTGACTGCCTTTGAACATTTACAGCATAATGACGCTATTTAAAAAAAAAAAAAAACACTGATTGTGTGGTCAGTTATAAGTGACTAATGAATGTGTACTTGCCACATGTAGGAAATATCACATAAGCCACAAATTAACTGTGCATACATGAATGCGTATTTATTTGGTGTACAAACGTCCATGTCATCTGTGTCTTCCGACTAATGATACATATGCATATGGGCTCTGTATATATATATATATATATATATATAGACTGAATATGTGTGTGTAGCTGTATTCTTAGCAAAAGTTAGGAAGCAGTTTGAAAAATAAAAACCTTTCTTTAAACTGTAAGTTTGGTGTTACTGTTATGTAAGCACGGTTTGGACAGACCCAGGCCAAATCACTTCATATTCCTAATTTTTGAAACACCAGAAACATTTTATTTCTACCACTGTCACAGCTCCAAGTCCACAGGATTCTGTCTGTATTGTTGCAAAGAAAAACCGCAGGACATTATTCGTTCTAGGAAGGTAAGAGCATTTATCTTTTTTTTTTTTTTTTTTCAAAATGCCAAATAAAGGAATAAATAAATACATGGCTGTCAAGGTAGGAAGTGCTGTGAAATTTTTACAGCATTACAGCAAAAAAAAAATGCTGTAGAGATTGAGGTAGATGAACAACCTTTGATTTTACCAGGTTCATGTCTTGTCTCTCGGAGTACAGGGTGAGAATTTTAGTTATAAATGACGAGACAATGTTTGTTTATTAAAAAATAAGAAAAAGGAAAAAAGGGGGTTTAAAAGTGATGTAAATGGTAGGTAAAATGGGTTCATGTAAATGAAGAGACAGTGTAGCCAGATTGTATTGTCTGTTAATATCACTATGCTTTCCTCTGTGTGTGTGTGTGTACCTGGTCTTCCCTTTGTTGTGGGGACCAAATCTGTTTACACAGGGGACTTGTCTTCCTTATGGGGACAAAAATCAAGTCCCCATAATGTACATTACTATATTTTAAAGTGAAGACATTTTTAAAGTTAGGCTGAGGTTAGAGTTAGGTTAGGGTCGAGGTTAAGATTAGGATTAAGTTTTTGATTGATATTTTCTAACATAATGTCGCACTGAGTTGCTGCAAAACACTTAACTTATATGGATTAAATGATATACTCTTGAAACTATCACAATACTTTTTATATATAAAAAAACATTTGTTAATGATAAAGTTGTCTTTTGGATTAGTTTTCTGGTGGGTTCAGTGCATGATAATAATAATATATTATACTGTACTTTGCAGCTAAGGCTTGTGACACAAAAGTGGATCATTTTGATTACTGGTTCTAAAACTGTTGGAGGAAGTTAAGTGTCCTATTTAAAACCAATCTTGTCTTTGAGTAATGTCAGTTGAGTCATTACTTATTTAAAACATTATATTTCTTTCAACCCATTTCAAAGTTATTGGTTTGTTATTCAAAATTGGCTCATATGTGAAAATCCTCCCGCCTACACTGATGTGCCCCAAAATGCACCCTCTTCCTCCATCCTGCGGGCAGTTTTAATGAGATATAGGATATTCACCGTGCAAGTCCAAGTTAAAGGAATCAGTCACTAGTGGCAACAGTGCTGATCCATCAAGGATAGCACCTTTTACCCTGAAAATTCTGCCAACTCAGGAGGGTAATTAACACCTCGGCAGCCCAGGTCAAAAATGAGCTGAAGATTTCTCCCTTGTGGACACCGTGGTTGGCCGCAGAGCCGCAATACTCTTTGCTGATGCACTGGTCTATGTGTTCGTGTGTTAGTAACTGTGTATGTGTATGAGAGAGAATAAGAGAAGGGAGGGTTTAGTGACTGTATTTGAAAGAAAAAAGGGAAAGAAAGTGCATGCCTCTGGACCTGTGTGTGTGCCTGTATGGAGCACTGACAGGCAGAAGAAGTGTGCAGGTAAGGTACTCCGCAGGGTAATTATGCACAACCTCCAGAGATTTCACACTGGGCCATTGTGGGTATTTTTGTTTGTTTTAGCCATTTCCTTTTCCTTTCTTTTTTTCACAGTCACTCACATGAATGAAATATCAAATGAAATATCCTCAGTGGCTCGTGCTATGTTTAAAAGTGCGTTCATCTGCATATTAGGATTGATGCTAGAGGGAAATGTGATCACATCTTTGGACTCCAGACGCAGGTTTTTGGAATTAATATGCACTTGATAGACTCAGAGAAGAGGTTGCATGAATATTCATCAGGCTTAATGTGGATGTCTGCATCCGATATCACTGTCGATTAGAATAAAACATTCCTAATGCTCTTAATTGGCTAGAGTCCCATGACTGCATTAGGTTTTCATCTTATAAACATTTGACGTGTCCAATTCAAATCCTACAGCCTAACCCCAGCATACTAAATCACCTGACCTTTGATCAAGGCAATTAACCCACTCTATCAATTATCAAATGAAGCATAACATGGCTGATTCTCATTCAGTTACAGTAGTTAGTGAAGTAAAGAGTCCATCCTGACCATTCAAACTCAATTTTCTTATTCCAGAGTCAAATTACAATATAAGAAATGTAAAATAAAAACTAGATCGTCGGCTGCCTACACTTTAGAGACCTAAGGATGTTTCTCTCGATGGATGTTTAAATATATCTCGGAAATATAATTTTCACAGTCTTGGCAATTAATTTAAATTCAAATTACTTTATCCAATGGGAACTTAATTGGTGGAAAACATCACTGTGTATTGAGCAAATAAAGCAACAACAAGGTCAAGGTCAAATTTATATACAATATACATAGAATATTTAAAAACACCCCCTGTTTCCCAAGTGATTTACATGCTTAAATGAAGTACGAGGAAGCAATAAAAATACAATAAGGAAAGTCAACAAATAAAATAAGGAAAAAGAAAAAAAACATGTAAACAACACATAAAATAGAGGGTGGGCATAGGATTTGTATCAATTAAAATAAGATATAAGAATAAATAAATAAATAATAATAAATAACGGGCAAGTTCAACTGGCATTAAATGCCAAAGCAATAAATAAGTTTTTAGCAAATGTTTAAACCTTTCAAGCAGCTGAAATATAATCAGGGAGACAGTTCCACAGTTTGGGGCCTGCCACAGAAAAGGTTCAGTCCCATCAAGTTTTAAGTCTGGATTTAGGAATGTCCAGGAGCAGGCGAGTTGTCCGCTTGGCAAGGATTTGGAAGGATTGAAAAACAAGCAACACAAATTTGAACTGGATCCTATAGGTGACAGGAAGCCAGTGAAGTGAAGGCTCATCTACTCCAAAGTATAATGCATTACAGTAATCCAAACAGGATGTGATGAACATATGAATTACTTCCTATACCATAACATACAAGAGGCACAGTTTATAGCTGTGCAATTAGTAATAATGTTCAAATGAACAGATCAACCACTAAATGGGTGATGTTTACAGGCCTCTGTTTGAATAGCTGCTTTGCCTGTTGCATATAAGAATCCGTTGGATCTACCAGATGCTGCATATAAAAATGTTGTGCACAAATGGGGTTTGTTCAACCTGTTCACAAGACAAGACAATTTAAACACTCCTCTTCATTTTTATTCATGAATTGCTAACTTGACGTTTTCTGAGAGCTCAAAGCTCAGTGTGTTCTGTACATGGTAGAAGCAGAAAGAAATTCGAAGCATCAACCTGAAGTCAAAGGTCTATCGTCTTTAGCATGATCAAAAAGCATGTGTGTGCATTCAAAATTGTGTTTGCTTGACTCAGTTTGACATTTGGCGCCTTCAACGAAACTGGTTGATGTTGGCAAAAAAAATATGACCTGACACTCTTGGTAGTGTAAGTTAAAATTGCCCACATCATTGTCTTGGATCAGAAAAATAAGTTAATCTTCTTTTAAATCAGAAAACCTGGTCACCTGCTCAACCTTCATTTAGCCCAATTCAACTACATGAAATTTGACCACAACCGCAGCTACTGGTGTTGCACAACACTCTCATTCATCTTGGTTCCCATAAATAAAAATGGCACTGAGTGGAGTGGGTTGTGGGTGGAGGGGTTCACACGGTGGCTGCTGGGGTCACCATCCGTCATAGCTCCTTTGCAGACCAAAGCAAGTGGAGTCCCGTTGGAGGACCAGGAAACCCGAGCCTTGGTTAGACAAACACATGCTACTTCCAAAATAACAATGGGCTCCTGTGACAGTGACCAGAGTTCTCTGGACAGACAGAAGGCATGCTGACATTGAAGTGTGCGGAGGAGGGATTGCATTACCAAAAGTAGTCTGTGCCACCAATGTGTAAAACACATGAGGAGCGGGAGTGGGGAAACAAACAAAAAAGATAATCATAAGTGACAAGTTCAGGGAACTTGGTGGGGTCCATGTCATAAAACAAATAAAAGGCCAGAACAGATTGCTTCCTTGTAAATGACACCTGAAAATGTTGAGGGATTATTGTTCTCATGTGCATCTTCAGGATGTGGTTTAACTCCAGGCCACCACTCGATCTTTATTTAAAGGACAACCCGGGGATTAGATTAGACTGTAGCAGCTGATATAACTAGATGCCAGCTGTGGCGTGGATGTTAATACTTATCCATATTCAGGGTGAACTATTATCTGTCCTAATCTTACTACAGCATTTTTATAAGTGTCAGTAATTCTAATATTGAACAAATAAGTTGCAATTATTTCTGCATATCAAGTTTAAATATAGAAGAAAATTCAGCTAGATTCAAACAGTGATTTGGGTGTATTCTTTTGAAGTAAAGAAAAAAACTTTAGATCAGGTTGACCTTAAATGGCATATAAAAGGTGGGTGACAATATAAAAATAAAGTGCATTATGAAATCATTCATGACATCTGTATTGGTTGAATAAATTCAGTTGCATTTTGTATGTCAAATGATGATGATGATAACGAATGATGACGGTTGCCTTTGTGAAATCGTCTGTGTCCGAATGTTGTAACTTGAAAACAAACTCTCTAAACACGTGTCACAGTATTTTTATGTTCAAGATGTTTTACTACTGTGAGCATGTAACTAGGCAGAAGTCCTTTTCCTTCACAGAGGACCAAGAGAGTAGCCATGCTTATCATCAATGACAACAATTCCCCTGTAGAACAAACTGAACTGCCCCATTGGGTTGTTCCCACCATTTGAACTAATGCAGATGAAAAAAAAGGAAGTTATTTCTGTGAACAAATTTTCAACAAATCTTGAATCGTTTCACAAGAAAACTATGTGTTGTCTAAAATAAACAAGTTCAAAATAGCTCCAAAACAAACTGAGGCCGCTAAGTATTTGTTAAGTCACTATAGAGTCAGTGGAGCTAAATGCAATGTGCACATATTTTAGAGTAGGAAGTGTTCTGTCAGCTCAGAGCAGGTATCTGTCAGCAGGTTGTATCCTTTTGGGCTGCGGGAGGAGGAAGCAGCCTTGACCAGGCCTTTTTTGCCCTGCACCACCACCCAGCTGCCCTGGAGGGGTGAGCAGTAAATCCACGCACATACACACACAGACACACACATTCATATGGCTGAATCACAGACAAATGTATCTGCACCTGAACCCACATGATGTGCACTCCTTTTGTATGTGGAAGGCGCTGATTGAAATATATCAACAATTTTATCACGGTGGCAGAGTTACTACTTAAATAGCACGTTTCATATTCTCTGTTTCCTGACGGCAGAAGAATGATAAAAGAGGATCTTACTATTAGCTGCAATATGATGTTCATACAGTAAGGTTTTGCATCCTAGCTCCATATGCTGTCTTTTTTTGTGTGTTAGATGCACATCATTCTTTACCTTCTGCAGTGGCAGTGTTGGCACTCGACATGAATCATGTACTGTATTGGGGCTCCATCAGGTCTGAGGAAGCTCCTTGGATGACTGGTGAAATGTTTGTAAGATGAGTCAAATTTTTTTTTTTTTTTCACTGTTTTGTCAATTGATTTAAAAAAGGAAAGTGGTGCCTTCTGTATCAGTAAATAACATTGAGCATAATTGCTATAAATAAACTAGTCACCATTGAAATAAAATATTGATGAAACTCAGATGTATAATCTAATATTTGTGTGTGTGTGTGTGTGTGTGTGTGTGTGTGTGTGCGTGTGTAACTGGTATTCCGTATGTTGTGGGGGCCTAAATCTGTTAACACAGTCAAATTATGGGGACTTATCCCATAATGTAAATGATTACATTTTAAGGTGAAGACATGTTTTAAAATTAGGCTGAGGTTAGGTCTTAGGTTAAGGTTAGGGTCAGGTTCAGGGTTAGGCCACTAGTAATTATGGTTAAGGTTAGAATAAGTCTCCAAGAAATTAATCAAATGCCATGTTCTCTGAAGTCATGGAAACCAGTGTGTGTGTGTGTGTTAATCAGCAGGGTCGGTGGCAGCTAAACTCCTTCCTCTTCCTCCCCCCCCCCCGACCCGCTCCTGTACTTCTTTCAGCTGCTCAGATTTACAGGTGCCACTGACCTTTTCATCATAGGAAGTCTCCACAACTGCCTGGGCCTCCCTCCGCCAGCTCTCATCCATCCATCCATTGCTCTCACCCCCCCCTCCCCCCCCCCCGAGCCCCCCCAGCCCCCCAAGCCCCCCCCCCCCCCAAACACTCAGCCCACCTGCTCTCCTACTACCACAAAACAGGGAAAAAAAACTTGAAAGCAGGGGAGGAAACAGTCTCACTAAAGGGGATTTTAATATCATTTTGACTTTCTGGAATAAAGACGTAAAATTAAAGGTTTTGACTATAACATGTTGTGTTAATATTCATAATAAATATGGCTCAATGCATGTCTTTTACAAACTTGTCAGACTCTAACAGCGGTGTGAGTATAACTGTGAGTATAACTAATGAACCCTCAGGAGCCCTCAGCACTGGGCCCCTATTGGGAAAAGTGCCACTAAATGGAACACGTTAATCATGATTAATTCAATTTGTTGTAAAATGTATAACAATAAACCTGAACAGGCAAAGTTCATGTTTCTAAATTAAACTCTGAAAAACCATAGTCCCAAGATAATCACAGAAATTCTGCATAAGTTCTGCAGCACAGTTTCATTGCTTTTTCTAGTGTTGTACTTTTTTCCAAACACCTCACACCCTACAGGCCAAAAAACAGTATACAAATTTTTTCTCTCTTCTAACCATTCTCTATAGACATTAATCTGTACACGTGATATACTCCACATCAAAACTAATTTTCAGAGTTGGATATTAGTTTGAAATGTCTCCACTCTGCTTCCCTAACATTTCAGTAAACCATTGGTTTACAGTATATCTATTTTATGTGCTTATTGACTGACTTGAATGCACCAAAGCCACAGGAACATAGAGCAAAGCTGATTCGCACTGTGCCATTCAAAGTGACCGTTAACATCTCCACACCAGATAGATTAGTGCAAATAGCCTCTTATATGCCTGAAAACCAATTACACCTCCATTCTTGTAATAATGAACTCATGGACCCGGCTTTATTGGAGAAGGCTGAGAGATTGGAATCAATATGAATGGACTAGAGGCGAGGGACGCAGTGAGCTTGATTCACTGCACAGTGGGAAAAGCTTCTCCAAACTTGAATTTATTTGGATGTCAATGGACTCTCAATTAAATCAGTCTAACTTGACTGCCTGGCCTCTATTGCTTATTTCCAGTGAGTGACAGAAGTACATGAAGTGGACAAATTCAGCTGCTTAAGATGGATATTTACACATTTGTATAACTGGATGTCATTGTAATGCCAAAATAATCAATCTATGTTACTGGTCCTATCTTGAAATTGTGCATATAGCCATTAGTTTGCTTTTGGATTGAACCCAGGGGGGTCATTCTTGATTAGAGAAGTGAGGCTGCTTGGCACAATTTGACACTTGCACACACATAAAACCTGGACCAGATTTCTAAAAGCTAAATGGAACAATTCTAGCCTTTAGCCCAAATGGGATCAAAGTCCATTGACCCCCTGTTCCCCATTAAAGATAATTAATTTGCCTGCATATCAAAACACTGAGGTCAGAGTCAAGTAGGGGCCAAAATGCTATTGATTTTGTAGGTCAGAGAAAGATGTTCACTGGACATTTCTAAATTACTTCTGTATAAGGTCGGGCCATTTGGGTAGAGATGGGTATTTTAGAAAATGATGTCAGTGACAGTGGCCATGGGGTCACCTTCAGTGACACTGCTGAAAAGATTTACAGATACAGCTTTAAACAGAGAAATCATATAGGTTTTAATTGTACTCTTAATTTACCCCTTTTCTTTTCCTTCTTTTTTTTCTCCAGCAGTTTTCAATGCACTATATCCCTATATTTTTTGGTTTGTGGTTAATGCCTACCCTTTCTGTTATAAGCTAATAATCTTATTCGTATTCTAACAACTCATTGCCATTAACCAACTGCTGCTGAGAGTTTGATCTGAGCTGTTGACCACAGGTACATGTCACGTTTTCTTACCCAGAGCCTCTGTCACTATTCACTACTCACCAAATGTGAGGGTCATTTCAGGTAAAGAATAAGTTGTCACTGATTACTATTGCATAATTAATTACAATACCTTAATTACATAAGAAAAATAAATAAAATGGAGGAAGAACAGCTAAGAGATTTCATAACAGCTTTATAGGAATTTGTATACATGGAAAAAACAAAAACAAAAAAAAATAAAAAATAAAAACAAAAAACAGTCACACACCCATGGTGCTGTGACACGAACACACAGCTTCAACTCACTTTCCTGAAGGATACATTCCATTTGTGTGGGAAATCTGTAACACCAAGCTGTAACAGGGGAAATGCAGGCTTTTTCTGAAACATGACCACACCTGAAAAAATAAGGATAAATAAAAAGTCTATAAAATGCACTACTTGGTAATGTCAGTTTTTTGTTTTTATGAAAGCCTTACAAGTCAATTTATGATTTCAGCCTGTTGTTCTTTGAGATAAACTCTATTTTACATGCAGAACATCCTTCCATGCATGCATGTGTACTTGTTTCACAGTGACTGAGACCAACAAAGAGGGGTGGTGTGTGCTGGTGTTTTACAAGTGTGGGGTCTGTATTGTGTTTTGTTGTCTTGGCTGTAAACTCATCCTGTGGCAGTTCTTAGAAACCTAATGACGCCACCTCGCCACATGAAGGCACGCAAATGCATATGCAAATGCAATGCAGCAATGCAGCAATGCAGCAATGCATCCAGGAGTCCCCAAGTTTGAGTTTCATTCTTGGGCCATTTAAAGCACACAGTGTTGCATACAGCATTAAAGGAAAGTTCTGTCATTAAAAAAAAAAAAAAAACAAAACAAAAAAAAAAAACAATAATAATATTAATGAACAAAACAAAAAACATTGTGTTGAACAAGATGGCCCCTGCCCACTGAGTTCCCTCTCATGTGGAAGTTATTGTGCGCATTGTCCCTTTTCCTGGTAAACACTGCTCTATCTGACGCCTTTCCCTAACATGGGGATAGTGGCACGGGATCCACAGGATGGGACGTAACCTCTTTCAGCACTTCCTTGCATCACCCCCCTCCCTCTGAAGTGTGACTCTTGCGTGTTTTATTGCGAGGCCTGGGCGAAAATGAAAACAAACAGGGGCCTAACTCAGAAGCTTTGATCTACCATTTCCTGGTCCACTATTTACGTCTGTTTCTCACGAAGCATTTTTTTTTTCTGTCTCTTTCACTTGATTACTATGCGCTTCCTTACACATTTTCAACCTGACCCCTAGACAATGTGTTGCACTTTAATGGTTTCGTTTTGCAGGAAGCTATAAAGGACTTTCGAATTATAGTCGTCTTTTTTCAGTTTGGTCAGACAAACCAGCCACAATGTTACGAGAATACAAAAACTGGACCACCAAACATTATTCTAACACTAAGATAAGATAAATATACTTTATTAGTTCCATAACAGGTAAATATGTAATAATAGCAAAATAAATAGTATAATAGTATAATATAATAGTAAAAGGTCTCTGTGATGTAATAAATGGCAAGCATGCATTATAAAAATCAAGAAAAATAACAAGTTTCTAAATATAGATATTTTAAACATGAATATCATAAAATAAGATATATAACATAAACAAGGTTATTAAGGTATGTACAACTGGCATATAAGATTATGTAAAGAATTTTACATAAAAGATATTTTGCTGATATTGCACAGTGTGTTTTTCACAGTTATAGAAAAACAATAGATTGATGTTTTCAGCCGCCATTTTCTTGCATATATATTGTGTAAAGAGAATAGTGTAATTACTGTACTTGCACTAGTGTACTTGCACTTAAATGTCTGGTTTAAGAAACATCCTGTCATTTATGAAGATATTGACAGCTTCTGTGACTGGAATGCTCATTTTAAACATGTATAAGATTACCACCTACAAACCATTTCTTGTTCTTGCAGACTCATTCTTATATTTTCCCCAATAGTGAGATTTTCAGACCAATTCATACAACTAACAGAATGTTTTCCTAACTTAACTGCATGTATAAAATATTACGAGGACAAAAATTATTACTTCAATCTGCATCGTCCAAGTTTGTGGTTTGAAGTTAAAACCTCTGCTTCCAGACCACCTTTGAGCTAGACACAGCAAAATATAATGTGGGGTAAAAAGGAGAAAAGACTGTTTGATGAAATGACCAAAAAGGAACCAAAAAATGAAAAGATGATAGAGCATGTAGTCAGTTGCAATTAACCAGAGGTCATCGCAGCTCTGACTGGTGGCCTGACCAGCAGGTCTCTCACCGTGACCCATGTGCTTCACCAGCTCAGCAGATAGATCAAAAAAAGGCACGTCCTCAGTGGAAACCACTGCCCTGTTTGATCCAAAATGGTGGATGTCATTAGGGACCCTGCCACAGAGGGTCACCAGGCTGAATTTGTCCCAGGCTGAATTTGATATATGATCCAGGAGTTTTTTTGGTGATGTTGCACATAGAAACACACAAACTGTGTGTGTGAGAGAGAGAGGGAGAGGGAGAGGGAGAGCAGGTGAGTGGGAATCGGTCCTACTCCCTGCTTCATAAACACTACCTATACACAACCACACACACACTCCATGATGCTTCATGTAGGTGACCTGTCGAGGTTTCAGAAAAAACAAACCAAACTATTTTAAATTCCAGGTGATTCACCAAAATTGATATTAAGTCTTCTCAACGTTTACAGTAACAGAGGTATTGAGATAGTTTCCTTTCTTATAACAAATTTGCAAAAATACTGTGCATGTGAACAGTTTCCTTCACTGGCCATACAACATACATGCTGCTTGGTACATAACCACCACAATCTGCAGAAAAGCATGAAATAAATCAAAACCAAAATCCACTCAATGTTAACGACACATTTCATAATAGTCCAATTATTTGAAAAATTAGGCTTTTTTCCCTCCATGTCTTTTGGGTCTATAGTTACAGTAGATAAGCAGTTTTATAGTTACTGTCTACATTATACTAATTGATACAACAGTGAACTAGACCCAAGAAGCCGAGTCAGTTACAAAACAAATCTACAGTGTGGTTTTTGTTTTAATGAGCTGTTTTACAATTGTGGCCAATCAGCCAGTCATCTGTCACTATGTCTTTCCTTGCATCCGCCACTCCGCTTCCAATATCAAAAGCACTTTAATGCAGAAACTGAAAGATCGGACACTGAGACATTTGCATGCCAAGAACAAGTCACACAGGAATAACTGGAACTTGTTCTGGTGGTATTTAAGAAGCCATAACTAGGAGGAAAACTTCTGTACAAGGAGGGGGTTACACATAAAAGAGCAAAGGGGGCGAAAGTGACTAAGAGCCCGGCGGATAGAGAAAGCAAGCGGGGGAAGTGAGTCTGACCATCGCATGTTTGAAAGTAGCAGTTGGGACCCTGATGACAGAGTGGTCTTTGGGAATTTAAGAGCAAGGGCTCAAAAGTGGGTGTTTCCCTCCACAGAGGACTGGGCCAGGAAGGAAGGCTTTGGCTTTCAAAGCGTTCACAGCTTTATTTATATTACATATTTTCAACGCCAGGACTCTTTCAAAGGGAGAAGTGGGTTGTTTTCCGATTTCCAATATGCTTTGCCCTCTGTATTTTATTTCCTTACTCTGTCTCCAACAATGTATTTGTTTCCGGAGCAACATTCACCTCGGGCCTGCCTGTTAGGACTGTGTTTACTACTGAAAGATAGTCAAAATGTGGAGAGGTTGCATGATTGTTTTGCCTCACCTGTTTTCCAGTGGGGTCCACAACCATAGAGGGATAATTGAAAGAACAATAGTGTGGAGTCCTTGAAACAACTGTATGATGAAAGGTATGGTCTCCATGCACCAGAGACATCAAGTCCTTTTGTTGAAAATAGTTTTTATTTTTATCTTATTAAAACTATGTGTGCTCCCTCATTCAAAATTACTCACGGTACAATATAGTTTGGACTGTATTGTTTTATTGTTTTGGAAAATGATTAAAGTGTCAACAGATAAGTTTTAAAAAAAATCAAGGTTTTATAAAGGGAAACATTAGCTGAAGTCTAAATAGATCCTGCACCATTGAGCAAAACTTCCCCTTTCACTTAATTGGACAAAAGAGTGCTTTAGTCACACAAGCATTTTATTTCACTTAAATAATTCTGTAAATATGAATATACAAAAGTTTCCATGCACTGCAGAGCAACTTTTGCACAAAGCAAAAAGTTCAAAATTGTAAACTTGCTGACCCGTTGACAGCAAAAAACCCCAACAAAGCCACCAGTGGCATCATTAACCATCCTTAGGCCAAGACAGCTTCTGATAAATTAGTCATCCATCAAAGACTCCCATATCAACTCCAGTCTCCTGATCATTATTGGAGGCAAACAGTAGTGTCACATGGCTCCCTGTCCAAACTCCCACCCTCTCCCATCTCTGTCTCCTCATGGGAATTAATCTGGCCCGTAGCCAATCAACATCCATACCTCAGGGGAAATAAAAAAAAAAAAAAAAAAAAGAGAGGGCTGCTGTTTTCTACCTGTCTGAGTGAAGTTGAAGAGCCCTGGTCAGGTATTGTTCTCACAACAGGGAGTGAGAAATTAAAAACCATAAAAGTAGACCAAAAAAGTGACTTTGTAGTTGTAGTTGTAGTTGCTGTTATAAAAATAAAATAATATATTTTGAAAATATTTTTGGCCTCATTAGGCTGAACAATAATTTAAAGTAATTCTAAATTAAATGTCTTTGACCTTGTATTTAGAAAGGACAAATCCATGATTCTAATTACCTACTAATGTTGTTAAGGTCACTTTAGAACTTTGTCTTTTCCAAAATGGTGACTTCATATAAATACAGTGCAAATGTG
Source organism: Brachirus orientalis (assembly GCA_016785285.1). Taxonomy (NCBI): domain Eukaryota; kingdom Metazoa; phylum Chordata; class Actinopteri; order Pleuronectiformes; family Soleidae; genus Brachirus; species Brachirus orientalis. Next base: position 1,408,343 of record JAFBJR010000180.1, on the reverse strand, counting down.
CTTCAGCATAGCACTCTTGAGATGCCTCCCTGCCGACACATTAATTAATTAAGAACGCCGGCCCCGGGGTAATCATACAGGGCAAATTACAGCATGTTCAGCTGGAGTGGGGAGCCACCAACACTGTTGTCTTTGTTGATTAATTTCACCCTATAGATTGTGACACCATCGTGCATGTGTAAACTGTCACCAAGCACCCATGTGTCTATTCATCACTGCCTGGGAAGTGTGTGTCAGAATGGGTGTGTGTCACAGTGTGTCTATTTGTGTGTGAGCCAGTAGGTAGGAGGTGATCGTTGTCTGTGTATGTGTGAGTGAGTGCAGTGCGTTTCCCTATTGTATATTTTAACATTAATACATGCTGGGCATCCTTATGCTTGTGTATGTCTGTGCTGATGTGTGTATGTAAACAAGATGGTGATGGCCAAGAAGAACAGGGGACGTTCCTGAGAGCGTCTTGGGATGGGGGGGGACTGTTAGGTAGTCTATTGATTAGCCTTATTACCCAAAGCATCCATCTTGGGAATGAGTGAGGGGAGGGAGGAGGAGTGGGAAATTAGCTGGGCTCCACCTCTGTTGATGGACTGATTGCTCTGGGCCCTGAGGAGGACAATTGGCCCCCGCCTCTCTTCACACACATTCACACATAGACACTTATCATCTGAGATTCTCTCCCTCCCTCGCTTTAACATTTTTCACCTGTGTATATTTTGCAAATAGATCTGCAAAATGCTGATGTACCTTCACAAACACACCGAGAAGAACATGCAGAACCCCCCCATTTACATGTTAAACATTTGTGTTCGTTAATTACAATTTTTTTTAACAGTAGTATTAATTTATTTTACTGTGGGTATAAAGAATTTTATACTTTTTTCTTTTTATTTGGCTTCTATATGTGTCCTCAATTTTCTGAACAGCTGTTACTATCGAGTAAGAACAGTATCTTACACCATTAAACATTTACTGCACATCCAATAGTCAAATAATAATCTGCAAATAACTGACGTGTTTACCTTCATGTTGATATTTAGTTTCTTCTTGGCACAAGCAACTAATGTGAAACATCAGATTAATTATGGGGCACTGTATGGAAAGAGAAAGAGATGTAGAGTAGTGTAACTCTTGTGTATCAACTTGTGTATTCATTCCCATGAGGATCAGTATTTTATCTTATCAATGATTTTTCACAGTTGCTTTGAGCAAACTTGAGCCTTATTCTTAATTGGAAGTGTGTTTAAGAGATGCAAACATGTGTAAACAATGTGCAGAATGAAGAATGTACAAAAGAATGACTTGCTAAATTGGTCAGGTTTAAAAATCAGGTTAAAAAAAAGTAAATAATACCTGTCAAGGTTTTCCTCGGGCATCTGCTAACAGTAAGTCATGATCACTTCATTTTATACAATTACATAGTTTAAATTTTCCTATAACATTAGTATTACATTAGTATTATAATATAGTAACAGTAATACTATATTATGCACTACACCTGTTTCATTTTTTTCATTTCCCTATATTTCCCTCCACACTACTTGAAAATTTCTGTGTTAATCACATTTTACTGTAATGATCTACTTTCTGGAGCTTATTGATGAAACCACTGCAATTACTTAGCTCGATATTTCCCACATTAGTCGGCCTTAGAAGTGTTTCGCACACATCCATTTATCTGCATGGGTTTTTAAACAGCATAACATCAGCTTCAAAGTGCATTCATATTTTATTCTATTGAGATATTGCTCGGCTGATGGGCTGCCAGTAATTCATAACCCTAAGCAGGCGTAATAGCTCAATGAACATGGACGTTCCTGATAGGAAAGCTGTTACCAATGGCAGGGATTTCTCGTCCGTTGCTGAGCTTAAAGACTAATCCATTCATTTATTAGTTTCCCTGTCAGGCAGCTATGAAATATGGTGGTTGTTTTCCTACAGACAGTAGAAAGATGATGAAAAGCTTTTGAAGACATTTTTTTTCACAGATTCTGCATTATCACTCCTTGTTTGTGACCAGAGAGTGAAAATTACTTCTGTGAAGTGCTGAGTTTTGTGATGCTCAGGTCTGTTAGGGTCGCCATAGGTGTGACCATCTTAGTGCTATAAAAATGAGGTCACTTTTTTCTGCTGTTTCACCGAATTTCCACAGAGGTCAGGACAGGAGGATCTGGATCCAGTTTTACTATTTCCTTTCCATGAAACATCCTTCCATCTTTTCATTACAGTTACACGCTTGAACCTGCAGAGTGTTTCGAAATGCACATATTTTCAAAAGGAAATGTAAAATTCTAGTCTTGGTTTGCACGATTTCTTTTCATGGCTCTGCTTTTTAGTGTAATGATTACTGTCCCAAACATTCATCAGATTCCAATTATCATCTCTTAATATCCTCTTCTCTACTTAACTGAGGATAAAAATCGTTATGTTTTCCTCTGTTTTCTGATTGCATTATTCTTGTTTAAGAAAAGCTCCTGCTTCATTAGGGTACTCTACTTGCAGCAAGGGGGAGGACTGCTATGTTAGTGGGATCAATCAATAGCCATCTTCCCTGGCCTTACTGTAAATGTGCTAAAGTATTTATGAATTAATTGACTTCCTCCATCTGAATAAGAGAAACCAACAAACATCTCTTGAGCTGTGGTGTGGAGGTCACAGACGCACTTGCTAATAAATAGAAAAGGGCTGTTTTTAATGGCAGTCGAGCTGGTGGTTACTGCAGGTTAAATGTTGATGAAATGACAAAGGAGAACCAAACTGCTGATTACCCTGGGCTGGGCAGTGTTAGCGCTGGTTACAGTTAGATAAAGATTAGAAAATTACTGACCTTTAATTTTCATATTATTCCACTTGGGTAGAATTAGCATCTTGTATTTTACTGAATATTAGATAATCTTCCTTGATTTCATCTTTTCTGTGGTTTATTTATTTTTTGAGTCATGTTTGCTCATACTTTTATTTTTTTAGGACATTATACTGATATGTGTTTGGCCTGAGGAGCCATTTTTTGGGCCTGTTGGAAAGGAAAGGCACCAATAAAAAAGGGGTCCTCCATAGACTCCACAGTACTCGATGTAAAATCAGGAAGAGCTAAACTTTCAGCTCTCCTTGGAGAGGAGACCAAGATGGACCTGGAAGAGGGAACAAGCAGATCCATTTGACTCATTGAAGCAAGCCAAGAAAGAGGCAGAAAGTGCCTGGCAGAGATTAATACCCTGTGTTCTTTTTTTATTTGTGATCATAATTATTTTGCATTAAACATGGCAGACGGCAAAGCTGCAAGTTGATATTGTTTGTCACTCTTTGTGCTGCTTGTTGACTTGTTTGCTGTTTCATTTAGCCGTGTAATCTGCTCAAACTGTGTTTGACTTCACAGTCTCACTAGACTGCTAGTGTCAACTGACGATCATGGATAGGCCGGTCATTCGCCTTATATCCATCAGGAAACCACAGACCAACAGACTGGCTGCTGCTTGCCTCCTTGTAAGATGGCCGTCTTAACAGTACTTTGTCCATCCAACATATGGCTGTTTCAATATCATTTGCAATTTTAAATCTGAGAAATAGATGTTAAAAAGACATAAATGTTTATTGGATGGCCCAAAATTATTTTTAATACAAAGCTGGCTAATGTAGTACTATGTACAATACATTTTCTCAATGTGCATTACATGTATTTTTGTGTTTATTAGTATGTGGCCATATGAACATATGTAGACCCCTCACTTTTTGGGTGATTTTGTTGATGGATTAGTGTAAGTGTCGCACAGATGGGTGTACCTTCAATGTCAGAATTGTCAGAACTGAAGAAGCCTCTTGGATGAGAGGCAAAATGTCTTCAAGAATTTCAACTAAGTCCAGTTGCCCCCTTTTTTTTACTACACTTTGGCTTCAGTGTCTGCATCACTGCATAATGGGTGTCACTGAGATATGAAGGTTTCACATTGTAACTGTACAGATGTAGGAACAAGAGAGATGCATTCTCTTTGGGCTCCACAGCCACTTGTTAAGTAAATGTGCAATTAGGACGGACTTATCAACCACACCTTATATAACCTATCTTTAATTAATCATCAAGAATTGTCAATCTCAGGATTTACAAAGGGGGGAGAATAAAGGGTCCCATCTGTGCTCATAGAAAATAAAATATGCCCACTGGCTTCAAGGTTGTCAATGGTTCACTTTCTGTTGGGTCTTTTCACCATTTAGTGAAAGGGATAAAAACATAATTGACCATAAACCAACTATTAACTGCAAAATTAAATCCACTTTTGAGTTTCCTTGGCAAATACTATATTTGTTCATCCCAAAGTAACTCTGAGAGTGTTTTGAAATGCTAAACAACTAAATCACTAAATTTGTGGATATGGATGAATGAAATACAAAAATCATTGCTGTAAGCTTGGAAATATAGACATAACAGATTTTTGGGGGGGTTTACAAAGGATTGGCAAAGCCAATCGAATTGAACCATACACAATCTTACTATTATTATTAATGATTTGAAGTTTTACTTATTGTATGTGATTTGGCAAAATGCAAATATCCATCAATTACCTTTGCTTCTCTGATTTACCAAATGGTATGATTAAAAAAATATCAATATCTTTCCATGGGTTAGTGGTCAAGCTTGTGGAGTCTGTAAAGCCCGTGGAAGACAAAACAGACTGGGTGAATAACTAAGACATCAAGACCACTGATAATGTTTGCGCAGGTATCAGTAGTTTAAACACATCAGACAAAAACACTGATTAAGTCAAAATGAAAGAAAAGTCATGATAATTTCTCATGAAAAACAACCCAGCTATAACAGCAATGAGCAATTTTGTGAAGGATTCTGTGCATTTGAACAGTTGTGTGTCTCTGAAGTCACGTGGAGCAAAGTTCTGCTTATGTGGTTGGATATTTCTAATGTATCCCAGATTATGGACCACCACTGTTTGAGGTGAATTACTGTTTGGGGCACCCACTGTACATCAGCAGTCTGTATTTGAAACAGTCTAAATCATGTGATGTCACACGATTCGTTTTACATGTATTTTGCCTAACCCCACTTGGCGTAGGAGGCCCCCGACACTTGGGTGGTATTGGAGAGAGAGAGAGAGAGAGAGAGAGGAAGCAGACTTTTTAAATTTTAATTTCTTCTTTTTTTAACAAGCAACAAGTCGAACAAGCTTCTTCCCCTGCCGTGGTCTAGCAAAGGGAGGAGAACAGAGTAACCAATCACTCTGAAAAAACATTGTGGCTTGACCACCACTTATGACATTGGACTGGGTATAAGTAGAGATGGTGATGGGTGGGTGGGTTAGGAAAGAGTTTCAAAAAAGACAAAGAGTGGGGAGATTTACCTGGGACCAAACACTCTTCATGGCTACTTTAATAAAAATACAACATTCCCAGCTGTTACTGTCTTTGCTGCCCAGGAGAGGGAAAGACAGGAGATCTCGTCTTCAACTTTATTGGGGTGAGGCAAGATTTTGTTTCTGTTTGGGTACTAACCACAAAGTCCACCGCTTTCCAGCTGTGATATTAGGTTGTTACTTGAAGATGAGACCACACGTGAAGCCCTCTCACCCCTGACAAGGGAAACCAAGAGTATTTTTAGAGGTAAAACTCATCCAGTTTGACTTTTCTTGAAGAGATTTATGATCCCCTCTGTTAAGACAACACATGAACTAAGAATATCAGCCACCTACATAGAAAATGGTACTGGAAGATATTTGTACCTCTCCTATTTAATGACACGTCAAACACAGCGCCAATGCGTTTTTTCCATTTGTAAATTTCTTATCTTTAATGAAATCATCGGATTTTTACTTTTTATTCAATTTTATATGTCTCAGTTGGACAGTTTCAGATCATTCATTAGCATTTGGGCAAAGAGAAAATAGAGGAGTGAGACAAGGCAAATCCTGTGTGTTGTGTGTGCTTGTGTGTTGTCGAATCTTTTAGGCTGACGGTGACAAGGGATACATTGTGTCATGTCGGAATTAAACAATAATGTTCTCTGCTTCCTGACTTGGGATTAATGTAAGTCAGACACCTCTGTTGTGGCGTGAAGGTGATGTGAAGTCTTTCACAAATATCTTTCAGATTCATATTCATCATTGGACCCATTCTATGGGTTAACTGATTGCAAAATAGAGTTGCATAAACTTTTCTTTACTAATCTGGTGGAAAGAGATGAAAACAACCATGCGAGATGCAATACAATGACACAGGAACAGGCTGACCGATTTACTGTACATGTGAAAGATGTATAAGACACAGTCATAGAGATGCAGTCATTCTAAGCATGTTGCGGATGTAGTACGTGTGTGTTCAGGGAAAAATTTGAAATGAGCTGATACATTATGACACATTTCCTGATCTTTCATCATCTAAGCCCTCATTTTTGCATTTGAGATGCATGTGTGTTTGTGATCACATTTATGCAGTAATTGTTTGCATGGTAAGGGGCCAAATGTCAACATGACCCAACCACAAAGTAGACACACATGTGGAAGCACTGGTAAAAGTGTGTGTGTGTGTGTGTTGACAACACTATCTGCATCCTCCTTGGGTTCGATCCCATTTCCGTCTGGACAGTTCCAAAATAACTGCCCCCTCCACAAACCCTGCACATTCACACATGAACACTCGCATACACACGCAGGCACATACTTCCTTTAAACACAAGAGCACATCGATCAAGACTGGACCTGGACTTTCTATCTCTTCCTGAGATAGCCAGAAGGAACTGTACTACAACAAATGAAAATCTGTCTCGTACTTGCCAGGCCTGGGTCATACTTCCTGCATCTGTGTGTCTGCAAGGGTTCACTATGGTCCATATGACATAAATGTTGTCATCTGCCCATGTCTGTGGCAGTGTGTGTGGCAAGTCCCACTGCCTACACATGCTCCCTGAAGCACAAAACTTTCCAGTTCACTTGATGGTGCACACCTATTGTGGTTAAAAATGAGACAATGAAAAAACATTGTTACCATGGATGCTAGTTTAAGATTATGTGAGGAAGTCCCGAGGTACATACACATTAAGCAGAACTTCAGAGAAGAGATCGCCGCTTCTAAAATTGAGTGCAAGATTTTGTGCACAAGAATAAAGTAAAAGGAACCATGATCATGCACACGGAATCAGAACTGGATAAAATACAGATACTGTAAGCAGAGATTATGATCCATGCCTCAATGTGCACCTCAGCATGCACTAATTCAAAGCCAGACAATAATTCGAAGTTAAAGTTATTGAAAACATTTTTAAATGCACATAAACCAATTTATAGTATATTTTAATGCATGATTGCTGACAGTTACAGACACACACAAAGTCACATTTAGACATATCTACACAGAAAAGAAAATTAAAATAAATAAGTTGTTCAGCATTTCAAAACACAGAGTTACTTTGGGACGAACAAATATAGTATTTGCCAAGGAAACTCAAAAGTGGATTTACTTTTGCAGTTAATAGTTGTTTTTTAAATTTAAATTAAAATTAAGATTCAATCCTTACCTTTGTTCATAAGCAACAGCATACAAAGATGAACTGACACACATCTTCATTTTCATGCACAGCAACAACAACTTTGCACCTTTTTCCATTAGCATGCTCACAGTCACTTCCTATTTACTGGCTGGTTGCATTGTTTGAGCAGCAAAAGAAGACCATCCTACCACTGAGTCATGCTCCTACTTTGGATTTTGTAACAACCACTCATCTGAAGGAAAACTTTGTGTGCTTACAAAATTAAAATACCTGGAAATGCGTGACAGCAAGCAAGGATGATGTAAGCCCAAATTAGTCATGTTTGATCATGACCAAAAGTTACTCACTGTGCCTAAACATAACCATAGTCATAACCACGAAACAGTTATGATCACTCTCAATTCCTCATAGCCAAAATCGCCACAAGCACTCACATTAAAACACCGTCACATTGATGTGTGCGTTTGTAGAGTATGTACTCTAAGTAAAGAAACTTTTGTTTCAGAAATGTGAGCTAACACGAACATGTGATTTGCACAAATGTGCAAGGGCAACATGTGATCCTGGGGGATTATGTCTACAAATTTCAAAATGCAAACACTTCTTTAACAATGTGTTTATTTATACATAGTGTATGCATGCTTGTGTGTGGCAGTGGCGGTATCCATGCGTCTATATGTGAGCTGTGTCCATATGCTTCCTGTTCGCTCCTCTGCACTGGCTGTTTGATGAAGTTTGAAACATGGAAATCCACACTTAATCTCCTGTCCATTCCCTCTGTGATCAACAAATGGGAATGTCGGAGCTCTCTGTACTTGAGACACACAATCACACAGACCCATACAGTATATACACACATACACACATGCTCATTTTACATATTCATGCAGATTTTAAACTGACATAAGCCCCCCAGATGTTCGCATGGCACTCACAGTAAAAAATAAGTTTATATGCGCATACCAACACAAACAATTTCACACCATTTTCAGATATACACAGTGGTGATTGCACACTACTACCATCATAAATATACATAAGATGACAGATGATTACAAGAACCCACAGAGCTCATGACTTTTCTTTCCATGTGTGGAGCCTCTGTATCATTCAGATATTAATTACTGGGTGCCTATCTGAAGGGAGAACGGTTAATGTGTCTTTCAAATACTTCCTGTATAACACCTATTTCATGCCACACACTAGAGAACAGAACCAGATAATGCCGAGGAGTCTAGACACCCATCAAGAGACTCATCAAATGAACATCCAATCATTAGTGGGATTCTTATTTTGGCAACCAGGAGTTTCAATTAATGTCCTTTTATTATTATGTTAGTGTTTATTTTTATAAGAGGAGCCACATTTTCCAGTGGTGAAAAATTTATTTTGAAACAAAACTTCACTAATTACACCTCAGTTGGCATCATAAACACTGAACTGGGAATTGGCCAAGCAAGCATAGCAAGCTTTATTCTTTTTCCATGTTGAACACTTTCGACTATGCTCAAGATCAATCCACACTTATAGCAAATATAAAACATGAGACAAGAAGCTCAAAAATGTATAAAATGTGTTTTATATATATAAACACACACACACACACTATGTTAATATTCTATATGTCATATATAAAAATTTTAATGTTTTTGTGAAGATTTACATGAACATAACAAGACTGATTTTTTTTTTGTCCAGTTAATCTACACCACTCAGCATCTACAGCACGCACCTTGCATGAGACCCTTGTCAAAGTCCTGACATGTTGAAGTTTCAGCCCACCTCACTCCCATCTCCTCCCTGTAAAGCTCTCAGTCATGTTCTCCCCACCCCACCACCATGTCTGGCTGTCTACAGCCGGCAGGGCTCCCAGTACTAGACCCACTAGCCTCCACAGATATTTCCTGAGGAAAACATATCACCTCAGGCTAGACCAGTCGTCTGACTATGCTGAGGCAGCAGCAGCCCCAGCCCACAATCCACCACAGGCCTCAACCTCGCTCCCCCTCTTGTTTCTTTTTGCTTTTTTTTTTCCTTTTCCTTTTCTGTATCACTCACATCTTATACCCTCTCCCTGTATCTGGCAGGTCTTGTTTTATTTCCTCCTTAATTTTCCTTCTTTCTTTCACCATCTAAGAGAACTAATTCCTTCCCATTTAGCTGAAAATAATAATAAATCAATGCAAAAAATGAAAATATTTTGACTAAAGAAGGCAAACCCACGAAAATCATCTCCTAGTCATTAACACGTCTAAGAGAGGGCATGTACTGCAATATTCATAATAGGCTTTTCCCTCAGAAACAGCGTTAACATTGCTTGGTCTTGAAACAGGCTTATGTGGTGAAGAAAAGCAATATGCCGAGGTACCTGAAAGATGATTTATGTACACTTTGCTCAGAATTTACTTTAATCATCTTTTTAATCATGTTGGGTTTTTTTAAATGGATACATTTTCTGCAATCTTGTCTGAAAGGTTTGTAAAAAAAAATATTGTTAAAAGAGTGCAGTCTACAAACACAGAACATAGGAATATATGGTGTGAGGTTACATATTACATCCTCAAAAAAAGGGGACTATTTTCATTGAACGCATATTTCTAACATTCATTAAGTAAGAGGTCACATTACAGTGAGTTTTGTACAGATAATGTACTGTATATTTGTCAGTTATCATAAAATGATAAAATGTTATAAGATGTTACATGCTGCAGCCTCTGTGTCATGGTTTTTTTCTCTCTCTCTCTCTCCCTACTTTCTCAAATATGACACAGGTTAAGGAGAAGATGTGCCTTGGTGAGAAGATAAGACAGTTGCATCTGGTAACTGCCCCCATCCTCGAGCCCAAACTAGCATTGGTCAACATCTTTGCAAGCTGCAGTGGAAAAGAAGTGCTCGATGATGTGTTTTATGTGGGGAAGGAGGGTGGGAACCCAGTGGTGTGATAGTAAAACAGAGAGGACATGTTAAATGTATTGATACCATTGCCTCAGGAAATCCCTGTTAACCCCATATGTTCTCCTCTCTCTCGCGCTCTGTCTGACTTATCCTCCTTCCCATAAAAGCATTTAAAATCCCACCATTCCCTGTGGATATTTCTGGAGCAAGCCGAAAACTACAGTTCGACAGAAAGTTTAAATGTCTCATGTGCTGCTACACGATTATTTGATAAAATCATTGTAAACAAACGCTATATGGATAAATAAAATACATAATAAATAACTTGCTAATATTTATTAAAATATTCATCAAGCAAGAATCTCTTCTTCTTGGTGGAGATGAAAATGAGAGAGAGTGCAACAAGGACTAAATACAGTACAGGTTGGACAGAATAATGCAATTATAACATTAACATCAACAGTACCAGTTACAATAACAAAAACAATCCCAACTTTTGTAGCATTTATTTTGTGTGTATTTAAGTTTGTGTGTGATCACATGCATCTTTGTGTGTCTGTGTGCAGAAAAAAAGGTTATGAATATGCCCCATTTATTTGTTATATAAAAAAGTTAACGATGCAGCTTCAAAAATAATTTTAAAAGTTTAAAAAAAACTAAAAAGTAAAAGTTTAAAAAAAAAATGCCATCAGTCGTTTTATAATTTTTTGTAATCGCAGCTATTTAGCCGCTGTTTGACCCACATCTGCATTCCAACCTAAACAGTCACTGAGGCCTGAGGAAGTCAAGGCAAAGAGGTCCATTACACCTCGAGGTCTATCTCAGCCTGCGTCAGGACAATCCCACTTCGTATGAAGGATGACTCTATCTATCCACGGTCTCATTTTGTCTGTCCAAATGCCCCTCCGGCCCAAACAGACCTGCCCATCGACCACTGTGATTTGTTGGGATCCCAGTCTTAGGAATAATAATTGATTTAATTGGAGGTGATGAATGGAGGGGTTTTATGGAACATGGATCATAAGTTGCTGGCAATCTGAGAGGATGATGGAGAAAGTTTATGGGTCAAAAGGCAGAATGGTCTTTGTATGGGCTTGATAAGTCATCCCTGAAGCAGTTTATTTGGTCCATGCAGGATTTTTCTTTGGAAATGCTTCTTCGAGGCAACATTTTGTCAGCAAGTGATGAGTAGGAGAGGTGCTGTTCAAGTCCTGTAAGGCCTTCAATTTACAGTGTAGTGTGCCTGTGTTGATTTAGCAAATCAGGTTATGGAGACAGTTTGAAAAGAAAGATGTATAGTATGTGCAAATTAATCAGTGAGAAAATATGATGGATGCAGATATTAGGGAACAGGGGTCACTGAATATTTTAGGGGCCACACAGAGGTGCAATGCTAGGATTGCCTCACAGCAAGGAGGGTCACCAGTTTGGATTTCGGTTAGATGAACAAACTATATCTCTGAATATATCTCCATATAAACTAAATCTATATATAAGAATGTAAAACCACATATTAAAAAACCCAAGTAATCTTCTGCTTGTACCTGTTTTTCTCAAGTGTGTCAGGGAAATATGGTGGCCTTTGCCAACCAGACAGCATGTAAAGACGATTTTGTAACTCTCTTCACTTTTCCATTTGCACTCTCTCTGCCATAGTTCTTATATACTTGTGTCATAGCCTCCCCCCCCCTTAGAAAATATAAAACATATGCTCTGTCTTGCTTGTCAATTTGTGCTGCTGTCAAGCCTATGAAAACTAAAATTTATAGTCATTATACACATATACAAATATGCTAATGGAGGATAAATTAAATATCTGCCAATAAACCCTCCTTAATATTGCATAATGGGTCTTTAAAATACTATAATGCTCATTAGTGTAATGTTTGTTGTTTTGCATCTTATATGTTTTATGAAGGTGTACATTGTATATTTTAGCATCTATTTTCTTTTTTACACACTATGGGCTCTAATTTCGTGGTGCAGCACAAGGTGGCGCAGCCTGCGCAATAGTAATTTCCTCCAGCGCAACACCGTGAGCAGCGAATTTGGCAATTTGGTAGACCGAGGCAAGCTGAGATGGGTGCGGCTGCGCAAAAGGGAGAGGTGTCCACAGATTCAGCTTGGCGCAGTGACAAATTCGTGCCAAAAGGCATGTGTCCAGGTGCATTTTGCAAGTTTCGTGCACAGCTCAGGGTGCGCAGCCGGGCGCAGCCAGGCACAAGTACTCTTCTGTCTCGCCTCCATCTCTCCTACCAGAACAACAGTTTTTCTCTGCCTGACACTGCTGCTGTCTCCTTCGTCCATGGCGTAAAGAAACTTGCACTACGCCTCGCCGCAGAGCATTTAAAAGTGAGGAGAGGAGCTCATTTGATTGGTGAAGACTGTGTTAAATCCAGTCACGCCTTCTCTCCCTCTCTTTGCTACTTGCTGGTAGGAGAGACGGAGGTGGGACAGAGAAGGAGTACTTGCGCAAGGGTGAGCCCGGCTGCGCACCCTTGCAAACTTTTCAAAACACGTCTGGACACACCCCCTGGCCTGGTCTACGAAATTAGAGCCCTAAATCTGCATCTGTTTAAACATAGGGTGGCAGGTTGTGAGCGCAATGTGAAATAAGAAAAAAAAAACTGCCACAGGAAGGCCCTATGAAGTCGTATTTGATGGATAGGTTCCCATTGCTGTTGCATATGGCATGTTAATGTATGTCTCCTTGTGCATGCATTAGGTAAGATAGGATACACACAGGCATAAAAAGATACGATAGTGTATCAATATGCACTCTTCCTTTCACGCTGTTTAAAAGACACGTTTGGCATAAGATCTGATGTTGCAGCACAACTCGGTAGTGTGACCACAATATATAAAAACATTAAAATGTGAAAAGAGAAACCTGTTTTAAACACTGTTTGGAGAGATGATTCATCAACAACTTTCCTCAAATAAAGTTTGGAGAGCCCTTTACTTCCCTTTCTTTCTTTTCTCTCCTGTTACATTAATTTTTCTCTCATGATTCAGTGTCTATTGGGAGAGGAAGCGGAAGACAGGAGGAAAACCTAATGGCTTATTCCAGACAGATGAGTGGAGTTGTGGGTTCAGTGTGCAGTTGAGACAGGAAGAGGATGAACGAGAGAGGTTGAGGGAGTGTGATGGTGAAGAGAAAGAAGAAAAAGAGAACATAGGAAGAGGAAAAGACATTTCAGAGGAAAGAGGGATGGGAGGGTGAGAAGAGGATGGAGGGACTGACTGTAAGGGAGTGAGCAAAGATAAAGTGATGGAGACAAAATAATTTAAGACAAAAGTAGTGGAATGAAAGAAAAGGAGTAAAAGAAACAGATTTAGGGTGTATGCTGCCAGGATCCAATTTCCACATTCTTCCTATCGCCACACCTAAATCCCTAATTGTGTGGCCACAGACAAAGTACTGCTGAGACCACAGCAGTGCTAGCCGGCATTTAGTAGCCGAAAACCTCGCTGTTTAAATTGGTCCGCGACCCAGTCTGCATGCAACTGGGGTTTTAGGGTGAGTGAGAGAGATAGAGAAAGTGAAAGAGAAGGGCATGGGGAGTGAAAAAGAATACCAGGAAAAGAAAGGGAGAAACAAATGAGAGAAAATCCTTTTCGGAATCTGAGCTTGGCAGGGTCAACTGAGAAAATAAATACGAACATTTCTGCAAATCAAATCACCACCACACCATCAGTGTGTCAAATGTTTTACAGACGGAGAGTGGTGCTTAACTTTTAAGAAGGGAAAGTGCTGCCCATGAACTGTGTGCATTTTACGAAAAAGGAATCTGTTAACAGTGATTGGACTTCAGGAGTTAATGGATCCCCCATGATGGATTTACCATGCTATCTAAAACAGTATGTACCCATGATACTATAATCATGGGCACAAATGATAATTAAACTGGTTTATTGTTAAAAAGAGAAACTTTTCAACAGTCATTTTACAAATCATGCTGTTTGTGGTATATCGGAGTATTCCATCCATCCATTCATCCATACTACATGTTTTAATGCACTACCATTCTCTGTAGCATTCTAAACAACCACAAGAAAAATAACAGTGATGGGTGCAAAAATATCCACATCTAACCTCACTTTTAACGCAAACAAACATCTGAAATGAGCACTGACCCTCTCTATGTGGCCACAGCTTCCACATTATCCACCCATCTATTCAAAAGTCAATGTAAGTACAGTGTATGTTTGTCTGTGTGTGAGAGAGAGTGCGTGTGTGTGTGTGTTCAGAGTCAGTGGGACAGTGGGATAAGTGACAGAGTGTGTGTGTCTGGAGGGGTAGGTTTTAGGTTTATGAAATAGAAAACTCAGTGAGAACATCATTTTCCTGGAGGTCGACAGGCCTCAAGCACTCACCACCACCCCCAACCACTCCACCCGACATGTGGTATCTGATCAATAAACCTCTATTTTCTCCCCCACACAAGGTTTCCCATTCAATACAGCTGCCACTGGCTTTAAAAACATAGAACTATGATCCATTTATTATTGGCTGTTACTATGATCTATCTACTCAGCCCACCATCACCACTACCCCACCTCTCTTTATGTTGCTGCCTATTGGGGAAAGGAGGGGGTGTCTTTATTTCCTGCCCATGCTGCTTATTGACAGGCCATCACTAAAGCCCATCATTCATCACTCACTGTACATGAAGGTGGAGATATATGGCGTATTGTTTGGGACTCAATTTAGCTGGTTTGCCTGAGAGTTATGCAGACATTTGTACAAGCGTCCACAGTTCAGACACATTTTGAATTCTGTGACAAATTGAAGACAGACTATGAACCATGGAAAGAACAGTATAAGTCAAAAATGTTAGATTTTTAAAAGTTTGCATTTTGTTGAGTACATCTTTCCTACACTGAGTGTAACATCAAATATGTCAGATCACAGCATACAAAAACAAATTTCCAGTATCTTCCAAAACTTCCACATGAAAAACAAATGTGTACTTGTTCGTATATCGGCTACAATAAACAGAGTAGGTGTTTTATTTTGTTAATGTATGTATGTATGACTAAAAACAAACAGGTTTAGCCTTGAAGCACAAACTGAAAGCAAGACATGTGCCTACTCCTGTGACATGAACTATATGAACAAGACTAGAATATTTTAGGGGAACCCTTCAAATGTGTCTGTTGCCAATTGGTGCCAATCAGTCTGCTCACACAAGTTGGGTAGTTTTTCTACAATACTGACCCAGGTAACAAAACGGATCAATAGAAAATCTGAGGCCTTATTAGTGTTCTTAGTGTGACACTTGAGACAAATTTGTCATAACTGCATAAAAGAAACTGTGCAGAGTCACTTGCACCTGCTAAATAATGTATTGTTATGGCAACCAAGGCCACAGCCAGGAAGCAAATAGACAAAGCCCTCCCATAGACAACAGCCAAAACTTGCCAATGAAAAAGGTTTTACTGCTGAAAAAGAGCAAGTCCCATGTGCTTTATGTCATGAGATCTGTCAAAGAATTGCAATTGTTGATTCCAGCAGTGTTCATATGCCAGTAGTGAAGAACAATTTGCAAACAGGTACCCAGTTTGCCTGTTTTCACTCCCTGTCTTACACGTGCAATATTTTTCTTGTACATACCATGGCATGTATTCAGTTGTGAAGATGAGTGATAGAATAAAAGTTGGTGCTAACATGTTAGTGCATCTGCCCTTGTGGGTCGGTCACATTAACACTTTTCATATGATTTTTTTGTGGGAACTTTGAGGTCAAGGTGAGCTTCATTATCCCTGGGAGTAAAGTGTGGCACAGCCACCAGCAAACAAACAAATAAATGACATTGGGAGTTAATGACATAAATGTTTGTGACTCATTTCTATCATGTCGCTATGTAATATATTATATGTTAACACAGAGTAACTCTGAAGAGGAAAAGGTTGCATCATTCTTGAAGAGAACTTTCCTTTTATTCCTATGATACATTTTCCCAGCTTTTTGTGATTTTCATTGCCATGGTTACTGTTTGTTTTGTTCTACAATTTGCCTGGGTTTTCTCAAAGCTGTGGGGCAATTTACAGGAAAGAAGTAATTATCAGGAAAAGTCTGACAGATTCTAATACCTTATATGGATTGCACTGCAATGCAAAGCTTTGTTTTTGCTTTCATTTTGTTTTTGCCTCTCCTAATCTGTGTTGCACCTGCATGTGACAGTGCTGTCCGTAGTTCTGTATTAGTAAAAACGTATCTAAACAAATTTGTATTAAAAATTGCTCTGATGTACTGTATGGTGTTCATTTCTGCCTGATTTGTGTTTTTTTCCTGTCTGTTCATTTTAGAGCATATCAAAACTTAGGCTCACACACACAGACACAGAAACAGACACACACACGTGTTTTGCCAAACCCAAACTGGCTCACCATTCTCTCCAGAGGATGAAGCTGTCAGCTTTCTGGCCACCACAGGCTCAGCTCTACCTTACCACTCCAACTGGAGGTCCTCATTAATGTGGTCTACAGCATGCCAACTTTTAATAGCTACACAAAACTGTACAAAATCAGATCATGGGATCCACTGCCCTATATGAAAAATAATAATTAAGAATGACCAAAGATGCTATCTTACCATATTCTATGAATATCACACAGAATCTTTCGACATCTGTATGAGTGGCAGTCTCCAATGACTTCATTTTATATACAGTATGACCAATGGTGTGTTCTTAAATACTGATGCTATACAGCAAGGCACAATTTAGTGGGTTATTTTTTCCTTTAGGGGCAAATAAGGAAATGACAGTAATAGTGCTGAACTGATGACAAAAGTAGCAAGCAAGAAAAAAGAAACCAATATGACATATGCCTAAATGTCACCTTAAAACTTGCTTACCACAGGACATTTTAGCTGGTCAGCAGAAAAGGACAAAGGCGACCATTTTGTCCACATGATAAATGAGTTGGGCTGACAGGTCACTTCTCTACCTTTCTCTCTCTCCCTTCTGTCTCTCTCTCCCTCTCCCGGTCTCTTTTTCTCCTTCACAACATCCATTCCTTTGCTCCTCCATCTCCATACACCCTCCAACCCGAAGCCACAATTTGTTCCCTCTGACTTGGGGCCTGAAGACTGATTCCACCAGGTGACAGATTTATCGATGTCGGCACGAGGTAAAACACCTCAAACCCACTGTAACACCCAAAGACCCACTGTCGGGTGGTTAGATTGAAGCACCGTTTATATCAATGGGGTCCAACTAAAGGGCAGCTCCTATATATCTCTGCAACAAGAGACTTTGTCTGCATTTCTCAGAAAATTGCTCTCACCTCCCTGTCCAGCTGGAAAGCAGTTTTTTCATTCCTTAAAATATATCTGGATTTCTTTCTTGATGTTTCCTCACCTGTAGACAAATGAGTATATGAACCATATGTGTTAAATTTTTCCCTCAGGCCTGAAGAGGAGAAAGCTGAAAGTCATTTTCACCCAGGCAGACAGGCCATGTCAGGGAGCTGGCTCGAGGATTACAGTGACGGAGTTCACAGGTGCAACAACCACACCCCACACCCCAACCTGCCACAAAACCACCTCAGACGGGGGCCATAATTAATCCAGGCCCAGGCCTCACCCAGGGACGCTTAAGACCTATGGGTGGTCCAAAGTACACACAGATGGACACACATATACAGTACTCTATATAGTGAGCAGTAAATACATCATATGGACTATGTGCTTACTTGGCTGTTTGGGAACCTGCAGGATGGACAAAAGGCTACTTCATGCAACAGAGTTTTTAGACCAACTTTCCAATTGCCGACATACTTTGCAAGTAGCAGACAACCCTTTTCAAAGAGAGAGATCTGGTAAATTATAGAGATGTTACCCAAAATAACCTACATTTTCATTCTGAAGATTGAGGATTTGCATCACCATGTTGAAGTTTTGCAACCAGGGTCACACGGCAACCAAGCACCTATTGGACAACACCAGCTGTCAATCACACTGATGTCCACTCAGGTGCTGTGCTTTATTGTCTATTTTCCTCCCAATCAGAACATAACTTACCAAATAGACACCATGTGCTACTGAAGAAGACCAGTAACTAGCGACAGACCATTAACTCCTCAGGAAAATGTTTGCCGACATTGTAAATCAAGTGAGATTTTTCCCACAGATCTCCATTCAAACTTAGTTGTTTATGCAACCAGTGGATTCACCCCTGGTGGCTATTCAGTATATTCTGACTCCCTGGTTGGCCACAGCAAGAGCGGTTTGTTTTCAGAGTGCAAGACATGGGTGTGACTTTAAGTGTGCTAAACTATAAGTGATTTGGAAACTTGAAGTTCTAACCACCTGTAATTCTAATAGCCTTTCTTGCAGTCTGCAGATGGATACTAAACCAGAGAACTACATTCACTTTGTAGGCCTGTGGATCTGTGATTGTGACACCAGTCCACCACAGACAAGGAGAAAGGAAAACTTCAAAACTTCAAACTTGACTTTGAGAGTCATAGGGTGAACTTGCATTAACTGAGCAGCAGGGTCACTGATTGGTAGACATTTGACTGGTTGGTGAAACAACCAAATGTACACTGACTTGCTGACTGGCTGGATATCAGATGGCATTTATCAACTAAACAAGTGATTTGTTTGATTTGCCAAATAGCCAGCTTGGCAAATGTTAGCTCTTTTGGCTTACTAATTACCAGACTGACTGGCTTTGAGTGTCTGGCTCATCAACATACTGAATAATAGCTCATTTGTTTTAACTGACAATCAGCTTAGGCAGTTCACTCTCTAACCAAAATGACAACTGACCAAATCATTGGATGGATTTACCTGCTGTCTTTGTGTGGCTAACAGGGCACCTGACTGTCTGGTTGGCTATATGACAGAAGTTTGATGGTTTGACTGGCAAGACAGCTGAACTCTGTCACTGCAACTGGCTTTCTGGCTAACTGTAAGATTGAATGTAGGAGGAACTCCATCCAGATAAAATGGACTCACATCTCAATTCTGCTTCCATCCAAACTTCTGTCAGAAAACTCGCTGGCAAACCTCCTTTCTCAATTTTTCAAGTCAGCCAAGACTTCAAAATGATTGCACTGGTTTCAGTTATGAACTTAACTTTTTCTTTTTTTACTCAACTCAGACATTTATTTTTTCCAGACAGAACAGGTGAGGATTCACCAAGACTATACTGGACTGTCACAAGGTGAAGTCAAACAGTGAAGTCACACACAGTGCCTGGTGTACAATTGCATTACAGGGATCAAACTATTGATGTTTAGCCTTTGTGGAATTCCTCTAATGTTGCAATCATATGCTGCCAGACCAGAAAACAGAGCTATGGAGAAAATTATGCATGTTGAGAAAAGTATCACATAACATCACAAAATCATCTTGAGATCCATCCAAAGAAGTATCATCACTGTGTCAGTTGAATATTTAATACTGTGCTTTGGAAAGACTAGAAACTAGTTAAACTATTACACCTCTATTTAATAGGATATCGTAAAATTGTCACTTCTGTCAAATGGGTAATTATTTAGCTTCAGAACATGTTTTTATTCTTCCTCCAATGGAATGCAGTGTGTGTTTAGCAGGAGTTTGGGATTTCTGATGCCAGAGCTGAATTCATAGGAAAACTGTAAAAGAGCTTTGGAACAATGTTATTGTTCAACCACACTGCACAGCCAACATCTGTGTCCCCTTTTTTGAAAGACTCAGTTTAATGTCGACACAATAGACATCAACCAAGATGAGATTACGAACTCTGTATGTTGAACATATACAAGTTTATATCAAGAATTGCACAGGCCCAGCAACACTATTGCAGATGAAAAAAATCAATTATTAATATTATTTTTTGAAGGGTAGTTAAAGAGTCAATATCAAAATGTGAAGATGTAATCAAATAACATTTGTAGAACTGCTTAATCTTTGGGTTTTTTTTAAAGCATGAGCACAGATGGCCAGTTGCTGCAGCAATATTCTAGACATATTTTCTCAGCTGGCAAATCAGGCTAATCTTGGAAAAGTTTGATTAAGAAAAGATGTTGAACTTTGGATTGACAGACTCAATATGACTCAACAAGTTACATAAAAAAAACTATGTGTGACAATTTACTCCATCACAAACAGATGTCCTCTGATTTTCAGTTGTACCTAGGCCAAACATTCACTCGCACTTAAGCATGCACATTAACAACTATCTGGGTGTCTGACCTGAACAATGCCATGAGCTAACATTCCCACCTACAGCTGTTTTTAGCGATGGGAGGCTCCACCTGAGAGCAGCCTGTACCCTTAGAATTTTACCTGATGATGTGACTTGTTTCTGAATTTGTAAACTGTTTTGCCAAACAATAAAGGAGTAGTTCAAATGAATATTGTAACGGATGATTCAATGAGTTCATAGATACCAAGTGCTGTAATCTATTCTGAATTGAGTCCATTTTTAACTCACTTAAATTTCATCATTTTCACACACACACACACACACACACACACACAAAAAAAACTTTTGAATATATCTTTGACATCATGATTTATGTGGCTTTGTCATGGTCATGGTATAAAGATAATAACGACTTTTTAGATCAGGGTTGGGTGTTTTACCACAACCCAACTCATCAGTGATGAAGTACGTTCAATTAAAGTGCGCCCTCTAACTTCTTGTAACACTATGTGACCTCTTGGTTTAGTTGTAGAAGACTATAAGAACAAAAGAACATAAATATCCAGGATAACATTCCTTTAGTCAAACAGAGGAACTGACCATAGATACTATTTCCTAGTATCTCCATGACTAAACATTATGGCACAGTTAATGGTTAGGATCTCAATATTTACTCTCCATTAGGTCTTAGCACACAGTAACAGATCCACACATACACATGTTAACATAATGACCAAGTGACCTGCTCATCACCTTCTTCTTTGGGCCTCTCACTTAGAGGAAAGCAAACACACACAGAGAGAAACACACACGTCACCAAAAATTATACCTTCACAGAGAGGTGAGCAAAGATACACAGAAAGACAATGGAGCAGAACTTTATCAAGGGGGGACAATGTCCTCCCCCAACTCCTCTTTAAACCCATAAAGCACCTCTCTTGGCCTCTTCACCTGTGTGACTTTATGGATCTCTGTGCTGTAATTAGGCTTTATTAGGCATTCTCTGAGTGACACAGCACAATGCTTGCCATAATTGAACAGCACAACATTGTACTGGCCTTTCAATCCAGGCAGCAGTGGCAGATTTACATTGGAAATGTTCATGACACACTATATGTGCAGGGGTTCGGTGGTGATTGTCAGGGCAATATAGCCATTATTTCTGGATCAGCTGAGTATTTAATTACTTTCAGATTGTTATTCTCTGTGACAGATTGAAGGTAAAATTACCCCTACATATTCATACAATTTAAATTTGTCGATTTTCATTACTATAATTTTCCTGTGCAAAAACGTTCTTTCTTGTTATTTTACAAATAAGCACTGATAATTTTAAAAATAAACAAAATGTAGATTTTTAGGAAGAATGTTATTGATGCATAATGATTTTATCAGTGAAACATTTCGAATAGTTAAGGGAGGAGGGAATCAGTTCTTACTGTAGTTTTTACTGTCTTGTAGCATTTTGGCATTGTAGTATTTACTTTACTCTCCAGTTGAACAACATTATCAGCCCAGATATTTGAAAAATAAAATGTCAAGCTTTCTTGACAATTAACATTGGATCCGATCTAAATGTGAATAGAAGGATAGCAGACAGACATTAACACTTTCTGCCCTAATACATAAAACATAAATGTGGATGAATCGGAGTGGACATCTTAATGTTATGCATTTGGCAGAGGTGGAGGTATGGGTTTCTTCAATGGCCTGTTAGCTGTTCTGTGTCATTAGTGGATAACGGGAGACAGAATGGTCCATTGGGCAGTGTGTGTGAGTGTGTGAGTGTATGTGGCAAAGGGTCAGCCAGAGGGGATACAATGTGTCTGTCACAAATGACCGCTCTTTGACCATAGGCAAGCAGTCGACCAGCCACTACTATTTGTAAGTGTCTGTGTGTGTGTGTGTGTGTGTGTGTGCGGGTGGGTGGGTATGTCCATGTGTGTTACAAACAGAGAAAGTAAGAGCAGTCCATCCTCTGTAACACACTTTTTTTTTACTAACCAACCTTAGTTGTTGCTTTTGTACCCATTATCTATCCTTTGCTTAATTCAAATGGTAGTTCAGTTTTTTTGAAGTGTGGCTGGATAAAGTTCCGATACATAGTCAGTGCTGACTGCACTTGCTATGCCTGCACTGAGCTTGAGACACAGATGGTTGCAGATGAAAAAAATCACGATTGCACCCTCTTAAGGCTCACCTAATAAAATCACACCCATTTAAATGTATGATATTTTATCTCACATGTGACGGCCTTTTTCAAATGGAAACTGCAGGGATATGGAAGGGTGTCTGAAAATGTTAGAGGAAAAAAAACTACAGTTATGAAATTTAATGGCTGAATCAAATGAACAAAAGCTGTGAGCAAAAATTGCTGCTGCCAAATGTAGGTTCTTTTAATCCTTCCTCCAGTGGTATGCAGTGTGTGTTAATAAGCAGCAATTTGGGATTTCTGATGACAGACCTGAAGTCATAGAAGCTACATTATACAGTTATACAACTTTATATCAAATTTATTATTTGACCACATTGCACATCCAGGTTCTGTGTCCCTTTTCTCAGAGACCTTGTCTGACGTTGTGGTAATAGTAATGAAGCGAGATGTAAGAGTGTAAATTGTGTATATTAAACAGAAATATTCAGAATTGGGCAGGCCCGTGGACACTATTGCAAATGTAAGAGCAAATTTTAGATTCTCCTCAATATTATTCATGAAGCAGAGTGAAAGTTAGGATGTAAAGAATTAATCGAATAAAAATTGTTGAACAGCTAAATCATTGTTGTAGTTTTTTTTACACAGAGCACAGCTGGGCAGTTGCTACAGCAATAATCCAGAGAAATATTTTCTCAGATGGCAAATCAGGGTAATTCAACAACAGATCAATAAAGAAAAGATGTTGGACTTTGAAAGATAAAACTTCTATATCCCATCACAAGTTACATAAAACACGATGTGTGACATTCATGCACTCACGAACAGATGTCCTCTGATTTTCAGTTATGCCCAAGTTTTTAGAGATGGGAACCTCCACCTGAGAGCAGGATTCTCACCTGACAATGTTAAAACTAGCTGCTTTAAACAAAAGAAGGCGCAAGGCGTGGATGTTATGCATGCACACATGACAACATAAACAGAATCTCTGTCTCTGTCTTTCTCTCTCTCACACACACACACGCACAAGCATAAAGTGCGACTTCTCCCTGTAGTTTGTTTGGATTGTGTTGCGAGCTGAACACCTGACAGTGTTGGCGAGCACCATTGTTCCTCCTGCTGGCACTTGAAAATAGAAGCTTATAGGAAGCAATGAACAATGACTGTTACATGACCTGCTAATGGATCTAGCAGTCGCTCTGTGCTTATGAATGTGCGTGCATGAGTGTGTGTGCACATGTGTTTGTATGTTTAGAGAGCAAGAAAGAGGGTACATGTACATGTGCCATCAGATAGATTAAGGAAAACATATGGTGTTTAAACACAGTGACACAACAGCTCTCGGGTCGCAGCATGCATTCATTTTACAACAGAACCTGAAATGGACCAAAGTATCTGGTATTTGTGCTGTGACTGGGAAAACGCTTTCATATCCACATTTTCCAGTTTTACGTTTTCGGTAGGGCTTATGCTTCTTTACAAATTCATTTAAAGTCTGTCCAGCAGGAGTTACTTCTGAAGTCCCACTGAAGAGAAACAAGTAGAAAGGAAGTCAAAGGTCAGAGCCACAGCATTCTGACAGTAGATATAACAATTATACCTCTGTTACCAAAGAAGTGCTTGGAAAAGGACCAAGAAGCCGGGAGATTAATTATCATCTTGGACATGCTGGAGTGTGTGTGGATGGAGAAGTGGTTAAGGTTGTGTGAGTCACAGTTACCGCAGCTTATATTCCTGGACATTCTCCGACATAATGTTTATACTGGGCTGGACTCTATGTGTGTATGTACTTTCTCACACTTCCCCCACGGCTCGCTCTCATATTCCATATTTAACATCGCCTCCTTTAATTGTTTTCCTTGCTTCTCTGCTCATCTATTGCCCCGCATTTTATCTCTGCTTGCCATCATTCAAGCAGTGTGAAGCACACACAATGGTAAGAGAGCAAATAACCAACAAAATAATAAATAATTAGTGTGTCATAGCAAAAAACAAAATCAGTGATTCCTAATAGAGCATTCTAGTTTCAGTTCATGCCTCAGGTTTTCCTTGCTTCTCTGCTCATCTATTGCCCCGCATTTTATCTCTGCTTGCCATCATTCAAGCAGTGTGAAGCACACACAATGGTAAGAGAGCAAATAACCAACAAAATAATAAATAATTAGTGTGTCATAGCAAAAAACAAAATCAGTGAAACAAAGTATCTAACACAAGAATAGTGGAATGGGAGAGGGACCTGCGTATTCTAATTCCTAATAGAGCATTCTAGTTTCAGTTCATGCCTCAGTCAACAGCATGTCTCTGAGTACAAAAGTCCAGAAATTACATTAAATTAGATGCTTGGGTATTTAGTAATGTAACAAGTGTTCATCTGGGTTGCGATCTAGTGACAGTGAAGCAGCTGAACTATCTGGTTTTAAGCAGATCATATTCACAGCAGACATTCTGACATGTTTTAGCAAGAAAAGCACAAATATCACTGATAATACAATCAATGGCTCTGTTGACAGTGAGCCAACATGCACCCAGAAACTGAGGCAGCCAAACGGAACTCTAATATGATTACTTACACCCGTGCTTTCCTTACTTTGACCCATCAAAGAAATACCCAAACTAATTAAACCATGCTCATTCTTTTTTTTTAAATCAAAGTTACTGCATCTGCTCCTCTTCTTGTTTATTTAGATCTCTATTCAGCTCAATTTGTTGGTCTTTTAACCTCTTGCAGCTTCCTCCCTCCTCTTTCTTCTGTTCTTACCTTGAATTCGTCTCCCCCGCCACTGCCCCTTTCTGTCAGACATGTTAGCAGGACATTTAACTCTATGTATATCTTCTTCTTTCATCCTCCTCCTCCTCCTCTCCCCTCCTTCTGCCAGAAACATTAACAGAGTAGCTCCCTGTCGAGTCCGCGGTTCCCTCCATCCCTCTGATGTTCTTCTCTCCCCTTCCATTTTTTTTTTCTTTCACCATCCCTCACTCTGATATGATTAGCATTTCATCAGACACTTGAAGTACCAAGCCTTGACCTGCTGTGTCACAGTAGTTTTATTAACCTCTTAATATCCTGTCTGCACAACTTCACTCTCTTACCAGATTACAATGGGCTCACATTATTGTCAAATTAACCATTTTACCTTTCACATAAACAAATGAAAATAATTGAGGTTAGTGTTGTTGGATTTTAAATAATCTCCATTTTTCATATACAGTACATCTTAATCAGAGCACTACATCCCATTTTTTTGCGGCAGTGGACATGTCAGTCATAATAGCCAATATTTTTTTTATATATAGAATATAGAACTGGAGTTAGGCACCAGTGCCCCTCCTCAGAAAATGAGAGAGAGAGAGAGAGAGAGAGAATAAAGTGTTTAAAAATTAGCTCTGCACTCTTCTTCTTTTTGGCTTCTCCCTTTAAGGGTCACCATAGTGGATCATCTGCTTCCACCTGCAATGTACATGCTTAATAGGTCTCTTTTAACTGGACTTTATGTTTGAGCACAGATGACAACACTCTCATCTGAAAATATTCTATAATTGTTGTTTGTTTGTTGTTGCTTTTTTACATATTGAAACGTCCGTATGGGTATTAACCATAAAAAATGTAAATGCATGTGTTGAGGCCCACCTCACTTTTATGTCCTCTCAGCAGTTCGATAAAGATAACCAAGCCCCTCTGACAATATTGTGTCCTTTTACTTTAGCCTGTCAGCAACAAACCTGCAGCACTAACACCTCTGTGCACAAACAGTCATGCACACACAACCACAAACACACACTATTTTTTTTTTCAGTCAAAAGAGCCCGTCTTTGTTTGATCTCTGTGAGGTTTATCTCCTAAGCCCAAATGTCAACACTTGAAGTTGACAGACTCTGTTTCCTCCAATGATCCAGTGACTGTCTACATCCAAAGACCTGAGAGCAGCAGCTAACAGCAGTTGACCTGCAGAGCACCACAGAAAATCTATTGGATATGAGGTAAACATAGGTAAGCATTTTTTCTTTGCACTTTCACCAATCCAGCCACACAAAGTCAGTCTCAGTGAAATGACTGTTTCTTTTATTTGCATGTTACAAGACATAATCAAACCTGCTTTTCTTAAAAGAAAGCTTTATTAGTGAGAACTCGTATAATTCTCTGCTTGTATGTATTGCAATACAATAAATAAAGCAAAGAGGGAATAAAAATAGGAATAAGAGACTTGATAAATACTCTGAGCCTGATTTCAATACTTCAAAACTTTTCAGTAAGTGTTTCATTGTGGGTTTTTTTTTTTTGAAGTGTTTACATGTTGATTACATTAGTGGAAAAAAAGGTAATACTACTTTATGTGTAGTAAAGTTTAGATCAGTCAGAGGACTTCTGCTTGCTTGCTTCCTTTTCCTATATTTTAATTATATCTTGTAAGTGATGCTATGTTCATGCCACATTCACACCTTCTTTGTTTTTGTCTCTTTTTTGCTCTTCATTGCTCTGTACCCAGGGTTCTGCATTATATATTATCTTCAACACAGAAAACAGCAGTGACGTTTTGTGTGTGTGTGCGCGCACATGTGTGTGCCAATCAGATAATTTTAGAATTGGAAGGGAAACATGGCCGACGATTAGTCCAAAGTTTGAGTTAGGGTGTCAACGTGACTTTGCCTTTGTTTTGAATTGACTGACCACCTAAAACTACAAACCAGTAACTTTAAACTTTGCCTGGATGAACTCACTCCCTTCCTTTCTGTCTCATGGGCTTTGTGTTTCACTTTCTGACACTTTATTATTGTTGTGCGAAAAAAAATAATAATAAAATAAAAACTCAAAAATAAAAATAGTGTCTTTGTGTTTAAACTTTGTGACCTGTCTTTCATTCTCATTTTTATCCTTTTTGGCCCCTCATTACCTTTTCCTACAGCATGCCACCATGCCTCTCTTCTTCTTCCTCTCTCTCTCTCTCCCTCCCTCTCTCTGTCTGCCTGATTTTCCATAGGTTAATCATTCCAGCAGTGTTATAATGCCAGAGAAGGTCTTATCAGTGTCTGTGCCATTTTATAACCTGATCCACCCCCCACTTGTCCTCTCTCTCTCTCTCTCATTCTTTGGCTCCACCCCCATTGCCGGTCAGTAATACACCTTTAACCAATCACAGCTTGACACTGGAAGTGTGCTGCTGGAGAGTGGAGCTTCCTGTACACTGTCACACATTTCAGTTGGTTTTCTGGTGAGCAGATGATGAAAAAAAATTAAAAAAAAAAATGCAAATCTGTGCTCATGGATGCTTGTATTTCTTATATGCCAGGCAGTGAGCTGATGACAGGTGTAAACAGTGGGAGAATACAGTTGTTTTCAGAATGAAAGTTTGGAGCAAGTCAAGTGTGTTTCATTTTGTGTCCATGGCAGGTGAGACTCTTATGTGAGAGTATGGCCTTTTATGTAAACCAGGTTTGCATCACAGGCCATGTGATCATTTAAACTGCAGGGGTTTTAAGTGAAGAGGAAATGACTGGAATAACATCTGCATACTATGACGTATGATGTTTACGATAGGCGATATTTGAAAACAGAAAAAAAACTTGGCTGATTGTTCATACGATTGGCTCCACATTGTATTATGGCTTCAAAAAACTGCACTGTAACAGATATAAGCTTTAAAGTTCAGATCAAATACATTAGGTTGTGTCTTCTCTGCGTTTCAGTAGTTGTAGAGATGTGGGTTTAGGTTGTACTGGGTGAGTTTAGTGTGTCTTTTATAGAAAAGAAATGTTAAAAAGGGAGCCATTGCATGTAGAATATTTTTTATATACATGTGATAGTGAAAGTCTGTACATTGCTGTGTGTGTTTGTGTGTGTGTGTGTGTGGATGCTTGTATTTCTTAAATCTTGAGGACCTTTTCTGGCATAAACACTGCCCTTGTAAGACAAGAAGTCCATATGGAGACCAAAACTTAGTCCTAATAATTTAAAAGGAAGTCAATGCAGTGCCCTAAGAAGAATAGTTAATGTGTGAGATCATGTGTGTCTGGAGGTCTGTCTGTTACGTGTCTCCCCCCTGCTCGTCCTCTGGTTCTGGAGAGCGCCTTGAGTTGCATACATGTCTGTGTTCATTACATTCAGAATGGACTAAAAGCCCGAGTCTGACGTCAGATCACTAATTGATCCCTGCTCAGCCCATTAGTGACAATAATTCAGAAGCAAATGTACGTATAATTTATGGTGATTTGATCAGAAAATAAAGGCCAACACAATGTGAGCAGCCCGAGGCCGGCACTGCTCACTTTTTTTCCAAAACTGAAAGTAACAACTAAAATCTACTAATGGTGCATATGTATATAGATATTTAATTGTATGCATATGGAGCTTATGTAGAATGTATTATGCCCTTTCGCTGCATTATAAAGAAAGGAAAAAAAGAATATATTACTTTTTTTTATTTGACTACATTTTATGACATGTAATGGTCAGGGTTCTATGACGGTGTAACTGTTATGTGCCAAAGTAGCTGACATTGGCCATTTCATCTGATTTACTCCATTATCCAATCATTTATTCACAACAAATATAATATAGTACGTGCACACGCGAGAGCGTCTTCTCTCGCATGTATCTGCGTCCCTCCGCCTGATTTCCTCGTTTTCTCTCTCTCTGCTTTTAAAGTCCATCATTAACAGGCTTTAACAGCTGAGATTTTGGAGACACAGAACTGGAGGGTTTGAGGCGATGTTTCCCGGTCTCCTCGCCTGATTGGATCAGTGAAAGATGATGTCAGACGATCGCATGCGCCCGGGATTGGAGCAAGCGGCGTAAACAAAGCCGCGAGGAGGAGGAGGAGGAGAGGTCTCCACATCTCCAGACAGTCCGACCGACACACCGAATTCGACTTTACGCACAGGGAGGGCGGCCCCGGCGGCGCGTACTCATCTGCTAAACGCTGAAAGTTACTGACAGTCCCACTTTAATGGGTGACGCACCAAAATACTGTTTGGAAAAGCTGAAGGGAAACTGATCATCGTTTGTTTGTATCGTTTTTTGGTTTTTTTCTTTACTCCGGACATTGTCCATTTTTATCGTTGGTCCTAACTCTGCGCAGCTGCTCCTGCCTAAGTAGGAGCGAAGGGAGCGTTCGTGTAGTTGTTGCATTGTTTTAGGTGTAAATGCAATTATGACAAAAGTTAATTCTTGAAGTCGAATCAGAGCAGACAGGCGCACTCCTGCTATGCAACCCGGTCGATTGGAGTCGGTCCGAGCCGTTTGAATTTGGTTTAGTCCGGTAACTGGAAGACAGACAGAGACAGAAAGTCAGAATCAGACAACCTTAAGACACTTGGGTCACTTTGAGGTGTGTTACGGGGCTCGCGTGCCTCACGCGTTCAGGTGTCCCGCCGAGCGGTGCGGAGTCTCCAGCTTAGGCCGGCCGCGCTGACATGCTGCCCAAAGTCGAGACTGAATCCTTGGGACTCTCTCGATCGTATGGGGAACAGGGGCACATGCCAAGGAACATGCAAGGTAAGAAGACCTGCCATTGATCTCAATCTCTGTGAACTGCAACACTCACAAGCTTCTGCCCCTGCGCCGTGTCACTGTAAATGTCTTCAGTGCGTAAACCTCCAAAAATGTATGAAAACGCTGACGCTTGTATTATTTTTTTAATTACTATTGTAGACTGGTTACTGTCGATATGACAAGCCCGTTAAGTGATAGCCTGCGTGTCTTCATTACACAGATATTTTTACTGTGGTTTCTAATTCATCCCAGTCTTACTCTGACATAAAGATGACGAGCAATGTGCGCAAATCCGACTTGGATCTTCTTTTTAAATGTTTTGGCCCATCAACAGACAGTGATTATTACCAGGTGCCACTCATGCGGGATGTGTATAATAAAACTGAGGCAGAGCAGAAAAAGTGTATTTAGTTTTGTCACTTATGTGGTTTATATAATGAATCACTTGAGCCCATGTCACGTGTGACTTTAATTTACATAAAAACGGTTAAAAAATATTTTCTTTTTAAGGAAAAAGAAAAAGAAAAAAACGAGTCATTGAGCAGCACTGGTCAGTTATTTGCTTCCTGAAAATATAGAGCCCTACATCTAACTTTTGGACTGATAAGCCGAAATAAAATCTGGCCTAATGTACTTTGGTCAAGTGTTAATTGTGTCAAAAATAAATTAAAATTTTGTTGTGTTTCTTTTTTTTTTATCTGTCCTGTAATTCGTTGAATTATGGCCCAATTGTGTGTTGGAATTTAAGTATCATTAAAATAAATGAATAGGGTTACCGAATAGGCTGTTGCTCAACTCATATACACTGTATATATGTATATATATATAAAAGTGTGTGATTAATTCGTTATATTTTGCAGTTTTTATATGTCACTGTTAATGTCAACCTGCGGACAAAATTGCTTGTGCAACTTTATGGGTTCATGAATGCACAGATTTGACTGAGAAAATACTTTTCGGGACAAATTGTACTTTTATAATATTAAGTTATATAAGTCCAGTTTATTTAAATTCCCTATATGGTATACACAGAAAATTAGGGTTATTATCGGGCCCAGTTTTTAATCTTTTTCAATACAACAAAGCAGCAATGATTTGAAGAGAGGCTGAGTCTTCAGTCAAGATAAACTCATGTCCCTCCTCATTGCTCCCAAGTCATTCCACTGCAGTATAAACGGACTGTTAATTAGCCCGGTCTTGGTTTATGAGGCGCTGATAACACACACTCACAAGACGAGGAGTGGCTGTTGGAGAGTCCGTTATCTGCTTGTACACACGGGTGAAAACAAAGGTAGCTCGGCATGAAAGACGGGTCCCTTCCTATCTTTCTTTCTCTCTTCCTCTCTAGTTTTGGATACATGTGGCGTCAACTTGAGAGGCAGCAGGTGAGACACGCTGACCGCTGACTCTCTGCTGCATCCCCACCAAAGAAACCTGCGCACACCTCGCACTTGATCGAAATCTTTAAAAAAAAAAAACCGCGTGTATATTTTTGGAATTTACGGCTACACAACTCAGCATCTAATGCTGCTGTAATTTATTAAACTTGTCACTTAAGAATGTGCAGTTTTAAAAGAAAATGTGCGCGTAAAACCCTCAAAGACACGTTTGTTTGTTTGTTTGTTTTCTTTATTTGTGGCGTTAGGAAATTTTCCAAATGGGATTCGCGAATTTATTTTCGATTTGCCACGGCCTCATCCTCTCCGTGGCTGCAAATAAAGTGCCGATAACACAATTTTTCCTAATTAAACTCTGTTCGGTATTTGCAGCTGTCGTGCGTCATGACAACAGGCCCGACAAATCATTTCCTTTTTTTGCGCTTTGGAGAAAGTTGAGCTCGATTAGTGGGAAAGAAAGAATCGGCAGCTCGGTGAAACTTGTTGCTTCAGCTGGAAATATGCAGCGCGGATCCCAGCAGGGCAACGCGTTTACAAACCAGACATCAACTCTAATGAAAAAGGTCTCATTGAGCACAGAGGTGGTTTAGTAGAGAGAGAGAGAGTGTGTGTGTGTGTGTGTAAAGGCCTTGGAAAGCGTCTATTTGACAAAATATTTCCACTTTTACAACCACATACTGAAGCCTTTTCTGTTTGATCCCGGCTCTCTTTTTATGATTAGAACCATAAACACTTTTGCAACTGCTGTAAATGTCAGTCTGGCTGTTTGCTTTTGCGCTGTCACACACAGTCTTATCACTGCAACTATTCCTAATACACGAGGCAACGAATCAAACATTTACTGTGTGTATAAATGTATTAAATCTTCATAAACAACGGCGAGAGTGGAAAATAGTCAAGGAGAGAGACATTCTTTTTTTTTAAATGAAATTATTATTATTATTTTAATTTCTTTTATATTCTATTTTTATTAAACAGGTAGAAATAATTGGAGAAATTATCATGTCACATGTTACGAAATGATTTTTTTCAGCGCTTTAAAGTCAAGGTACATGTCTCTCAACATCATAAAGCATAACATAAACTAAATAATTTTGGCCCCGGAGCATTTCGAGTGAGTCTTTGTGAAGGAAAACGATGTTGGATCAAGTTGGGTTTGGATTTGTTTTTTTTTTCCTCCTCGCCTGCAGAGATAAGAGCCTTTTCTGTGTGTCTTCATTTGTCTGTGGGCGGTAACATTTCTCCTCCAATCCTTAACTCTAATATATCTCAATTTCCCCCAGCGATTTCATGACTTAGATGCATAAATATTTATGAGGCTCGCTTTCATGAGCTTTTAATTTTTTTCCCTTATTTTTTTTTTTTTATTATTATTTTTTTTTTGCCCACGTCTGCAACGAATGTAGAATATAAGTCATTTCAAATATATATATATTCTCCTTTCTTAGGGTACGTCTAACAACAGAACTTTCTTACTTGTGTGTTTCCTGTGACGCACCTTGATGCTTTTGGTAAAGAGATTTCTCACCACTGCAATATACCTCTCTCTCTGTCTGTGTGTGTGTGTGTGTGTGTGTGACTTCCTCCGCAGCCCCCCAGTTAAAAATGATGGACTACTCTTATGACGAAGACCTGGACGAGATGTGTCCCGTGTGCGGGGACAAAGTTTCTGGGTATCACTATGGACTCCTGACCTGCGAGAGCTGCAAGGTTAGTGGCCCCTGTCCCTTAACGAAAATAGAATAAATAAATGAATGAATGAATCATTGCACCATTACAATAACATTTCATCACAGTGACAAAATCTCTGTGTGCCTGTGGAACATGTCCTTGTTGTGTCTGCTTTCATGGAGGAAAATATCTCTAAAGTCAAAAATGTTTTTTTGAGCTCCATTTTTTTGTCCAATTAATGGTACAATCTTCCCAGAGTGTCTCAAAGCTTGTTAGTATTAGGTTTTGTAGTTTGACAGTCGTTTTCTACTGAATAGTTGCACTATTCAGTAGAAAACACTGACAAAGAAAACGTAAATTTAGATAATGTTATTTACTTCAGTCGCATGATTTTCCTGAATATTGCAGCCCCTTGTACGTTGTATAATTTTAAAATCCGTTCCATAATCGTAATAGATTAGTCAGCCTTTCTTTAACGTCTTAGGTCTTCTGTGGAGATAGATTTGTGGTAGTGACAGTTTTGCATGCAAGGCATTTAGCAGCAGTGACTTGCAACAAGTATAAATTTCAGTTCCTCCCCATGACCATTACAGGAAAAGCAATGGCAAAGAGGCCGAGGGTTGTTGTGACAGTTGATCCAACAAACTTTTCCTGCCAGTGTCAGAGGATTTACAAAAGTGTCCGAAGAGAAATGAAACAGGAGTTCAAACATTTTTTTTTTGTAATTTGTGCAACCACTAAATATGGAGAGCAATGGAGGTTTAACCCAGAAGACAAAGTACACAGTCATAATGAATCTGTTTGTATAACCCTGTGTCCTGCTGTCTAAAACTCTCATCACACGCTCATTAAGAGCACAGCAACACGCATGGTTGAAATATATTTCCACACACATGTTAATAATGAGGCTACTGTAAAGCAAACAGTCGCCACTCTTTATCTGAGCTCCATCAACAACCTATTTGTCTCTTTCTTTCTATTTCCATCGTTCGCCTCAACACTTTTTTATTTTTTAGCCCAGTAAAGCTGTCAGCACAAAATTAAGCCAGGACAAATGTCTTTGCCTTAACACTATTCAGTGCAAAATTGCTGCTCGCAGTATTGATGCAGTGGCAAACATTACTTGCCTGTGTGATCATTATTCAAAGCAGATGCTATAGATTTTATCCTATATTATGACCTTGAGATGCTAAGCACTCGCTTGAAAGGAGACGTTGGCAGCATATTGGCGCTTTTCAGCCTCAGCACAGGCTTGTGTTGAAGAACCAATTCACAAATATATTTCCCAGTTAAGCCAAAGAATTCTACTGCGTGTGTGTGTGCATGTGGGATGTAGATGGAGACGTCTGTTGTACAGTAGTGTAGCCTATATCCTTGTTAAAACATTAATAATGTGGATACCTGAAAGCTCACTATTGATTATCACTAAAATGCAGACAGTCCATTCAGTAAAAGTATGATCATCAGTGCTCAAGTGATATATCAGTGACATGTTTTGTTGGCATTAAATATCACTATCAGGTGTCTGTGCACTGTAGTTTCTTTACTGGTCTTATAAAAACAGGGGGAATATGGTATATAATTTCATTATATATATATATATATATATATATATATATATATATATATATATTCTTATTATTTTCTTATGTATATATAAGAATTATACTTTTCAGATTCTTCATGACTGTATGTGTTTGGAGGGTTAGGGTTAGGATTTTGTTTGCCAGGAAACCCCATTTACTTGCAACAACTCTCTACTCTCCCTGTTTCCTTCCACACCACAAATTCAGTTGTAAATATTGAATAAAATTGTAATCCGGGTGAGATTTCTTTTTTAAGGTTTAGTTCGGTTGCCAGTTTTGGGCGCAGAAGCACACACACTCAAAAGCAGAGAGAGAGAGAGCGAGAGAGAACACTTGTACACCGCCTCCAAAAATTCATGCGTGTATAAGAGAGAGAGAGAGAGAGAGAGAGAGAGAGAGAGAGAGAGAGAGAGAGAGTGTTTACTTATTGGCCCATGTAGAGTAAATATGGCACCACATCATATCTATTCGTTCAACAAGAACAAAACAAGCTGGGCTGCAGTGTTCTCACCTGAAGCTATCATGTCTCTTTTTGGGGGGATTAAAATACTGACTTCACAAGACTCTTGGAGGAAGTTTTAGGGTCAGATGTAGCTATAGTGGGCATATAAAAGGAACTATATTTATGATCTGCAGAAACGAAATGAAATCAAAATGACCAAAGCAAGTTGAGGTTTAATTTAAATTTAGCACATATGTTTGTACAAATAAAGCAGGTACAGGATTCTTGACATCAGAAGAGATACATTTACTATATGAATTATATTTTCCCTGCTTCTTGCTGGTCAGTGTTGACATGTTGTAAGAGCCATTTCCTGGTTCCTCTTCTTGTGCAGGGAGAGTGTAGTCTTTTAGGAAGGCATCCCAAGGTCAGGAAAACCCAGTTACGCAGA
Organism: Brachirus orientalis; assembly: GCA_016785285.1. NCBI lineage: Eukaryota > Metazoa > Chordata > Actinopteri > Pleuronectiformes > Soleidae > Brachirus > Brachirus orientalis. Next base: position 1,372,635 of record JAFBJR010000180.1, on the reverse strand, counting down.
AAATTTATGAAATACTTGGACATTATTTGAATGAGTGTCTTTAGCAAGAGTGTGCTTTGCAGTGTGATTTGAGGTTTTGTATTAACGAGTAGCTCTTTTTTAAAATGATGTTATTTGGAGTGGCAACAGGAGCAGGCACACTTGCAGGAATCCCTTTACACAAAAAAGTGAGCCTTGACGAGATGCCTTTTCTTACTTTGAACTGCAGGTCAAACGAGAGCCTTTCAGTGAGACGCTGTCCTCTAAATCTCCAGAAGTGATACTGTGTGTGTTGTTTTTTTTAAAAAGCATGGTATAATTCACTTTGGTTCAGGTATTTATAGCGCAGGCTCAGTGTTAAGTGGAAAACTGGAAAGAAAGTCCTCTCCAAAGCATGGATTTTTTTTTTAGTGCTGCGATGTCAATAATCTAAAAGTGGGAGCTTTTTTTTTTTGGAATGACTCAGGCAGGGTAGATTGTCAATTAAATTTGTGTTCGGAGTGATATTGACAGCTGCAGATTCCTTTTTTAATTTTTTTTCAACCACTGGTTTAAGGATTCTCCTTCTAGGTTATGTTAATACCTTCCTCCCTTCTTTGATTTCCACTGCTGCTGCCAATATCTAATTTCATGTTGCAGGTATGAATATCTGTAATCCCGTAACTGTGAATTATGGATATAATTTATTGGATTTTTTGCAGCGCTGTGCACATATTTTTCAATAATTAAGTGGAGAGCTGAAAAGATGCTTTCCACATAAATTTTTGTCTTTACATAAATAGAGAACATTAAGAATAGAAATATAATTTAGACAGGATCCAAATTAGATTCCATATAAATAGTTTAGAAAACAGTGAACATAGTAAATAAAGGAAAAGTAAAGTTTTAAGCTGGATATATTTAAGGGGTAATGCAAATATTTTGCAATAATTTCCTTATGTGACTTAGGTAAAACTGGGCAGCTACAAATAATTCAAAGTTTGTGTGCATGCATGCATGCATGTGTGTGTGTGTCCTATCCCTCTTCATCTGTCTGCAAGTGTGAATGGGCCAATTACCATTGCATTGCAGGGGTCATGCAGGTTGACGTCTTAATTGGTTTACTCCACAGGGCTTCTTTAAGCGCACTGTCCAGAACAACAAGCGCTACACATGCATAGAGAACCAGAGCTGCCAGATTGACAAGACCCAGAGGAAGCGCTGCCCGTACTGCCGCTTCCAAAAGTGCCTCACTGTGGGCATGAAGCTTGAAGGTAAAAGAATATGTTTCCATATTTGAATTTTGGGTATTTGGCTTGTGGCAAAATGATTTAACTTTTGCAGAGTTTTGCTGTGTTTCCCTTTTTAAGCACCATCTTAAACATAAGATGGGGGATATTCTTGCGAGAGATGCTCATATGTGGAGCTGTCACAAATTATTCAAAAAGATAGGTGTGATATAGTTGATGTTTAAAAGAGACATTATTTTTATATTGAAACAACCAGGCTGGTGAGATTTCATCACGTTGCTCAAGGGCTTTCAACCAGATCAAATGGCTGATGTATGTGACTGTCCAGTCATCAGTTTAGATTAAATACTGTGATGATTAGCTTGATTAAAAAAAAAAAAAAAACTTTTTTTGTTGTTGAAAATGAAGTACAAATATTACATCACTATGCAACAAAGTGTCCCGTGTGAGTGATATACACTACTTTTATTATATTTATTATATTTATATTTATTATATTTATTACTGATGAATTAATGTGCAGTTATTTGCTGTTGTGGTTGGTCATGGTGGAGCTAATTTGCATAAACTAATCAAGTTGTATCATAATCTGTAAAGTAGCTGTTATAAAGTAACTTGGTAAGAAGTTGACGTTTTTCTATGAAATGTTGAATAAAAGGGCAAAAGAGACCAAAAGAGACCAAAAAAGTAATTGACTTTAAATATGTACTTTGGTACAACACTAGAATTTATACAAACTACCGACTTAAAAAAAGACAACTCGGCAAATGAACACACAGCTTCCATGCTTGCTTTCTTCATAAGAATATCTATATTTTGCTCTTGGAGAATATTTATCTTTTCAGAGTACATATTTATATATAGCACTGAGCTACACAGTAAACACTGACCAACCAACCGACTCAAATTTGAACTAGAAATCCACATCAGCAGGTTTGGAAAAGCAGACAGTGTTACTGCATTGTGGGTGTAGCATCACATATAGTCTAAGATAAAAGTTAATGCCTGTTTGCAATTAATGTATCTGAACGGAATTGCCACATGGTAGCGGCTAACTACTTTTGGACTTCTACAGAGGTGTTTTTAAAAACCTGACAGTCTTTTTTTCCATGAATTCAAAACTCAATGTAGTTAATCTCAGCACATGAACTTTTTTTTGGAAACTGAGTGAAATTATTATTCCATGATCAACTTGCATGTGAGCACTTTCCTTCTACACTGAATATATCCACCTTTTTTTAATAAATATGCTTTGACAATATGATTGCCTGAATGAGATTCGATTATATTTATTCAAACATTTAACAATGAACATCTCAGTAAGTTCTGTTCTCCAGAATGTAATGCCTTATGAAGAGAAACCTTTCATTTCAACCAAAACGTTGAAATCCAACATTGCTTATTAGTATTTGAGATGGGGTCAGGAGGAGTTGGGGGATATCTGGTAGCTGCTGTGCACTTAAACTTGCCAGACAGAGTAATAGATAAAATATTAAACTTGGCAGCAAGTCGGGAATGGTAATGATGATACTTTTGGCCAGCCATTTCGAGGTCTCTATGTTTAATTTGAACGTGGCTCAGAAGCTTGTTCAAACATGCTTATCCAGAAGTGACAGGGTGGCAGGGGCAAGAAATGTTCTTCACTGTTTAAAGATAATATTTAAGATCAACTATCTTTTCACACATTATTTGACAGGTTTTACTGTGAAATCACTAATTCTGATATGAGCAAAGAAACCTGAAGGTCACCCTTCACCGAATATATAAACGTCAAATTACAAAGCTAATATTGTCATGATCAGGGGGTTAAGTTAAACAGTGCTAAATAGTTTTAATTTCTGAAATACTGTTGGTCTTATTCGTATGGTTTCATACATTTTTATTTTAAGCCAAATTAAAGATACCTAAGTCCCTGAAATGTTCACGTAGAATAGAAAAAGCTTAATTTGTTGAAGAAATGAAACCCTAAGAGGATGAAACTAAAGCAAAGGCAGCCTATAATAAAATCTTTCTGGAGGCTTCTCCCTTTACCTGCCACGAGCTGTGTAATTAATTTCTGTTAATTGTAAATTGGCCGCTGGGCAGAATGTCCCAGACTGTCATTTCCAGCTGACACCAGTGGGGTGGGGGTAATGTTGGATTTGTTTTTCTGGTGGTAGCTTTCAGCTCGGGGGCCAGACGGCCCTGCAGCACTCTGTCAAGAGCCAGAAGCTCTAGTGGGCAACTCCTGCCACAACCAGTAAAGACCTCCCAGAAAGAAAGTGTGACACCCCTCACCACACACACACACACACACACACATACACACACACTATACATACAGTTGTCCTTGGTAAACACATACATGTATTCATGAGAAGCCCAGAGAGGTGATCATAAGGCCAAAGGCAAGAAGGAGAAGATTCCATTTAATCCAAAAAAAGTGAGTAAAATAGCTGTGAAAGAGAAAAGGTTTAAGGCCATGTGCTGCATTATTGTAGTCTTTTCATTCTATTACACAACAGCTTGCTGCAACGTGTGAATTCAGGATATCAAGTGGAAACCAAATGTGGACAAAAAATGTGAGGGGAAACTAAAAGTGTGATGTCCTTCTGTATTCCTGACACCTTTTTAAACCTTTCTGCTATTTTTTTCTGTTTGCCAACCGCTGCATTGTACAGTTTGAAGTTTGATTTGCAGACAGTAAAGGAGACTAATCGAGAATATGGGTGTAAAAAATGTGAAACAGGAGGCTGATATTTATCAGAGTGACATAACAGTGTTGCGACGGGCCTATAAGCCCGTCCAAGTGTATAATCTACAGCTAATAACACAAACTAAAGAAGACTAAAGAGAAATAGCTCAGATTTAATCCTAACAGTGATTATGATTAGCTTATGATTGGTGATAATATGAGTTCATCTTTTAACCACATGCAATCATGTTGCTCATATTTGTTCTGTTTAATTGTACAAATCGGACAATCTTCCGTATTTTTTGTTTTACTTTGCTTTTTTACACATACACATACATACACTGTCTCACATACAAAGACAAATTACGACAGAGCACGGCAGCCACACACTCATCTAACCACACATGCAAAGGAGCTCACTGTGCTGTAAAAATCCTTGCTTCTTGGTATGCAGCGTAGCATGTCAGCTATGAGTGTTGACTCATTGAGAAAAGAGGGGGAAAATAACATATCCATGTTTCATTATCCCATTAGCATGTTATTCTCTAAAGCTGATGAAGCATGCTGCATCTGCCCACTGGTATAATTTGCTTTATATGCTTGCTGGAAGTTGCCTTGCATCATATGCTTCACTGAGCTGTTTAGTCTTTGCCCCACCTGTGTATCATCTTTACGGCAGAGCATAACAATAGTACACTGTATTTGATAGCGGAATATATAAACATCAGTTAGAGAAGATGTTTTTAAGTATATATATTTAAAAATGAAAGTTGATGATGGCCACTATCTGAAAAAATGATAATGGTAATAAAATTTTAACAAAGAAGAGCATGAAATATTTGCCCCTCACATATGCAGATTATTTTATCAGTTGCATCCTGCACAATTTCAAGATACTATACGCTAGTTGGTTCAAATCCAAACAAAATCTACACAAAAATAAAAAAATACACATTTAAAGATGCCTTTTACTAGACATTTTGATCTCACAGTATATTACAAAACAGGATCACTATGGCCTCCTGTCTCATTCTTTTCACAATAGTTTACATTTAACCTTTTTTTACATCCAGTTAATCCATCATCAAATCTGAATTCATAAATTACTACAAATGTAAAACAACTATACGATCATTGAGTTCAAATTAGCGCCACCACTGTAGTGTTTTTATAGTCCTTTCTGCCCCCCCCCCCCCCCTCTGTTTTTTATTTCCTCCCTGTCTCCGGCTTCTTCACTCTGATTTGTCTTCCATCAGCCTCCCAGTACCTGAGGTATAGAAGCCATGGAGCTGTCCCATTACTTATGCATAGGTATCATAGGTATTCATGTGCGTGCATGGGATAGGGCGCATCCGGAGCAGGGGCTGGGGCAGCGACATGACAAACAGGGTGTCAGCAAGGCTCTGCGAGACCCATTAATATGCCGGTGGCCGACAGGGATACTCACCTACGCACGCTTAATATTCCTGTATATTAAACAACCATAAATCAGAGGCTACAAGAGCTGAGGGCTGTATGTGTGTGTGTGTGTTTGAGATGTGTTTGAGTGGTTTGGGCCTATGTGTTAGTGTGTACACAGACAAAGTGTGTAAATGGTGTGTTTGTGCATGTCTGTGTTGACGCATGTGTAGGATAATGTGCATGAGGCCGACCTGAGGTTGTGGTGGACGTGTGTGTTGAAAATTGTGTGTTTTAGCAGTACCAGTAAGTCAGATGAAATCTAGAAAGGAGGACAACATCAGCCTTTTAACCTTTCAGCCTGGCTTTAGTGCCAACAACTTACTGTAAACCATGATTGTCTCCTTATACCCTTATTATATTTTACTTTTTTCATAAATCATTTCTTCTCTTGTTTGTCTTTTCATTAGTGGTGACTGTCACCATCATGCTACCTACACTGATTGTCTTGTTTATGCCACAAAAATCAATCCTAACTACAGAGATTAAGTCTATAACAAACACGTTAAGAAAGCAATACTGTATTCTTGAGTTGCATATAAAATATTTTCCACACAACATTTACAAATTTATATTTAAAGTGTCTGAACTCATCTTAATTGTCAGAGCAGTTATTGCTCCAAATGTGCTCAGAGTTGTAAGGTTGCATGTATATTTGGTGCGACAGTAGGAGCAGGAAGACAGGAGAAAGTCGTCTTTCAGCTTGAAGGTTGTTGGTTTGAGTCCCGGCTGTGTGTTTTGTGTGGGTATGAAAATAAGTGATAGAAATTGCATTGGATCAATGGGAAAAAACTGAAGTGTAAAGCAGCTTTGAGTGGTCATCAGTACTAGAAAAGCACTGTATAAGTACCATATGCCATTTGTCTTGTCGCCATAAACTTAGTCCCTGCAGAATCTTGTCCGGTAACACCGTTACTCAAACCCACACATTCATCATTTCCCCCAACTCACATGCTTACACTATCCTCTTCCCCTCCCCCTCCCTATTAATCTGTGTTACATGCATGCAAATCACCTTGTTTAATTACAGACAAAGAATCAGTGCATGTCTCTCTTTCTCTGTCTCTCTCTCTTATATGCACGCACACACACACACACACAAAGAGCGAGAGACCCCCCCTCAGTCTTGATATTCATGATGTGATGTGGCTCCCTGGGTCCGAGGCAGCCAAGGAGGCAGTCAGGGCTTAATTTTGTTTTCCCAGTAGGGCCAACTATTAGTTTCTCAGCTCATTAATTACGCTGTTGTGGAGAAATCATTAATAGTTAAAGTTGCCCTACAATGATGTATAATGGATACATTTGGCGAGGATTTCTCTCCATTTTTCTTTGATATGTGATCAGCTCCTTACTGGCCACGATAATCTGGGTGACTGGGCACCAGAGTTGACCTCAAGCATGTGTGGAAATGGTAAACTGTGTGCGTGTGCGTGTGTCTTAAGTAATGTAGTGTCTGGCCTGCTCTTTCTATCTCAGTGATCAGCAGTTTATGATGCTTTTCATGTTGGTGTGTGTCAGCATGTGGGTGTGAGATTTGCGTGTGCCCGTATGTGCGTGCCGTCCCTCTTGGCTCCTCTCACTCAGATCAGTGACAGACACTTTTGTGACGGAGGTCATTAAAATCACTCCCAAGGCAGTTCAGTATGTGTAAGAGAGTGTGCATCTTTTGTGTGTCCCCTCATCACCCTCCCAGTCTGTCCACACCCCCTTTTTAATTTTCTGTCTCTGTTCCTTCATTCATTTGAAGTGGACTATCCACTGCATATGCACGGGGCAAATCTCTATGCATGGGTTTGCACATAGTGTTTAATATGTGGGCTTACTTCTTTCTTTCGGGAGAGGGCATCAAGGGCATAATGAATACAATAAAAATAAGTTTAGAATCTGCTGTATTGGTATTAGTGAGTGTTTTTTTTTTTTTTTGCATAGTCTCCCAGACGTCCGTTAGCTTGTGGCACACTGTGCTCGGTGAGTAAGTGGTAATTAAGTATGAATAATTAACACCAGCGCTCCCCGACTGGGAAACAGCATAGCAGGTTCCCCGTGGCAGCAGTCGGACAGATCACACATGGCCCTTGTAGCAGTCCACTGTGTTCCTGGCTTGTTCATTAGAAATACCCACAACCCAGAGTAGATGTTATCCTCACCACAGGATCCTGCAGTGAAAGTGGAGGGAGGGGGGACATCATGGTTATGTTTGGTTCATCAGTAAAAAAAAAGACACTAACCCCAATTTGCTTATTGTCAGCCTTTTTAGCCCCTGGGGTTTAAACTAGGAAAAAAAGGCTTCGCTAATGGACAATGATATTGAAGATGTTGTATAATCAGACAGAATAATAAAATGTTTATTTTGGAAAGAGGAATTGAATTTTTCACCAATATCTAGCTTTTAAGGTATATTCCCTGAGTGGTGTTCAGCGATAGCCGACTTTAGAGTTATCATTCAGCAGAGTGGCTTATAGAAGTTTGTGTCTCTGGTCAATGAGTTACAGCACTATCTATTAGGCCTGTGGGGGTTAAGAGTCAACATGTAAATGTCAAGTGTAATCGCCACAGGAACACCTTTGGCCTACATTTAAGTTGGAGGAGTTAACCTCATAATGCCATGCAAACGTGCATGTAAAAACCTTCATCTTGCATTTAGTATTTAAAACATTATTTGAACCACTTCAGGGATTTATTTTAAACACAATCAAAAGGGTCAGATATTTTTAATCTATTTTACATAATGGCATGACTTAAGAATAAGTAATAAAGACAGTGCCAGAGCACTAATTCTGTCCTTTCTTGTCTCCTTTTTTCAATACTTCTTCGGCCTCTCAGCTGTGCGAGCGGACCGCATGCGTGGTGGTCGAAACAAGTTCGGCCCAATGTACAAACGTGACCGGGCTCTGAAGCAGCAGAAGAAGGCACTGATCCGGGCAAATGGCCTAAAAATTGAGGCCATGAGTCAGGTGATGCAGGCCGTGCCTACTGACCTCACCATCTCCTCAGCCATCCAAAATATCCACTCAGCCGCCTCCAAGGGCCTTCCACTGAGCCACCACACCGGTCACCACACTGGGCACCACCATCACCATCACCACCACCACCATCATGCCACTGCCCTGCCCCCCACAGACTATGACCGTAGCCCATTTGTCACTTCACCAGTCAGCATGGCAATGCCGCCACATGCCGGCAGCCTACAAGGCTATCAAGCAGCCTACGGACACTTCCAGGGCACGCGCACCATCAAATCAGAGTACCCAGACCCGTACACCAGCTCGCCAGAGTCCATCATGGGCTACGCCTATGTAGATGCCTACCAGTCAGGCTCACCTCCCAGTTTCCCCCACCTGATTGTAGAGCTGTTAAAGTGCGAGCCAGATGAACCACAGGTTCAGGCCAAGATTCTGGCGTACCTGCAGCAGGAGCAGGCCAGTCGTGGCAAACATGAGAAGCTCAACACCTTTGGCCTTATGTGCAAGATGGCTGACCAGACACTTTTCTCCATCGTGGAGTGGGCACGCAGCAGCATCTTCTTCCGTGAACTTAAGGTAAGTGATCATGGATCATGCATGAGTGAGCTATGTTTGAATGTCAGTTTAAAGTGATTTGAAATCTATTTTACTTTGTTACTAGCATATTGTCATGCTTTGTCCTATCAATTGTGGGTGCAAACTTTTAGGCTTCAATTTAAACAGAAGTGAAGGCCTTTGCACACCTGAGGTGTATTTCTGTTTGTATGTTGTTTTTTGATTTGGCAGTGAGTAGTGAGATTTACTTGCACATTAGTATATTTATTTATTTGCTATTCTTGAATGGGGTCAAGTTTTGCTTCCGATGGCTACACATCTAACCAATTTGTTGATGGCGTGATATTTATTCAGATAAGCAAATAGAAACAGCTAGGACTGTTCACAAACCAAAAATAATTTTGTCATCTTTTCAAACTGCTAACAGACATTATAAAGTTCACTCTGAGGAGTTTAATTTGTAAGGTAAAATTTAAGCTCCAAAAGGAATCAAGCTCTCTATGAAAATCTGATCATCGGATCATCTCTAGATGCTGACTCTCCCTGTTTCATTCCGTGACAAGATTTCAATCCTCATCCTTATAATAAATATTTTTTGAGACACTTTTCGAGTTGAGATGACCACTCAAAGCTGCTTCACACTACAGATTTTGCCATTCACCTCTTCACTCAAACAGCATATCAATATTCAATGCATTTTCTTTTACATATCTTTCATACCCATTCACACACTGCTGGCACAGATGTCAGGAGTAATGCTGGTTTGATTGTCTTTCCCAAGGACATGTCGGCATCTAGACTAGTGCAACTGGGAATCAAACCTACAATCTTTCAGCTGAAAAGTTTACCTCCAATTTAACTCCAAGTCATTCACAATGTGGTGCCATTTTTTTTCATGTTGCAGTTGATGCACAAAGCCTTATCTTCACATTCCCCACTTTTTGTAATGCTAAATATCTGACTGTGGTCTCTTTTGTCATTGACAGTACTTAACAGAGTTCAGAAACATCACTTGTTCAATCCTTCATCTTCAGCTAAGCTTTTATCTTCCTTCTTTATGCACTGACTGAACATTAATGCAGAGTGCACAGGACTGTGGCTGCCACCACTGTTTGGTCCACTGCCTGATCAAAATTCAGCAGTCAGTCTTATTTATGTGTGATATTTTCTGACACTTTCACTACTAACAGGGTTCCATAGTCTGAGGGTTTTATGTGGCCTGAATACTGCTTATCTCCAACTATCTCCACAAAGACAACATCTTCTATATTAAATATCCGTTTAAGTGAGGTTGTTTCTAAACTAGTTATTTTTAATAGACCTAGGCATATAGGTCATCTGCCAAAAAACTAAAATGACATGTGATCCTGGTTATCACTGTGTCTGCTCTGACTAACCAATGGTGAGCATCTACCAATGCCTCATTGCAAAATGTGATAGCTCCTGCTTATTCATCACAGAGCCTAAGGGACAGTTTTGGGTGTGCATTTGTGCACTTGCAGCTTTATTCACTCTGAATAAAGGTTATTATTTGGAACAGCATGAAAGGCATTTGATTAGCCTGTGCTTCACCTGTTTATCTTCCTTTGCTTTGTCTGTTTGTTCCCCAATGCGTCACTAAAGCCTCAGCTGCATATTCATGGTTCACAGCTTGTTGCAAAATTCCCTCGAAATATTTAATATGATTATGCTTTCAAAGGGAGTTGAAACAACAAATGAATTACATGTAATATTAAAACATGCGCCAATTACAACATGGATAAGAGTCCCTGAAAAGCACATGTTGACATTTAACAAGCACTGTGTCTCTGCTATTGACATTTTATGGATCTGTATTTGCATTCAACTGGGGTAAGAAGTACACACTTATAAGACAGACAGGCTCATCATAGGGTGTGGTGACAGCTAATAATTGTACATGGTTTTGCCCATTAACTTAGAATGATCATTTTTACTGCTCTGTGAAGCCTCTCTATTTCTCACACCCTCGTCCTAATTCAATTATCTCAGCCACTTATGTTTGTCACTCCCTGATTTGCTGCTGAATGAACCATCATTATGTTTTCCTAATGGCAACCCCCTATTAGTGGCGCTTAATAGCAGCTGAACTGGGTGTTTGTTACAGAGGTAGAAAATGACCATGGCTCTGTGCAGGAGAACCCACTTTGTGTACACCCACACCCCTCCACCCCACACAAAATAAAAAAAAGAAACGTCCCCTGTGTCGGTTACGCAGCCCCACTGGGTTTAGTGAGTTGAGGCAAATTTCACTTAAGTGTGGAAGATAATTAAACTCACCCACCCCCACCCCACACACCACTGCAAACACAAGTGGGACTGGAAAATAATGTACTAGCTGTGGCTTTGACAGCTTTTCCCACACAACACAGTTTTCTCTTTCTGGTAAGTTTCTCATCAGCGATGAATAGGAGGACTACTGAGCAAAGCTGAGGGGCAGCAAATGTGGCAATAAAGCAAAGTCAGTGTCAAAGTTATCAGCTCTATTTGTTAGTTCAATTAAAGACATTGCATTTTTAAAAACAACCTTTGACACGTCCTGTTAATTAAAGAAAACTAACTGTTAGGTGGAAGATCAAGGCTGGACTAGAAAGACGGGAAGCAGAGTGGAATTAAAAGTTTGTCACAAGAGTAGTGGAACACTGTGGGAAGCTATAAATACACTTTGATTTTGCACACACACACACACACACGGACACACACAGACATACCCACATTAAGACACAGACAGTGCTCACACCAAACACACAGCCCCTCTCACTATTATTAGCTCAGTAAGAACAAAAGAATTTCTCTGGTACCAGAGCCAAGCTGAGTGTGTGTGTGTGTAGCTGTCTGCCAAAAAAAGTGTTTAAAGTTTTAGTTTCCATAAGTTGGCTTCAGTCACAGGACTCATAAATATTTAGCCATTAGTAGGACCTTCTAAAGAGCACTCCCCATTCTACTCCAGTGCGACACGCTGCCGCTCTCTTTCTCCCCCTCTTATTCTTGGGAATTGGCCATGACGTGCGGGACATTTATTTCTAACACCTTGGATCCGAGAAGTTGAGACGGGCTCTACCTGCCAAGTTGCCTCAGTTTTGATTGGTTTAACACATCGACATTTATAAAAAAAAGGCAGTTTTGGTACACTGGTTTTGAAATCAGTGAAAAAGTGTGCGATGAGGGAACATTTTGGCAGAGTTGCTGGCGTGATCACTGGCAGTTGTTGTACAAAATTGAATTGAGACAAGTGAGTTGAAAACAGGTGCATGTGTGGATGTACGTGTGTTCTGTGCAGGCTTTTGTCTGTTTCCTATGGTTACAATTGCACATATTTGTTTTTTTCTTTTAAACTGTCAGTCCTGTACACACGTTCATGTTATTTAAGATTCAAACTGAAAGATTTGTCGGTTGTATATTTTCTGGATATATATTGTGAGGATTTCTTTTAATCAAGAAATAGTTGAAAATGGCACTGGGAAAATGGAAACAGCCAACATCATGACTGAAATCCTGTTTTCTGCAGATTTGTAGCTGTTTTTAATCTGAATTGTCGGAGTTTTGTTGATGCTGTAATATGCATTTGTATAGCATGTATGAATGCTTATTCCATTGATGTTTGCCTGTTCATGGCTGTGCTGTGCTGTGCTGTGCTGTGCTGTGCTGTGCTGTGCTGTGCTGTGCTGTGCTGTGCTGCGCTGTGCATGTCATGGGAGGAAAACACGTGTTTGTCCCTCGCTGAAATTTCCAAGCACAGGGCCGGTGCACAACCACCCCTCCCCTTTCTTGTTCTACCCTGTCCTGCCATGAACCCGTCTGACCATCCTGGAGCCAACCACCAACCGCCCAGTTTAGTCATTGCTGAAGAACAAATTCAAAAAATTCTACAGGTGATGACTGTACTCAAATTCAGATACTACTGTCGTTTCTCTGCTGACAGTAGGCTTTGCATGCATAAATTAAAATAGCCACAGTGAGAAACAACATTGCGAGTATTAATGTGAACAAAGATGACTGTAAAAATAATCATGATTCTCTCCATTTGTAACTGTGAACAATTAAAGGAACCACTAGAAAACAAATGAAATATTTAACTTCACATTTTGTGAAAACACGGGCCTCCTAAAAACACCTCTTCTGATGTTCCTGTTTGTGTTGCTGAGCACAAGCATTGACGTTGCTCAACTTCAGTGCTTGTGTATGTCTCCATGTATGCGTGTGTGTGTGTGTGACAGAGAGAGAGAGAGAGAGCGTGGTGACTCATACTGTGGCTGGTCCAGTGCTACCCTCTCCTCTATTGTTCCAGAGGATGGCTGGCTTGACTCCCACCACAAACACAATGGGATGGAGAATGTAGCAGGGCGATTGGGACTATTGATGATTCATATGTTTATGTCTCACCTTCCCAATGCTACTCTCTTTTAATCAAAGCCACCACACCACCCTCTTCCTCTCTACACCCTTTAATAAAAAGGATGTGGTGTTAGGACAGCAAGCGCTTTGTTTGCCTTGTCATAATACAACACACAGAGACTATAAAGCAACACAAAACACCATGTCAGTAAGACTTCAGTAATCCAATCCATTAAGCCTGGGACAGTCCAGCTGTATTATTGTAATCAGCAGAGTTGTAGAGGCCCACAGGAGCACAGCTATGATGCATGTGCATACGTTTATGTGCACTGTTAACACGTGCCACGTTAGTCATTTATAATTTACCACACAATAAAATGTCAGACTATTATAGCGAGACAGCTAACATAACACCTTCCTAAGGAGCTTTTAATTGAAATTGTAGCCAAGCAAGATTTCACCTCCTACAGGATGCAGCTCAAAGTTGAGTTAACTGGCTTTTGGTTATTTGATGTTTCACAAATAGGAAACAATCAGGAAGAGATAATGACAAAATGAAAGGAAAGGAAAACTTGTAAGGTGAAATGTTTTCTTGCATGTTACTCAGTTTGTTACTGTGTGAGTTGGTGTCCTGCAGCATTCCACACACTTTCATTAGTTCAGCTGTCTTTGTCTGTTGGCTCTCTTGTTTGACTTACAGAGCAAATCGTGAAAGAAACCTTTTGTAAATTCTTCAATTAATTCTAAAATGTTTGAATCAAATTGTAATGTCTCTATCATGGACTGCAGCAGCACTGCAGTGTATGGTAATGAATTACCAAAAAACCAAAAGGTTATCCTGGTATGCTGAGGTATTTTTTTTCAACCTTTAGTTTTTGCTTTATGCCTATCTGTCATGTCATGTATGTGTTTTATCTACTTTAATTATGTATTATGTTTTTTACAATGCATTATAGTAATATATTCAGACATGACTGTATTTTATTGTTGTTTAATTACAACTCTTTCCTATAAAAGTTAAACAATGCCTCACACAATTAAAAAGACAACTGATGCACTCATGACAGCAAAGCATAATCCTCTCCATTCTTACATTTTTATGTCTAGATTTCTTAATTTCCACCTCAGCGCTATGACACAGATGATTTGAAAATGATACATGTCGAAAGTGACATCAATTTTTATGAGAAAATTATTGTTTGGGATTTGTGTAACTTTATACATATATTTAGTCTATTCACCTGATAAAAGTGGAGCAGGGAGGAAAATACCCGTGACGTTATGATATGTTGCTTCACTGTTTATTTTAGTCATCGAGGGAGCTTTTTGGAGGAATCAGAACAGGTTTCTCTGCTTTTCTGCCTCTTTTTTTTTCCAGTTTTGTCTCTGCATGTAGCAGGAATGACAAAAGCAGAGGCGAGGGCCATTAAGTTGAGGAGGAACTGTATTAGAAGTCTTGTTCCCTGGGAAAGCTCCCAGCTGAGATGGGACAGCCATATTGGATAAACAGATGGCTGGGAAGAGGAAAGGACAGACGAGGAGAACAGAGGTGAAACAAAGAGGGGAGATTAGAGAAGACGAGGAAAGGAGGAGGAGCAGGAATGACAAAAGAAGAGAGGTTTAATGTAAAATTAATTGCACAACTGTTTTCTTACAAAATAAACTTTTTCAAGTGTGTACTTATTAAAATAAAAAGATACATAATTGGATATGTTCAGAAAAGAGTTCATCTTTTATCCTGGGTAGCTGAGACTCAGAATCTCATCAAATTCACAGAAATCTACTACAACCTAAAATAAAAAAAAAATATTATTTTAAGCAGTAGAATTATTTACACCACTGACTGTTTGCTGCCAGTTTATTTGACTCCTGCAAGCAACTGCAAGTCAGTCAATCACACATTGTGACAGATCCCCAGGGTGGAGCAGGAGGGGGCTGATGTTCACATCTCACACCTGAATATTCTCTACTTATAGATTTACCTGAGTGAATAATGTAAGGTCCTCTGAAGCGCCCCACTCTGCCCTCCTTACCTCCTCTCTATCTACATCCATAAATATTACATGAATTTTCTTTGGTGAAATTATACCTGCACCACCCGCCCAATTCAGACTGCAGGGTCTATTTCTACAGTCTTACTTATCCTGCCTTTACACACACAGGCTTGTTCAGTTATTCTTCCCAGGGCACTGCATTGCATTCCATTCAGTTGAACAGCCATAACAAAGCATTTTTCATACCCAGCCTAGCTCCGACCTTAAACTAAGCACATTTCAATTCTTAACTTAACTAAACTTAACCAGGTCCTCATAAATAAGGTTCTCCCTCATTAGGAGCAGGTTTTGATCCCCATGAGGACTGCTGGAACTGACAAGGTGATATTGTCAGAAGAGGTTATAATATAAATGGATAGGTCATACAAAAAGGTGTGCATGTGCATGTATGTGAATATATTACCATTGCCTTGTTTTGACCAGTGATTGCACCTTATCTTTATTTTCCCTCACACCCCATAACTAAGTGGAAATTAATACGCCGTTTTAGGTGCGATCTGTGAACCGTGGGAAGTGGCACTATATCTATACCAGCCTCCACGCACACAGTTCCCAAGCCTCAAGGTGCAATGTCTGTCTTGTCACAGAGGTCAATTCCCCGACAACAATGTCCCCTCTCAGTACCCCAATCCTGACAAAGTGCACTGATAGCGTAATGGGGTCGATGGTTGCACACATTTAGTAAAGAATTGTTGGGATGCACCTTTCAGTTCACACACACACAGAGCCCATGCTGTGCTTGTTTTACAGTATCTTGAAGCAACAAGGGAGAAGATGAGGATGCAAATACAAAAAGGGATGGAAGGAGGGAGAGTTTAAAGGAAGAAAGGGAGAGGTGGCACAAGGACTGACATGAGATGACAATAAGAGAAAGAGATAGAGGGATGGCGTAAGAGCCACAGAGAGAGAGATATTTCAACAAAATGGAGAGAGAAAAAACAGTTTACTCTGAGAGATAAAGAGAAGTGGAAAGGGTAGAGAGAGAGAGAGTTTGAGGAGGAGATAATGAAGGACAGACTGAGAAGGACAGCAAGAGGGAAATGAGGTAGAGAAGAAGGTGAGGAGGGGGTTAATGGGAAGATGAACAAGGGCCTGCAAGAGGCAGCGACCAAGGGCAAGAGGAGGAGGAGGAGGAGTAGAGGGGCATGGTGAAGGACAACAGGAGAGGGTGAGAAGGGGACCGGTAGGTTGGTGGTGGGGGGTGCTAGGGGAGAACAGGTGGAAGGTTAATGGTCCTGGAGCGGATCTACCAGACGCTCTGGGGCTTGATATATGGGCCCGAGGCCCAGCGCGGGGCGTAGGCTTTCAAAGATATATTATTTCATTTGTGGAGCAGCACCATTCTGGACGTCACACAAACCCCCCCCACCCCCCCCCCACACACACACACACACAACCCACCCACCATCCACTAACACCCCCCACGGCCACCATTCTGGACGTCACACAAACCCCCCCCACCCCCCCCCCACACACACACACACACAACCCACCCACCATCCACTAACACCCCCCACGGCCCAGCATTTGTCCAGTGATAGATGACATGCCCCCCCCCCCACCACAATACACACATGTACAAATACACACACGTTCCTGTACACTAGTAGGGCTTTCTTTCTTTCTTTCTTTCTTTCTTTCTTTCTTTCTTTCTTTCTTTCTTTCCTAACCCCCTCCAATCTGCTGTCAGTCTTCCTCTCAGGCAGCAGGCAGGTCTTACGGCTGCCTGTGTGTTTTTTAAGTTGCTATTTTAGTGGTAACAATATCTGTTTGATCAGTCGCTCTGGGTCAGAGCAGGAGTTTGGGGAGGGTGTTAACGGGGGAAGGAGAGAGTGGTAAAGGTTCACAAAGGCCTCTTTTCATTCATAAATTATGGATCATCGTGAAATACATCACACTCTCTCTCTCTCTCTTTTTCATAAATAGTGTAAAATGGCTCTTTTGATTTCTTTCCAATTCTACCAATCCAAAATGAAAAAAAAAAAGAGAGGCAATGTTGTCAGTCAAAGAAATCAGACATAATAGACACTGTTCTGTACCTGGAGGGCCAGAGGTTGCAAGAATGTTAGCCTCTTATTCAATGTCCTTAGTCCTGGTCCTAAAAGTTAGACATGTATACCTGCATGCATACTCTCTGTGTCTCAAAAGGACGCTGATACAGGAAAAAAAATCTGCCGATTGCACCAAAGAGATTATTACACGCATGCTTTTAACACGAAGTTCCTATGCCGTAATCTTTTTCTAATAATTTCCTGCCATACAGCCAAAGTAATTTTCCAATAGTATGTGCCATGCTGTGGCGGCTTGACTGCAGGTGACCACTGATCTTACAAAAATTGAAATTTCCACTGTCCTCCTTTACATACCCTGAAAGTTGTAGACTAAGAAACAGCCTTTGCAAATACTGAAATGGCCCTGTCGGTCCAACCCCTGGGGACTACGAGAGCCCGGAAGGAAGAACAGGAAACTTGTTAAAAGAGAAGATTTAAGGTCGTCCCTCCCAGAGGACAGGCAGCTATCGGGAGATGAAGGGGGTTGGACGGTTTTAGCATGCACAAAGTCTGCTCATCTACTTGTTGCTTTGATGAGGGATGAAAGGCCTGTCTTGAGGTACAAGTTTACAGAGCTCTGGGCAATGATAGACTCACCTGTCCTCAACAACATTTACTTTTTTCTTGTTCTCCTTTGCCCTCTTACTTTTCAAGTTTGTCAGTAAAATTGTTCATGAGCACTAACAAATACATTTAAATGTTGACAAAATGACTAAACCTCTGAAAGAGATGTATTTATTTTAACTTCTATCCATTTATCTTGCTCCATCTCACCCTTCTCTACAAAGTATTGCTGATGAGGCAGCAAAGAAAAACAAAAATTGCCTTCACCTCCTCCATAGTTTTTCATTTTCAAGCAAGTTAACACAGTCTGATTCACATTTTGTGAGCACTTTGGGCGTTCGTCGAGCTGTTTAAGTCTTGTTTGAGGACGATCAGGGTAAAAGCCTTTTTTATTGGCAGGTCATGCTGCTTGTTAAGACAGTGATGCAGGTGACTAGGCTGTGCTGTCAGTGGCCCCAAAGCAACGCAGTTGCTGTTTCACAAGTTGGCACCAGTCAATCAAATCAGCAAGAGGAGAGAGAGAGAGAGAGAGAGAGAGAGAGAGAGAGAGGCAGAGAGGAAGTAGGAATGAGAGACAAATAAAATGGGTAAACAAACTGGATATGGGGACTTGATTTAGTCGGCTGGGCTGCTAACAAATCAACTCAACAGCATGCAAACACTTAAGACACTCCGCCAATGTACAAAGAAACTTTCCCTCTCTCCCTCTTCCCCCCATCCTCTCTCTCTGCTGTGCTTATAGTTATGAGGCGTGTTAAATTCACTGTTCCTTCCCAAAGTGCTTCCCATCAGAGTCTGCAAGCCAAGAAAGTGGTGCTCATAGCTCACAGCAGCAGACACAAATCAGAAATAATCCTCGTAAAACAAAGTATTAGTATCTGCAGGCAGAGTGGGTGGCTAAGGGTGGAAATGTATTGTCAGTTGAAGGGTATATATACAGACAAGTGCCACCATTTTGCTTCTAAATAACTCCCTGCTATTGGGTTTCCTGGAGGTCAGAGGGGCCGAGGTGTGGCTGCTGCAGCCTTACGCCAACCTTCAACCTCTAAACTCACTACACACACTACAAGTATGCAAACCTGTCAGCTAATTAATCTTCCTTTTTTAAGCCTGCCTATACATTTCATCTCCGTAAAGGACAAAGTATCAAAGCACATATTTTTGTGTAAAAAGGAAGCTGAAAGGTTTCACTTCACTTGTCTGGCTCAATTTAATCAATACACAGTTTCATATACAGTATGAAGATAATACTGTACAGTCAAATTGAAATATTATGTTTGAAAACTGAATAATGTAGTGTAATAATGTAAAAATGTAAAAATAATACTGTCTATCACTATATCATTTGAACCTGTTTGAACAATGACTAATTGGCAAGACTCACTCCTTAACATGCCAGGTGGAGATTTATCATCATTTGCTGGAGAATCATTTCCAGTGACATTTACAATTTACATTTTAATTACTAAGAAATTTAATAACTACACAAAACATTCACATACACACAACTACACCAAGAAAATATACTATAAAATGAAGCAATGCACACATATATACAGTATGTGTATATATACTGTACACTGTGTATCTTTAACCAAATCTGTCCTTTAGGATTATGAATGGCAAATGTCTTCAGACAAACATTTTGTTTCCTGAACTGTATTCTGAAATATAACCCTTCAATTTGCTTTTAAGGGAGAACACGCACATTCAGTAAGTGCCCCAAGCTCCTTATGTTCTGATGTTGCATGGCCTCAATTATCTGTGTGTAATCCAGTCTGCCTCGAGGTTGTGCCTGTGTCTGCCGCTTTCGTCACTTGGGTGTCAACAGTTGTCCTCCAATGTCTATTTTTGATTCTTATTCATGGCTTGTCTATTCTGGACATGGAGTGGAGAAGCTTGGGGGTTTTGGATGGTGGGGAGGGGTCCAGGAGACAATAGATAAGATGATGGCGGAGTAGAGTCGACAGCTTACAGGGCACCACTCAGGAGGTGAGGGGATATTTATATTCAACTGTTCAGGCCAATTGAATTTGCACAGATGGCTGGTGCATGTAGTCCATAGAAGTAACACTAGACCCTGTGGTTGTGTTGTGACAACGGGTAAGATATTTCAATAGGGCCACACGCCACAGAATGACCCAGGCAAGAAAATAGCTTTAGATCCACTTCCAAAGTAGGACAAAGACACCTGTTCTCTATCCTGACTTTAAGAATTCCTTTCCATGCTGGTTTTAATTTATCTTGCTCTCCGTATTTCGTCTGCATTACACCAGGATTTTTATTACTCTCACACTATTCCCTCTTCCTCACCTCTAAATATGTCAATCTCTTTCTCTACTTCTCCAAACGCCATAACTGCAAACCTGGCACGAGCCACGGATAAATGGTTCCATACATATGCAATAAAGGCATGGCACTAATAATAGGCATTACAGTACTGCGTTCTTTTAGGATTGCGCCCTCTCAAAAAGGGATAAAAAGAGGCTTTCCAAGCAAGCTGAAACAATGACGTGCAATAAACTAAAATATATTGAAAGGAGACCAACTGGAAAAGGTGTCGACAACACCATTAAACCTTTAGAAATGAACCAGGGATGTTGAACGAAAACCAAAAAAGACAAAGTTTTCAGGTGGCAATCCTTGGTTTCACCTTCCCATAGGCAAATACTTTATGAGCCTCATGTTCACTGCACTTCCCATCAGCAGCATTACCGCTAGGCTGCAACAGCGCTATAGAAAGATGGCTTTCTCCTAATGCACGTGTATTTGTGGCAGTTTTTGTCAGAGGAGACCTGGAGATTTACTTCAGGGAGAAGCAGCCCTCCATCTGTTCTTCAACGGTATGATTGTGATGCATCGTCTTCCTTGTACTTTGACTGTTTACTGCTGTGGACATGCTCAATTACTTAATTCAGTTATTTAAATTGGCCATCACACACAACAATCTTTGGAGCTGTGCCATGGTTGGATGTGATATCAAAAGCTGTCTGTTCTAAAACCCTGTTAACCACACCCCCACTCCACCGTCAAAAAAAAAAAACAACCCGTCCCAGTGCGTCAATCTTTAATGGGAATCTGTGTCTCCCGCCCTCTCAGACAGAAAGCATAACCACGTCAGTCTCTGAATTTTAAAACAGCTTTACTCTTAGCTGCGTTAAGGTCTATTACATGCTATAGTGGGTCTGTGCATACAGTATATGTGCTGTATGTGAGAGGGACGTCTCTACTGTCCTGAATAATACAAAAGTGGAGAGCCTGTTCAGCCTGTTGTTATCTCTGTCTCCTCGTCTTGTCTTGTCTTACTCTTAATGCAAATACAGCCAGACAAATGTCAACACACATGCACACAGTTGCACCAACCCATACTCCTTTCTCTGTTCCTCTTTCTCTGTCTCACTGTCCATCTCACTGATTTTATTTCAAGTTATTCAGTCATATCCACACCTGTATGCACACACTTTGACCTCCTCACCTTTATATATGGCATCCCCTCTGCCTACAGCTTTCACACTCATCACACAAACATCTAGTCATAAATTGCAGCATTAACTCAAATAATGATTGCACAGCATGAAAATTCAATGGCTGCTGCTTAATGCCCAGCTAATGCCTGGTAGATTAAGCTCTGGGTGTGTGTTTGTGCTTGTGTTGGGAGTGGGGGGGGGGTGATGATAGATCAATAGGATTTCTATAATCACTGCCTCACAGCCATAGGCAGTCTGCTATAGTACATTTGGATGGCATTCATTTTCTCTGTCTGCATTTGACATGGGAGGGAAGAGTGAAGGGAAGAGAGTGGAGTGGCGGGAAGGAAGCAGGAGGCTGGACAAGTGTGAATTTAAGTGTGTTTGTGGATGCAGGTATATGTACTGTATGTGTGTCTCTCAGTGCAGTGTGTGTGTGTGTGTGCTTGTGTATGCGTTGGAGTGAACACTGAGGATGGGCTACTTTGGGAGATTCTGTTCTCTGGGCTGCATGTGTATTAGCCTTTTAATGTTCGTGTGAATAATTGATTAGGACTTCTCTGTGTTTTTGATAATTAGTTGATAGCCTCTTAGCTCTAAGCCCTGAGATTTCATGTCGGTGAGAGAGAGAGAGAGAGAGAGAGAGAGAGAGAGAGAGAGAGAGAGAGAGAGAGAGAGAGTCGGGGGGGGGGGGTGTCGGGAGTGGTGTCGGGAGTGGTATCTTGAATACAATAATTTACCAAACAAAAATACACATTTAAGCCATTCACCAATGGATTTCTTCACAAATGAGGCAACTGTACACATTTCTTTTCTCATTGCATTATTTTTTCCCGACATTCTCTATAACTCACTGCTTTAAATAGCGGGATCACAGGGTAAAGTTTAGTTTCACTCCCCTTTCCTCAGCCATTGTACATAGAAAAGCTGGCAAATGTTACCCAGAAAGTTTGTGCACATCTCATACAGATGTCATAGCAGATAACAAAAAAACATTGCATGCATTCAAAGACATCCATTTAAATTCATGTCTTGCCTTTCACTGGTGGGTTCTGTTGCCTTATTGATTTTGCTGTCTTTTGTATGCTTATGCATCAAGTAAATATGGAATAGGAAAGTTTGGGCATGCTTGGTTCATCCTGAAATCCCTGCGTTGATATCAGACAAAGAAGACTTGTTGCTACCATCATTGACCTTGAGAAAACAAGACATTTCTCCCGCTGAAACACAGACTCACAGAGATACTCTGTTATTCCTGCCTCATGAATGTCATGCCAGGCTCCTTGTGTGTTCACACAAATATGTGTGTGCACATTTGTTAAAGTGCGCTCATGTTGGCTTGAGTTGAAAAATTAACCTTAGATACAATGATCCATTATTACTACCATGTGTCAGGTGATCCCAGAGCTTTGTTATTTATTTAGTATTTACTTACATATTTATTAAATGAAAAACTCTTACATTAGTTTGCAAGAAATGGCAGAGTGGCTTCATGTCACTGGTGGGTTGAGGCAAGGTACCAGGCAAAGCAGGCCCTACTTCTTTCCTCTCATCTCAAAAAAGACTCAGGACATGATTCTGTGTGGACAGACGGTCAGTCACGGAAACAGGGTTAGGTTTGCTCAACTAGGTTTTTGTTTTCCCTTTCTACCACAAACCAGGGACAAGACGGTGAATGTCATAGTTCTGTATATGGATGAAAAGATGTAAAGATGGGAAAGGGGAGTGAACCTGCCCAATCAAATCCAGAGTGTTCTCAGGATCAATAGTCAGCCTCCAGAGTCTGTTAATGCAGTCACTGGGGAAAACTATCAATCTCACCGCGCCAGCAACATCAATCAGATGTGGGCACACACACACTTAGACACTGACTAGCTTTTTTTTGACACATTAACAGGATTCATTCACTCTCAGAATTTTCAGTCACAAACACACACATCATAATTGAACCGTTAACTTAACCCTATCCTATATCCTAAATTCAACCTTGATCTTATTTTGCTATAATGTCTTTGTCACTGCAAAAACACCAAAAGCAGGTTGTCAGTTTTATTGATATCTCCAAAATCATGGTTCCCTCTCTTCCCTCATGTCTCATAGGTAATGATATGCCTGCAGAAAATTATAACTTTAAGTGTATAACTAGTGGGGTCACACACACTGCATTGCATTAAGTGAAAAAGCCAGGGCCAGACCACAAACTCTTTTGGACGAAATCACTTTTTTTTTAAATTTCTGACAAAGTGCATAAAACACCAGCCAGAGACAGGTAGAGTCCCTCTACCATGGTTAGAACATGAAATATACCTGTCAGAAAGTTCACAAAACAAACAAGAAACACCAGTCAGACACACAGAGGCACTAAATAATTGAAATAATCAAAACAAATGGGTTTATATATGTATAAAATACATAAATAAGGATGCTACAACATAAAACTTGAGTGACAAAATATTCATGTACCTCTTCCCTGGTGGATCAGCAGAAAGGGAAAACGCCCTTATACTGTACACAGGGGTTCTCCCAAAACAGACAATAGGGAAACATTCAGCAAAAAAAAAAGTTCCACATATTTGAAAAAAAAAATCTGGTGTTAGTTTTGGCTTTAGCTCTTCACAAGATTTTTATCTTACGATCTCTTGTTATCATTTATGTTTACTCCTGATCCAAAGCCTTCTTCTTGCACTGACGCACGTTTTCCTGCTTGAGCTCAGCAGTGTGTCCTTTGTGTCCTCAACAATTATTCAATAAAATTCCTTCTGTGGATGGATCATGGATCTTTAAAGCTTCAACATCAAAGAGAGGCCCCATATAACATTTTTTCATATATGAATAGGCATTGTTGTATACTCTGGTAACATTATGCTCAACAGGTTCGATAAATTAAATTCATTCATTCAAAGAAAAATGTTTTTCATTTTTCTTTTAAGAAACTCTTTGTGAAGTCAATGCAGTGCTTTCCTTCAGACACAAGGCTCTCTTGTGACAATGATGATATTTTCTGAGTGCACAGATGGCCTGTGGCATCTCTATGGCTGTTTTGGGACATAATAAGAGTCTAGGGTTTCTGTGTGCTCAGTTGGAGCTAAATTCCACTGGCATTCTCGCCTACCTGATATGTTGGATTAGAAGTACATGCAGCTAACAAACAGGTGTCAGTACTAAATGCTAAAGAAACCGGCACACTATGATATGCAGGTCACATAAGTACGTAGATACACAGCTCACATTTGTGGCATGCAACATTTAAGAGATCAGTCAAACCACTTTAACAACAGACAAATTAAACCATTTCATAGTTGACTCTCTTGTCCAATACCAGTCTAGTCCAATGAGAATGTCTGAAACACACCTGAAAATGTGTTTAAGGCATTGTATTAAAGACCTCATGAAAGTGAGTATTTAATATTTACACTGTATTGTATACACAATCCAATGGGATTACCACTAAATGAAAACATAATGCTACTACATTTTACTTTAACTAACCTAACTGTACAGCACATTTACCATTGTCTAAAAGCATCACCAACAGCACAGTTCTTGGTGTTTTTCATTTCTTCCATCTCAGGCCTGTTATTATGCTTTGGTCATTTGTTTACTCTCCTGAACTTTGGTTGTTAACCCCAACTAGTGATAGGACTTGCAGCTAGTAGCTAGTTTAAAGTCAGGATGATGAAATGGCTGGAGAATGACAAGTGTATCAGCAGGAAATAGTAGATTATAGTTGCTCTGTAATCTTACCTTGTCTCCTGGCTGACAAATTTAGTTTTGCTGAAGCTTGTAAATCAGCATATTATCATTCCTCCCTTCCTTCCCCCCCACAACTAGGAGCGCCACCTGCACATTTTCCCAGCATTCTTATCACCCTGCCAAACTTAGGATTGAGGCCCAAATACACTGTATACCAAGATAAACAAGATCTGGTTTGGGAGAATTATTATTTTATTCTTCATTATTATATTATTGATTATATACATTTTTATTCTTATCCTATTCTCTAGTATGCGGTACAGAAAAATGGACACCTCCCCACACCAGGTTACATAGTGGGAACATCCTGGGGATTTTGTCACTCATGCTGTCATTTTTTCTGATTGGTGCAACTTTATTTGTGGCTTTTGTTGTTGTGGCTGCCAAAGTATTTGTGGTGGTGCACAGTTAGCATTTGCTACTTTATCTGACCTCAAACTAGACACTGGCTTCATTATATTTAATAGCAACCACATTATTATTATTATTATTATTATTATTATTATTATTATTATTATTATTATTATTATTAGAGGACATTTACCTCCTTTCCAATTTGCTATTAAGACAAGGTCATAGAAAAAGATACATTTTCTCTTGGGTCAACATGGTTGCATGTGCTTTTACAGCAAAAAGAATTATCAAGCACTGCATGATTAGGGAAACACTGATGCCTGATTAGTTGAACCCAATCCTATTGTTGGTAAAAGGAACCCCACACGGAGTCTCTTTTTAATTAAATTGCCAAATCAAACGGGAAAATGAGCTACAGTATATACAAGCACAACATAATTAATTGTTTGCAACACTGTGAGAACAACGGGAGCTGTTCTAGGTGAATTAATGCCTGTTCCCAGGTGAATACAGGGCCTGTTTGGCTCAAGGCGAACAGATGCCAAGACAGGACTGCACCAAAGGATGGCTGCTAGAGACGCACAAGCATTGATGTCAGCTTCAAACCTCACCTGTAGTACTCCCAGACAGCATTGATTCTTGTCCAGCAGAGAGAAACGGAGAGACAGAAGCACAGCTATTGTTTATGTACAAGTCATTTGAGGCAGATAAACTCATCGTCTGCATGAGTGTCTGTTCTCCCCCATGTTAAAAAAAACATGATTCTTTCCATTCATTAAGTCTCCACAGAAGGAGATTCCATTAATCTGTTCATTAGGCCACATCAAAAATGGAACTACTTATTAAAATCAGATCCAGCTGTGTACTCTTGTTAAAGCCCGCGTACGGTACGAAGCTTAACAATGCTTGTGGCACTAGACCAAAACCCGGCCACAAGAAAGGGGTAAAGATTGTACTACATTGGCCTGTTTTGACTCAACACACCATGATAATTGCTCTCCTCTTAGCAGGGGTCTATGAATAAACATTACTTTTGTTAGGGAGTGTCTGAATGCTCCATTTCCAATTAATTTACATTTGGAATATCTGCACTTAATCACTGTGTTTTATTTCCTCAATTTCCCCCAAGTCTTTTCTCATTCTCTCATTCCCTCTCTGACACTTTCATTTCCCCACTTTCACCTGTGCTCTCTTGCTTTTTCCAACTCTCTCTCTCTCTCTCTCTGGAAAATCCTATTAATCTCAGCCAGTGGTTTTGAACAAAAGCTATGGGCTAAGCGATTGATCCAGGCATTGATCCCACTCGCCTGAGCAATCATAAAGGTGTTAAATTGGTTTCTTGGAGGATATGTATTTTTCATTCCTAGCTGCTGCCAGTAGAAGTTCCTGCATGGTATTTCTCTCATTTTTTAAGCCAAACACAGGTAATGATATTAAAATATTAAACAGATCACACCTTGAAAAGAAGCCCTAAATGTGAATTTTGAGGCCAATTTAAAGCAAAGTTGTTGGTGGTGGTGGTGATGGATCTCTGTCTGCATGAGCATGTGCATTAGAAGCAAACTCCTACTTAACTTATTGACATAAATATGTATGTCCTAATTCAAGTATTTCAATCACATCCAGTCACATTCACATTAGACTATGAATTTTATCAAGTTAACAATATTACAGTAAAGTTTGGAAAAGAGAAATAGTGGGTTGTGTATCATAGAGCAAAATGAGGAAGTGTGAAACAGCAACAAAACTTTGCAGTCAGCTCGAATGGAAACAGTAAACATGAATCCAGCTGTGTTATCTTATATTTTATGACTATGTGGTAAGATAAGAATTAAAAAGACCATTTATTGCTCATGTGGAGTTCAAATCACTGCTTATTTGAACTTTGTAGTGTTGTATTCTGAGTAAATAAGCCACCTGGAATTAGCTAGTGTTTCATCGACTATGTTCTCAGCACAGAGTCTGTCTTGGGGACTTGCCCTTTTGAAAACACAACATGGATCGATCACCAGCTCCCTGTGACTAAGTTCAGATTATCTGAGTGAGCAGGCAGAACATCTTGTAGAATCAGGTGAAGTGAATGTTGCTCATTTGACAGAGCAAAGGAAGAGCAGCTCATGTCACTGGCACTTAAAAGGTCAGCAAACTGAACCCTTGCCCTAAGCTCTCCCTCATGCCTGTCTGCCTGTCACCAGTCCCCCTCTTCCAGGCGGATGTCCTCTGCCCTCGTCTGGGCGTCATCTTCTCTGAACCCGCCCCACTTTGATGACCTGGTTCACTTGTCAGAGAGGAGCTTCCAGGCAGGCAGAGTGAGGACAGCCCTTTGATGAGGACTCCGACACTTGCCAGCACCACTGACATGGGGGGGGTCCTTTGAAGAGCTTTGGCCTTACATGTGCTCATCCGCCCAAAGACACATACAACCCCATGCTTACATGTGCATCCAGGGTCTTCAGATGGAGGGACGAAGACGAAGACGAGGTTTTGAGCACAGCACAGTCAACACTACTTTCACCACCTTCCTTGGTCTGTGGAGGTTTTAATGAAGGCATTTGAATTCTTCTTCCTCTAGTTTGAGACCAAAAAAAGGGAGGGAGACAAATATAAGCTGTGATAGTGTACTTTTTTTTTTTTTTGAAAAAGGATAGCAATGCTTTGTTGTATTTTGTCAGTGTTTTCACTGATAAAGGAGATGGAACATTGCCTCTTCCATTTGTTGCTGAATAAATTCATCATGCATTTTCTTTGACATATTTTAGGAAAGGTATGATGGCAGGGTAGCCACCCCTATTAAATATGAAGGACCACATTTCTGCAGAAAAGCAAAGATTTAGTTTGTTTGTTTGTTTTTTTTAGTAATAATGACTGAATTAGAGGCAGTACAGCAAGTGTTTATGTCCTTCAGCACTGTGTGTCTGATTCGGCTTTTTGTCAGGTCAATGTTATACCATAGCTTTTGTTATGACTGCATGAAAGGTAAACAACACAGTGTTTGAAACATCACCAGTCAAAACAGTCCTCAACAAGCAATAGACTTGGCTGCAACAAGTACTTATGTGACGTAGGTGTTTGGCAAAACTGCAGTTGTTGACATCAAATTAGTAACTAAGGTCACAGCAGATTTCAACAAATGGATCGCTGTACTGTTTCCAGACAGCATAAAAAGGAATTCCTTTCCGCATTCGCACTGCACCTGCCTGTGTGTCACAAAGTAATAACATCGATCCACATTCTTCAGCCAGCGAGTTGTGGCTGACATTATCGATGAACATGGCAGTCTGTTCTCACACACTCAAAGCAACAAAGTTACTCACAATCGCCACAAAACTGCAGTGTGCCCAGAAAGACATTATTCCCAAAGATACCACAAAGAGCACAATGTTTGTTGATAGAAAAAGAGGGAGGAGAAAGAAGCTCTCATACATTTTCCTCATTCCTTCCTTCTCAATGCAGCTTTTTTGTCTGTGAATTTGGCTGTGTGGTGTAATGATTAACGCAGACAGGCATGGGAAGAAAGAAGCAATTACAATAGAGGGGGTTGTTTTCTTCTTTGCACAAACCCAACGTTTCACCTGTGACAGCTTCCCAAGCTCACCTGGCAGATGCCTGGGAGCCAACGGCTGGTATTCAGGAGGCGAAATAAGTGGCTACTTAATCATTATCATCTATGGAATCACTCAGAAAGTGCTGGCAATGGGCAAACAAATATTACCCGACAACACTGTTAGATCAGGCCTGCAGCAAAGTGCTTAACTGAGTGTGGAGAGGTTCACACGAGAAAGCTTTAGAGTGTTTTCAGGGGACCGTAGAGCTTTCAGTAGGGCTGAAAAAAAAACAATGCCCATGGTGTGCAACAGCTCAATAGCGATTGACCTGCAAGTGAGCTGCAAACCGCTTCCTGTGATATTCTCCAGCTCCTGAGGCTGACACAAACCTCATAGTTTTGCTTTTAAGCGTGCACACTCTGTCCTTTGTTGGACTAAAGGCTTCAAAAGCTTGCACACTATACATAAAGAAGAATCGAACAATTATTTATTTGATTTGCTTGTTTTACATTTAATTTTAAAGTAAAATTTTATTTCTTCTTTGTAGCTGTGAATGATACACTGTATTTCAGTAATCAGTTTTAAACTAAAAGTTTCAACATTCACTACTGTAAATTTTAGCTTGCCACTTACAATCAGTGCAAAAAGATCCCACATTCATATTATCCTGACATTTAGCCTCTTCATGGGCACCAGAAAAATAAACTATTAAATATATACTATAGTAGATATAAAATAATAATAATAATAATAAAGCAAATTTCTATAGTGCTTTTCAGGAACCTCAAAGATATTTAACAATATAACAAAAGAAAAGAGTAACAGTAAAAATGAATGAATAAATAAATTTGGGACTATTGAGTGTCAAAGCCACTATCCAGGAAGAAACAACCAACATCCAAGAATACATCAGGAAGATGGCCCCCAGTGATGACCTGCTAAGTGAATGCTACGTGAGGAGGAGCCAGAGGGGCAAACATGGAAGGACAAGCCGCTGCATGGGAGGTACCACCAACAAGCTGATGAACTGCTGATATCGGAATAACATACTAACAAAGACAGCACAGAGGCACTGATCGTGGCCATACAGGAACAGGACTGAAGCACTAAATCAGTAGAGGTTTGGGTCTGTCACAACAGGTAGGAGTCCAGGTGTAGCCTGTGTAAAGATGCCCCTGAGATGGTGCAGCACTTCGCAGCAGAATGTAAGATGCTGGATGGGAATGTTACAAGTGGCTGGAATAGTGTACAGGAACATCTGCGCTGGGTATGGACTTAAGGTCCCAGGGTCAAGGTGGAAGATGCCTCCAAAGGCTGTTGAGAATGACAGAGCTAAGATCCTACGGGACTTCCCGATACAGGTGATGGCTCATCAACAGGACATAATGGTCGCTGATAAGCAGCAGAAGAGGGCAGTGGTGATAGATTCCAAATTCCAAACAACAGCAACATCCAAAAGAAGGAACACGAAAAGCTTGATCCATCAAAATGACACATCAAAATGGTTGGATGAGGTTTGAGTCTGAGCAATTAAAACTGAGCAGTTTCCATGAAACAACCATGAGCTTTCCCCCTCCAAAAAGACTTTTCTCCTTCAACACAAAAACAACAGAAATTTCCACAGTACTATGCTTTACAGATTCAGACATTCATCAAGTGTCACATTAAGTGTCACCATGGATGTACACTCTATGAAAATCTAATATTTATGTATTTGTGACCAGGTGGATGACCAGATGAAGCTGCTGCAGAACTGCTGGAGTGAACTCCTCATCCTTGACCACATTTTCCGGCAGGTGGTGCATGCCAAGGAGGGCTCCATACTGTTGGTCACAGGCCAGCAGGTGAGTTGCTGAAATTAATCATTGGAAACATGAAGCTATACCGTAGCTTCTGTAGTTTTCTTTTTTTTTTTTTTCTCCAAAACCCTGCCAACCGTGCATCTCCTTATAGGGAAAAAAACTGATGCAGCGTGTCAACATTTCCCTTAAAGCAATATTGATCATTCTGCCACGCAGGAGTCACTGCTTCATTAAAAATAGATTACGGTTATAGATATAAACTAATGTCACCAGCAAAATCAATTTAGCATTTTTTTTTTCTTAGCAGGAAGACTCCAGCTGTGAAGAGGCACAGCACTCAGTAGCACAGGCTGCAGCGTTGTGAGTAGGTGGGCAGATAAAAAAAAAAGTGTTTGGTGAGAGCTGATGCCTGAGGCACAAATGGCTCAAATTCTTAATCTATCAGCTGTGATTCTGTCTTCTGCTTTTGCTTCACACACACACACACACTCACAAATCACACACACCCAGAGCAGACAACAAAGACTCCTTCAGCAGCCAGTGATTCTCATAATCTTTCAAGCACACACAGACAAGAAAATCCACCTAAAAATAAAGAGAGATGTAATGCCTATTTAGAGGTGAGAATAAACGGCACATGAAGAATATGACGCTGACCTGTGGCGTAGCTGTTAGTGAGTGAAACCATAAATTATTGATTGGCTGGTTCTCCAAAACATTGTACTTCAACAAAACGCATTGCAACTGTGGATCCTGGATTAAATATTTGAGCAAAGCATGTATACTGTGTACAGGGACGCCCTGCTTTAATTCTTTTTTACTTTGTTTGAAGATAAGGTCAGGGGTAGATTTCTGGGCTAGGTGAGAAGTTCTTCAACTTTTGGTGTGTAAAAAAGTAGTGTTGTGATGGTAAACCAATACAGACTTGCTAAAATTTCTCCAGGTCTGGTAAGAGTTTTTGAACCAACATAGATTAATATGGATCCCAGGAAAGCGATTGTGGGTGAGGGAAAGGAAAGGAAAGGAAAGGAAAGGAAAGGAAAGGAAAGGAAAGGAAAGGAAAGGA
The DNA here is from genome assembly GCA_016785285.1 of Brachirus orientalis. Lineage (NCBI taxonomy): Eukaryota > Metazoa > Chordata > Actinopteri > Pleuronectiformes > Soleidae > Brachirus > Brachirus orientalis. Next base: position 1,340,768 of record JAFBJR010000180.1, on the reverse strand, counting down.
AAGGAAAGGAGAAAGGAAGATGCCAAGTAAAAGGTAATGCGCAGAGGGAAGAAATGATGGAGAGAGTCAGAAGTGGATAAGGAAAGTGACAGAGCAGTGTACAAGATGAGAGGGTGGAGAGGTGGAGGACTGAGATTTGGGGCAGCATGGCAGAAAGAAACCATTAACATAGGGCCTGTATAAAAAGGGTAAAAAGGTAAAAAAGTAAAGGGTAGGAGTGAGGAAGGAGAAAGGAAAGAGAAGGTATGAGATGCGAGAAAGAAGGAGTGGAAATGTGGAGGAGAAGAGGAGGCGATGGGGAGAATGCAGTTTGAAGATACAAGAGCAGTGAAGAGGAGGAGGGGCTGATAGTCAGGGGAGGTGTAGGGCGGCGTTTGCGTTTGCATACTTTGGTTAATGAACAGCTGGTGTTGGGGGCGAGGGTGTGTGTGTGTGTGTGTGTGTGGGAGAGGCTTTGAAACAGTTCATTATCTCATATTATTCTCTGCCTGGCCAGGGGTGACAGCACAGTGATAACACTTGGGATATTTAGACCACAGTAGCAGCATCACCCTAAGCAAATGTTGCATTCACTCACACATACACATAAACATACACATACACACTTACTGCATTGTGTGAAAAATATGCTAATACTATGGTGCTCTCACCATATTAGTCTATATTGTTATTTTTTTTTATTCTTTTTTATCAATGTATAATTTGTCAAGGTTGTGTGGAAACTGAGGCTGGTAAATCACATCTACAGTAAATTAACACCCATCTCACCTTGAGGCAATGTATTTGTAAGGTTTATTAGTTTTAAGTTTTATATAATTAATTATATATTATATTAAAGTTTTGTCGTAGTCTAAATGCATTCCGAAAAAGCAGATCAGATTGGTTTTATCTCACACACACTGGCTGATATTTTAACTTCTCCTGGAAAAAATAAAAATGACATAGCAATTTGCTTTGATGGATAGTTTAGTCAGATCTTTCTTTCTGCTTTGTACCATATTGCGTCTTTGCTATCGTCAGTCGCTGCACTCATACTGACCTTTGAGAAAAATATGGTACGAGCAGATTTACTGTTATAGCCGCTCATTTGATCTTTGTCTTGACCTTACGTTACTTGCTTGTAAATTTCTGTCTTTTTCAAAAGTTCTGGCTTTTGTTTTCTATACTGCTGCATTTCATCAGTGAGAGAAATGGCCATGAATGTTTTGTTTTCAGTTTTAGGTTGAAGAAAAGAGCTTTGTTCTCTGTCCTGTCAAATCCAAAGTGGAACTTGACAAATGCATGCAGACATGAAATGACAGAGACTGAACTTCTGAATGATTAAACAAGGCCTCCCAGTTTCTTCACAGTGAAAATTCATAGATTTTCATATGCTCCTGGTGAACGTGACATTCAAATGATAAGGAGATGCAAAAAACAGGCAGTTCAAACAAGTCATATTTTCTTGCACTATAAAAATCCCTGTACACATCAAAATCCTCCCACATTTAACTAAGATAATATACTGTATTCATGATAAGAAAATATTTGAAGGTTAATTCATGTCACAATTCATTGACTGACTGATTGATCGATTGATTAATACATAGGTCACTAAGGTTAGTGCTAAGTCTGCTATAATGTGCTAAGTCACATTATAGCATTTTTTCTTCTCTTTTTTTACTTAGGGCAAGAAGGCGATAAACCAAGGCATCACTTTTAACAGTCCAATCCTTCAATGAAGTTATTTCATGCACAGTTGATTTTATGTAAATTGATTGACACCTCAGAAAGGGCCAATGTCTGCTTTTCACCAAGTCATAACTCCAAATGTCTTGAAGGTGGAATGTGGGAAAAGAGAGAGGGACAAATATTTTGAGGTAAAAAAAAAAAAAAAAGTAGAGCAGTGTCTGTTCAAACAAAAAAAAAATGGATGAAAGAAAAGGAGAAAGGAGAAGAAATGAGAAAGATGGTGCATTGTTAACACTTACTTTTGACTCATCAAAAAAAACAGCCCCCAATCATTGTATTTACACGATAAATAAATTCCAAACCCAGGCTGTTTTCAATTGCAAATGGGAGCTCGCAGGGACCCTCTTCCTCCCTGAGCTTTAGGAACTGCGCACGCCAAGATCTACCTTCCCCTGCAAACCCTCACGCAGTCAATTATGGTAATGAATTGTCAATAAATATTAAAATTTAATATGGTCCTGCTTATTCTGAGTGGCAGCTAAGGACTTGCCTCCTAGACAAAACTGCTGCGGCTGCAGAAATTGCACCTGAAAGAAGAAGAGTGAGCGAGCCTGTGTGTTTAAATGGATGGGTCAAATCTATCTATCTATCTATCGATCTATCTATCTATCTATCTATCTATCTATCTATCTATCTATCTATCTATCTATCTATCTATCTGTCTGTCTGTCTGTCTGTCTGTCTGTCTGTCAGTCAGACATTCTCTCTCCAATCGCCTTCAGCGTATTGTCATAAAATTCAAACTGTTAATCTTCTGCCTCCAGCTGTTGTCCATTTTTACACTTCTACCAGTGTCTCGCACCTTCGAGACCAAAGCTTCTGACTGAGAGTGTAGTAAAATATGTAACACTGAAAATATTAACACCAAACCCTAAACCTTACTTGAATCAAGGAAAGTCTTCCACATGTATTCTCTATTCAGGTTGGTCAAAACCCAAAGGTATCTCTAATCCAAGGCTGTTTGTGCTATATAAAAAAAAAAAAACCCTCCCTGTTTATTCCAGGTGGACTATGCAGTGATAGCTTCACAGGCAGGAGCCACACTCAACAATCTGTTGAGCCACGCACAGGAGCTGGTGGCCAAATTGCGCTCCCTGCAGCTGGACCAGCGGGAGTTTGTCTGCCTCAAGTTCCTGGTCCTCTTCAGCCTGGGTGAGTTTCTTTCTCTCTTTCATTTCCATGCAGGTAAATGCTTTAAGGGGAAATGACAATCTGGGCGTGGTCCCCTCTTCTGAAAAAAGGAGAAGGCTTTTACACATGACTGGGCAATTCAAGTTTGCCTTCACTCTATCACGTCTGTGAAGGTTCTCAGTCATTCAGGTCATCTTCTGCGGTTGGGAAAAGGGAAGTGGCAAAAAGATTGAGGAGACGGAAGAAAGAGCCAGTTTTAGAGATCAACTGAGAGAGGAAGAAGGGATGAAGGAAAGGATGATAGGGAGGGGATAGGAGAATGGTAAGTGGAAAAGAGAAGGCATTGGTGGGAGGCAGGTAATCACAAAACATTTGAGACAGAAAGGTGAGAGAGAGAGAGCTGAGGCTGCATGGGATTTGGGAAGGGAGGAAAGAGGAGGGATAAGTAGTCAAATGAGTTAAGGGATGAAGAGGAGTGTGTGCTATTGTGTGTGCGTGTGTGTGTTTGTGCATGGCTGCGTTCTCAACTCCCAAATTTCCTCACTCTCTAAGCCGAGGTCAGACATTGCCAGGAGACTGTCATCTCTGTCTCTTTACTAACAAGTCTGCAACCAATGGCTTCTGAGGGACACACACACGCACGCACACACACGTTAACATTCTACATTACTAAAGCCAATGGCGTTGCGGAAGCTCCACTCAAATTGTCACCCCTGTGGTATCGACAGCAACAGTGGCATACATTCTGTAACTCTCTCGGTCCATCTATAATCCACAAAGATGATGTTTTTTCTTCTTTAGCTCCTATAAAAAAAACCAGAAGGACTAATGAACCAAAGTGCGCACACACAAATGCACACGGAGCCAATCAGGCAGGATTAACGTTTGTGTTAGTTCTGGTTGTTGGAAGAGCGCAGAAACAGAGAGGGTTTCAATGGGGCTTTGGAGTGTGTGTGTGTGTGTGTGTGTGCGTGTGCATGCGTGTGTCTGTACGCGTTTTTGTTTTTTTTTTTATAGGGCAAGGTGTTGTTGGGGCTCAGGGTTTAAATAATTTGGCAGAAACATCATCCATAATGAAAGGCTCACCTGAGGGATATGTATTGCCCCCGGCACTGCCTGTTCTCTGGCATTGCCAGGCGGACTTTTGCAAAAGAAGCCCGACACATACGCCGTCGAGAAGGCAGAGGGGATCAGTGTTTGAGGAAGTGGAGGTGGTGGTGGTGGGGAGAGGACGAGGGATACATAGGAGTGAAAAGCCGGGAGATTAAGAAGTGATTTGATTAGTCTCATACACAGCTGAATGGAGATGTGTGCATGTGTGTGTTTGTGTGTAATTGGCTGCAAGAGGGTTTAGATAGATACTTTTACCTAAGGGAACCTGCATAATGTGTTTGGCAGTGGGAAAGCAGGTGTGCACTCATGCATCTGTGAGTATGTTTTAACAGCTGCCTGTGCCTTATAATCATAATCAAATAAGGATTGTAGTGAAATGAGACATCAAAGTAGTCGTACACTGACTTCTGAGCAAAAAAAAAAAAACATACACTACTCCCCTTCATTATTAGTTTCATTCTGAGTCTTATACACATAGTTTGAAAATGTCTGCGGCAACTGCAACAATACTTAAATTCTTAAATGCCACTCTGCGAATCACTCATAATTACACTCATATTGATGATTCTTCTGCTCACAGTTTATATTTAAAGCCACCGTGGAAACATAAAAGTGCCATTTATGTTGACAGTCAGACGACGAGTCAGTCAACACAATCTGCATTTTCTTCCCAGACTCATCCAGTATCAATGCAAATGTCAGGAAACATGGTTGTATTGCTGACATCCATTACTCATACCTCTACTACAAGCTGCTCTTCCTTTTAAGTCATGTAGGTAGCGTCCCTCTATTATTAATTATTGTTTTGCTTCCGCTCAACATTTTTTCTCTTTACCTTTAAGCCTTTTCACCTCTCCTTCAGTGAGTGGAAGATCAGTCACCTCCTCCCTGCCAGCAGAGCTCTGAGTTAAGTCAGCTGTCGATAAAGACAGGGATATAGATGTCACCCAGCTTAAGCCAGACACTTGTCTTTATACCTTTTTTTTAAATGTTTTTTAACTTCTATTTTCTATCCATCCATATCACTCTCTCTCTCTTTCTCTGTCCCCTGCCACTATATTCCCAATTTAGGAAGGAAGTCTTTCACTCCCTATCAAGGAGGAGATTATCACTCTTAGAGCATTGATCTCTTAAGTGTTTTCCAGACTGTGAGGAATGATTGTGTGTGTTGGGTGTTGAGCAAGAAACACATAAAGTGGCAGAGAAAGAGGAAGAGTGAGGGCGTCTTGGGTCAGAGTTCAGGAAAGGATTACTGCGAGTTGTCTGGTGTCAGATCACTGTTAATGGGTCTTTGATTTTCTTTAAAAGGCTTAAAGGCCTAATAGAAAGACTGACAGGTAGTTGTATATGACCAAGTGACATTGCAGGCAGCAAGAGTGAGAAATGGGTGTCTCGTTCAAACTCTGGCTGAGAAAAGGGGGGGAAAAAGACTTGTTCTCAAACAAAATCGAATTGTATTTTATCTGCTTGCTGATATTGTGTTTTTCAATCTTAAATCTTGTTTTTTTCTATACCTGGGTGTTATTTAGTTTCTGAATAAGAAAACAAATCACGTAAAATTACCCCCGTGGGATTAATTAAGTATTTTGATTCTGATTAGGCAGTTTTCAGCTATGGTGTTTTAAAGGAAAACATATGTTTAAGTGGCAATAGTAAGATTTAATGAGGAATTTTAACCCAAAATCCTACATGTATGCCTGTTTAACGCCACCATATGTTTCCATCCATGCTGTCGAGGCAGACTCAGTAACAAAGGTCAGACAGTGTTCAGCCAGCAGTCACTTAACCCACCCCAGCAGGTCAGACCCCATCAGGTGTAATTGGGTGAGACAGATGCTGCCAGTCCTTGTCAGGTGAGAGGACAACCAGAGTAGCTGCCAGATGAGTGTGGGGTGGTAAATGCTCCCAGCAGAGAGAAAAGGTCTGTGGACATAGGCCTAAATAATCCCCCCAACACTAGAGCCTTTGGCAGACACAAAGAAGGGAATTTAGGCTTGTATTTGATTTGAAGGGCAATATTATTTGGCAAACTCCCATATAGACATATTTAAAGGAATCACATTTTTATTGTAGAAAAAACAATTGGAACCACAATTTGCTACTATGCTCATATGTTAATTATTCATTTGCAATGCATATTTACGTATTATATAACACACATATTTTTTAATTTTTTTGAAGTAATGCTGGTTGTGATGAATGTGTTGATTCATTTAGGGTTTTCTCTTTGGAAACGGACAGAGAGAAATTTGTTTGGATGGAAATATTATTTTCTACTTAATGGTGGGAAATAAATATTTGCATAGTGATTGTTGTGATTATAGTTTAGCGTGAAAAAAATCTGTACTTTTGTATATAAAAAAAAACAAAAACAAGACAGCCAATTGATTTAGAGCTGTCTCAGCACCACAATACTAGTCTGTCGCATGACGAGTCAGACTCTAAAGCTGGAGTTTAGTGGCAATGACCCATTTATCGTTGTTGCCCTCCATCCCTCAACATCCATGCAGCACTTTGCTTTGTCTCTCCTCTCATTGCTCTGCACCTTCCCTCTCCTCTTTCTTACATCCATCTTTTTACTCCTCGATATATCACAGCTCCATCCTTCCATCCTTTCCTATCGATGCTCATTTATCTTCACCTGCATCTAAAATGCCATTTATCTCTTTTCCTCCCTCAGTCAGTGCCAGCCCCAATGTCTTAACTACAGTCATTTAATTTTGTGTCAGGTCTGTAATTTCTGAAAAGATAAAGTTGTCCTTTATCTTATAGTCCTACAATCCATATCTTATGGAAAAATGTACGACTAAAATTTTATTCCACCTTTACATTCTCTTTGCTACTGGTGCTATAGTGTTTCTATAAAGCTCAGTGACTCTGATGATGGTGAGATGGATCTTTAACTGTCTTATCTTAACAATTTTAATCTTTATTGTAGATAAAACAGATCTTTATCTAGTTTTGTAATAGCTTCCCATCTCATATTTTGAGTTCAGTTTAGATTATGTTTTCAAATACTAATAAGTTGACAGTTTTTTTTCTGTAAATGTCTCTCTGGACTCCGAACCAATGTCTTGTTTTCATCTTTCACTAAAATCATATTTCTACCCTCTTCACTTTATTCTCTCTCTGCTACATCATCTTGTGTTTCTCTCTCTTCTCTCTCCACTACTTTGTTCACGCTTGAAAATGTAAATCTCATAAGAAAGTACTTATATTTACAATGGTTCCTGAAAGTGGCGGGATAACATGTTATGAGTAGTTGCAATGCAACTAAAAAAAATAACTTTAGACCCACTAAAGGGTCCATTACTAACTGTTTTGTTATCTTTGACGTGTTATTTTCAAAACACGTGTCAAACGTCTTGACCCTAAATTGTGATCCACAGTTTATGGAAAGCGCCTCCTGCATTTGGATGAAGTAACTACAAATCACAAATGGCGTTTGAGCCGAGAATCAGTCCATATTCACACAATGGTGCCGACATGGAAATGATAACAAGGATACAAGAGTAAACAAGCAATAACACAACATGAGTGATCCTAGACTTTAAAGAACAAACGAAGAGAGAGTGGATGTCGCTGCATCTGTCAAGAGTGCATTTTGCCCTCACTACAGCTCTGCTCTCTACAGTGCTGTAGGTCCAGCAACCCCTCATACAACTATGCCAGGATGGGGCTCTCATTAGTATGTTTAGAGCAGCACACAGTGAAGGCAGTCCCTTTCTGTTTTGTGCACTGCCAGGTCAGACACCGATCTGCTGACAACAACACAAACACAGCAAACGTGAGCAACCTTGATGAAGAAAAAAAAAAAAGACAAGCATTATCACTCTCTCTATTTCTGTCAGACAGCATTTGTCTCCACACAATGAGAAAGGAACACACACACACACACACACACACACAATTCCCAGACAGGTACGTCCTAATTAAGCAACAGCCGAGGCTGCTCAGAATCAATGCCCTGATCCCAGGCCAGCATGCAGGAGAGCTGGCTAATTCATGTACCCAGCTAACCCCCCCCTCCCCTATTCTCAAATAAAAAAAATGCAAATATTCATTTCCTGAAACAAACCAAATCATTTAGGATTCATCTGGGAATTGATTAACATTGAAAGGTGATGACTATTCAATATTTACATGCACTGAGACCAATGCAAGGGCCAAATAATGAAGCATATCACTGCCACGATGCGTTACCATATAATCAAAAGCAACATAACAATTTTATTTGCTGCTTACTTTGAGTGGGAGCCAGGCAGTCTACAGGGCTGTAAGTGAACAGAATGGACTCATCGTGGCTACCTTTGACCTGATCAATAGGTCTACATGAATGAAGTATGGTCATTGTGTGTATGGGTTGTTACACTCTGACCTACGGGAAACCTTGACTCATCAGGAATTCTGGCTGTCTTTTCCTGCTCTCAAGAGGGACCAGAAACAGGATCAGCCAATAAAGCAGTTGCTTTTCCAGACTAAAGGCCTATAGGCCTGCTACAGCCTCTATTAATGAATGTTACCATTCAGGGTAACATTCATTAATAGAGGGTTTTTGGGTCAAAATATCTGTTCTTATAAAATAGATGCAGGATAAGTGATGTATTCACATTCAGTTTGTGAAAGGATATTGCTCCATCCCTCAAATTAAGCAAAGAAGTTCTTTTATTAATAAATATTCACATTTCACATTTTACACCCTGCAATAATAGCACCCCCATGTATAATGTAATTCAGACTCAGTGACTGGACAGGTGCAATGACAGCAGCAATGGAAAATAAAGTATTGGCGACAGCAGTGGTGGCTAAGACTAAAATGTATGTATAGGGTTGGAAGCTTCGTAAAGTGGTTTGCTAATATGTGACTGATTGAAAAGTATTGGACTTTCATCGACTTTTCAAACGAATCCTCTTTATTCCCCTTCACCCCCTTTTTCAGCCATTATTTCAGCATGGGAAACAAACAAAAAATAAGACGCTGAAAACTCTGTCAGAGCCAAGCCCAGCTCCTTCCAATTAAATGTACTGACTTTTCTTTCACTCTATTTCATCTCATCAGGAGAAGGTGGGAGAGTGTGTTGAAGCAATGAACCTAATACTTCCACCTACTTTCTGTCAATTTTAGCCTAAGAAATGTGACATGGCATGTGGTCGGATCCTGATGCCAGGTGCCACTTTGTAGTGAATTTCAAGTAATGAGGATGCCTAAAAGGCTTTCAGACTTTATCAAGCAATAAAAGCTCCAGGTCTCCATCATGGCAGTACTACCTGGCAAATACTGCATGCTGCTGTGATGAAGCAGCTGTGGAGTTGTACTGGTGGCAAGAGTATCACTGACTCTCATCCTTGACCTGAGTCTCCTTTTGACTCCATCTTTTGTCTTGCTGGAGAAGCCTGTAGTTTAATAATGGATTTCTTCATTCCCTGCTTATCACAAAGTTTATTTCTACAGGTCAAATTTGCCTTTTTCGTTCTTCTCTTTTAAGGTCTTATCACAGATTTTCCATGGTGATTTTATTGATACTGTTTATCTGTGTCAAACTAAGCCAATTATCATAGAGTAAAGCAATACAATAGGAGGGTTGTTTGGAGGGGGCATTGTAAATGGCATTGTAAATGGACAGCACCCAGTATTAAATACTTAAGTAATAATTTTTTTTCTTCATGGGACCCTGCAGCTAGAGAGTATAGACTGGACAGTAATATATATTTAAGTTTTGCGAATCACAGTAAAGAAAATACATAACAGACCCAATGCTTAACAGTCAAACTTGAGAAAAATCTTATGTCATGGCAAAGATATATGTGTGAGTGGACATATTCTTGTTTTACCAAAAGAAAAAAAGTGGGCAGATTAGGTTGTCCACTGAGACAAGAAATGTACTGCATGTGCATCTAAATGTATGAATTCCCCCCCTTGAATTGGGGGGAAAAATATTGGCCTGAAGTGTAAATATGGAGCCAAAGATTCCTTGTTTGAATGTATTTGTAATTCACTGATAATTCTGTGATGTTCACAAAGTGTTCTCATTAAAATAACCTTATAATTATCAAATAACTAAAGTTAATGTAAAAGAAAAAAATAAGAAACATTATATTTTTCTATGAGCAATATCAGTGCACAACCAAGATAAATCCAAAGCATGCAGCTAAATCTTAACAGAGCACTTCTGCAGTAGTAGCACATTTTCTCACCATCCACTATTAGTGTTGCAAGAGCAACATTTTTCTATTTGCGGAATTCAACGCTATCCACGCCCAGTAAGAGTCATAACATGTGCAGCCCTGCACTTCTGCCTGAATGGTGACAGCTCCATGGTGGCAGCAGGATTTAATGCATTTTAACCCACTGCCCCAACCAAAGCAATACAGGACACATCCCCTAAACTTCTGCTTCCCTCCATCAATACACTTACTAACTACCCAGCAGCGACGACAATCAGACAAATGCTCTTGTAAAAGTTCTTTTAAGAGGAGGAAAAACCTTATCCTCTCCTCTCCCTTCCTCTCTGCTCTCTCTCCCACACTCATGTGGCTGATTTAAGACAGGCAAGCTATGAAGAAACTGTTGCCCCCCATTCTCCCTCTCCCTTGGCCTTATTACATGCTGTCAGTTTATTATAAAACATTAGGAAAGCAGAGGGACACTTGCAGTTACTGTCCTATCGATCGGCAGAGATAGATTCTGTGATTTAGAGTCAGTCTCTGCTTGCACCCTCTGCGTTTTCAGTCTCCTATTAAGGTACCAGCGCTTTGCTTTGGCTATTGATGTCTCAACATTAACAGTTACAAGCTGCTACAGAAAATCAATGCTCAACTTTTATTACCGACTGCATAACACAGAGGACCTCCTGCATCTGATACTTAGCAGTCAAAAAGAGGCACGGATGCTCTGCCTGGCACACCGGGTGTTGTCTAAGTGATATCTGCAATAATATCCATCATACATAGAGCATATGGAAGCTTCCAGGGGCCAGTTAAAGGCCTTGGAGACGGTACAATGTAGGAAGGTAGAGCTTGCCAAAGAAATTAGCACATGCTTGCAAACATCAGTTTACATGCTTGGCCAGTGACTTCTAAGTGAGATTCTAAGACCGAAATTTACCTGAAATGATCACGCTGAAAAGATTTTCCCACAAACATAAAGTGGCAACCATCTGCACTTTTCCTGCATCTTTTTTGAACTCCTCCCGTGTCCACAGAAAAATACATATATGGTACAGTACGCTAAAATAACGATCGATCCCTGCAACCACCAACCAGCCATCCATCCATCCATCCATCCATCCATCCATCATCAGCATCAATCTGGACGTGTATGTGTGTTGTAATAGAGAATCTAAACCCAGGTAGCATGGATCTAGAGCGGCTGAGGCCTTTCAAACATTTATGAGGGGCTACCGAGCAGCAGTACGGTAGCCCTTCTGGGACAAACAGCCCCCGGTTCTGTGCACTCAGTCCCGATCAATGGAACTCAAGTTCATTACACACTCTTTTCAGCCGAACGGCGGCAACTGTTGCCAACCGACCCCCCCGATAGTTGAGTAGCCCACCACTGGGGCTGCATTACGCTTGCTTGTTTACGTGACTGTGTGTGCAGGGAAGACAGGGGCAGCGGGTGTGTACCAGGGTGCGTGTGTTTGTGTGGAGTGTGTATGTGTGAACAGGGGTTGCTCCCAGTGGCCAGAGCTCGAGGTTATCATTATCTACAGGTCAGTCTGCTGCAATGCTAATGCTAATGCATTCTCAGTGGCCACAGCTCGGGTCCCAGTGCTATAGTATCCAGGTAGCTACTCCTCTCCAATTAAAGGCTGAGGGGAGTCTGTTTGGGAGAGGGAGGACATGCCTGGGCTCTCCATGGCTCCACAGAGAACAAGCCCACATTAGTCAATGAAAACAGACTCAGAGAACAAATTGTGCATACATTTGAGTGCTGCAGAAAATCCCACTCTTCATGTGAACAATTTGTTGGCTGGAGATCATGGAGTCCCTAGTTGTGATTTTATGCAGCCTAATAATATTTCAGATGACTTCTTTGATTTTATTTTACACCATGTAACTTCAGTGTTACCACATTGATCCAAATTGTTTTAAACTGTCCACATAAAACTATGCACAACTTATGTTTACAGTTTGACTCTTCTTATATACTCTTTATGCCAAAGGCAATATCAACAGTAAGACCGTCAGAACACCTGTTTCTTGTTTCCAAAAATGTGTCAGTGTTTCACTCATGAGCTGCTGAATTACAGCAGTTGAGCAAATAAAAAGATTTGTGTTTTTCTTGCATCAGTGCATAAGTAGGAAAAGAACTGCCGTAGTAATGCAGCATATTGATCAGACTGCCTGCCTTGAGCTTAAGCATTACATACAGTACAAACAGCAGCAAAGAGTTACAGAACACTCCCTGTGGATCTGCCTCACACCACAGATCTCTCTTTTTTGCTCGTATGCAGTCCAGGAATTTGTCGCTATTAAACACACATGCCCCAGCGCCTTGTAACATCAAGTAAATATACTGCACACAGTGTTTAACACAATTTTCAACTGAGACAGCTACTCGTGTAAACACGCACCATTGAATCTAGACCAAATGTTTGTGGTGGACCCTATTTAAGTGTGTCATGGGTCAAATATTCAAAAATATAAATGCAATCAGATGGACCCCTGGCTTTATACAACAGCCCTGTCAATTATTTCTTAAGTTGTAAAGTTCCTTCCTTTAATCTATGTTGCAGGAGCTACAGTATTATAGTGCTACGGTTGTGATTTGCACAGCAAAGGCAAAACTTTACGATACTTTACGATAACACATTTATGTCACGGCTATGGCTCATGATGTGTCATTAGTGTTAATCATTGGACAACTGTCCAATGATTATCGATGTCCATCGATGTCAAACACATAGGCGTGGAATAACCTCACCACTATTTGACTGACTTTTACCCTTGCAAGCATGGTTGTCGGCATGAAAAAATAATGAGGATCAGAGAAGGAGCAAAAATAATCCTCTTAATTCCCTCTTCACCCCGATATCACGAATGGAGCTCTGTGGCATCGCTGCACCGCCTGGCATGTGGATTGTCAGCCATTGTGTTGCTGTGTACAGTGCAGAGGTATGTGCTTTAACTGTGGTGGTAAGCTGTATATGGTGGTCAGGTGGCTGCTGTAGGATATACTGTACCCCCCCCCTTCCTGTTGCTCTTTGAGCTTCTGTGTGTGTGTGTGTGTGTGTGTGTTTTGGACAATGTGGTTACAAGAAACCTCTGGCAGGGCAAGAAACAGAGGAGCTTAAAGGTGATGTGTGTGCATGCTGTGGCGTGTGTGTGTGTGTAACCAGAGACAGTGATTAAATGTTTCAAAGCACAGATGATCCAACAGGTGCTCTGGGTCGCTCTCTCTCTTGTGTTTCCCTCTCTCTCTCTGTCTCGCTCTGTCTCTCTCTGTCTTTTCCTCTCTGTGCATTAAGCCCCCACCTGCCCTGTGACCCCACACCCCGACTCCTGATTCAGCATAGCTCCTTTCTTGTCTCTTCATTCTTGTCCTAGAGGATATTTTAAGAGACAAAAAAAGTCATTCCAGTCCACTGTCTTACACACACACACACACACATGCACACATTAGTCCACACAGCTTAGCTATTCCACATGCTGCATTTAACAAAATCATCACAGTGCAATGGAAACCTTTGTGTCCCAACAAATGTTGAGACACAGGAGGGCATTAATCAAGCAGCCTTCTACAGTACACACCCACATATCAACAGAACATAATGCTATGTAATGTAAGGACTATTCCTCAGTGCTACCAACCATTTGTCATGCCAACATTTAGTCTGCACAAGCTACTCTAGTGCATAAATATGTACTCTAGATATCAATACTGTAGCTACTATTGGCATTAACAGTAGGCCTGTAAATTCTGTCACATAGCAGCCTTCATATAAGGCATTCAAGTATATTTATCACGGACAAAATAAAGGTAGAATAAATAGGAGTGCAATTTTTTTCAGTACACTAGGTATACAAGAGTCTAATATCCTGAAAGTTTTTATGCACTTTGTGTGTATTGTGCTTTCGAAAGTGCTAATCTTCAGTGAAGTTGACATATCCAGTAAAACACTGGTTCCCTAAATGAAGCCCAGCTGTGGAAAGTTGTGTGCAAACATGTCATCTTTCATTAGCCCTGAGGGGAGAGGAGAGAACTGCCACTGCTGTCCAATACTTTAGAATAAATTAAAACCCCAATTTACACTTAAGATGGATCCACTTGTCACATGACACAGAAGTTAAAAGAACATGTGGAAAACACGGAGCAGCACACTCTCTTTCGTCAGCACTCTACCTGCTGGCTTCCATCATCAAATAAAAACGAGCCAAAAGAAGAGGTGGGCAGATGTAAGAAGAGAGAGAGAGAGAGAGAGAGAGAGAGAGAGAGAGAGAGAGAGAGAGAGAGAGTGTGTGTGTGTGGGGGGGTGACGCTATGGATTAACTGTCTTTCATGCTGAAAATATACATCCCCAGGCTCTTGGCACTGAATTATTAATTCAAATTTGTCAGAGAAAGAATGAGAGAAATCTATTGACGGGGAGACGGGGCCTTTAATGGTCTCATTAAAGGGGAGGCTTCCCACACCAGGCATCTTCTGTACTGCTGCAGGAGTTTTCAGGCCAGTGGAGAGTTGGAGGGGTGTGCTTGACCCCCCAATGATTTTCTGTCACTTTATCATAAACAAGAAAGGTTGACATGCCCCTCCATTCCCCATGCCCTCCCTCCACCACAAAACAAACCCTGTGTGTAATTAGCCAAGGGGTTCAAAAGTGCACTGAATGTAAACGAGGTTCACATGCATTCACTGACACAAACAGACAGGAACCACAGCACACACACACACACACACACACACACACACACACACACACACACACACACACTTTGTGAGTTGCACCTGCTTCCACTGCTGCTGACAGGTCCAAAGAAGTGATGTGTAGAGGACACTGAAAAATCACCTCCCAGGTATATTGATTTCTAATTCATTTGAATTTTCCCCCCAATTTCAGTGCTCTATAGATCATTTCCACAGAGAGCACCAAACACAGCGACTTTTCCTCTACATCGTTGTCTATTACGTTTGCACCTGTCAATCAGTCATGTTTTAGCATCATTATCTGCAAATGGCTACATATCTCGGAGCTGTTTTGGTGAGGGGTTAACTGTCCGTACAATCCGGTCAGCATTAGGAGGGTTAGAGAGCCAGGGACCTGCGGGTGCGCCGTGTGGTCCGAGGTCATCTCATTGAAAGGCGTTTGGTTCCGCCTCCGGGGGGGCTAAAGTATGGAGCATTACAAAGAGGAGGGTGGAGGACTAGAGGGACCACAGAGGACTAAGCTCTAGGTTCATTGCTGATTCACGTCTCTCAGTATCCCTCTGGCAAATGATTTTCATAACGCTGAGACAATGTGATTTCTTTTCTCCCCAGCAATATGATTTTCATCCCAACAAATCCACAGCTTGTCAGAAATGAAAGGCAGAAAATGGGGCCAATTGACAAAAATATTTTAAAAGCTACAGGATGTGAAAAATAAAAGATCTATTTAACAAATTCACTTTTTCTAACCAAAATTCAAAATAGTAATACACATGATATTCAGTTGCTGGACAGTATATAATATGGGCTGTTTTGTAATTACTTTTGTAGTGACTGATGGTCTCCGGGAGCAGGTAACTCAAACATCTTATGTTTAAAAACAACAACAAAACAAATGATTCCGCTCTGTATAAGAAAGTCGGAACTACTGTGTCCCTTTATCGCGTATTGTCATTGATATAAACCTATACGACTGTGCCCATCTGTTAAAGTCCTAAGCCCAAAATAACACAGCCACAAATGGGATCAGGTGATAGACGATGTAAATTTGCTTTCCACTTCACCTCAGGACAAACCCCCAGCACCTTCCAGCCAGCATAGGCAATGAGAAGCGCTTGTCTCCTCCTGCTCAGAGCACCTTTTCTCTTGTTTATTTTATCAGACCTAAGGCACTTTTCCCTTCCTCTCAATATCTCTTTAGCTCTCTCTAAAGCACCGTCAAGCCCGTCAACCCCACTGACCCGTCCTTGGGCGACAGAACTGAACCAGCCGCTACCTGTTTAGCTTAACAACAATAGCAATGTTGTCGGCTGAGGTTTGGATTGGACTTAATATATCCCCAACTGGACTATAGCTGCTTAATTTACTCTCATAGCTGCACAGCATTTGGCCTCCTGAGTGGCTACGAGAGGGTTTGATGAGTCGGCAGGCAAATTGAGCCTTCATGTTTTGTTCTTTTTTTATGGCAATATCTCATCCCCATTGGTGGCCTGTTTTCAGGAAATGTGAGACAGTTATTATGATACATTGTTAGCATTGAGGATATATAGCCTCTGGACATTAGGCTCTGTGTTTGCTGGAGGGTAGGTAACTACAGTACGTATGTTACTCTAAGCAGGTAAAATAAAGGGTTACTTTTGCAAGATTAAGGGTCATTGTTCTGGGCCTAATGAGCAAATATTTAAATGAGTGTGGAGGATGTGATGAAGAAACAATGGGTGGATTCAAAAATATGACTGTGTCCTATTATGCAAGACAGAATAGCAAAACTGACTTAGAAATGATGTGTGGACCCATTAAGCAAAATGTTTAAATGCTTAAGTGACTAATTAAGAATAAAATGCAATATGTGGGGAAAAAAACACAAAAAGAACTGACATATTCTGGATGAGGTGTTTAACCCTCTCCTCATCTCTCTTATCCATAGCCTAAGGACATTAGTAAGACGCTCCAACCCAAGTTCTTGTTAGGTGTCTGAACAACATCTGATACCTCTACCCCCCAAACTGTTTCCCATGTCAGGTCACAGCATTCAACAATTTCCAACATGGCAACCCATTGTATAAAGAGAGAACATTTTTTTTACTCTAGTTCTCCTTTTTTTAGACTTTCTATCAATATTTGTACACGTAGACATGTCAGCTCCCTTTTAACACAAAGGGTCATTTGTTTGAGTATGTTTCCGTTTGGCTCTTCTTTTATTCTGTGATGGAATCGTTATGATGCTTTCTATCCAGTTAACCTTTGGCGTATCACGTCTCAAAGAACCCGTATTAAATGTTAAAAAGCATACAACCCCCTGTTATAGTAACTCACCTTCAACACTGAGGCATCATTTTAGAGAAAGGGAATTCCCCAAACCAGACTCAGGAGTAAAACCAGGAAGCCAAGTGCTCCAGGGAGTGGGGGGGGGGGGGACAAGGACTGTTAATAATAAAATAATAATAGGAAAGCAGAAACTCCTGTTGAAGGGAAATTAAATAAATAATGAAATAAGTAAAACACACTTCCACATGAAATGCTGTCAGTGGAGTATTTTTATGGGAGCTCAGGTGATGTGGCGTGCCGGCGTGTAGCTGCAGCAAGTGTGCAATTGTGTACATCATGAATTTATGGTGCAAATATAAAATAAGCAAAAGAAAGAGCAACATGGTGCTTTTCACCATTACAAAGCCCAGCTCACAGATAACTCTGATAACAGTCTTCATAAATGATACCAGGAACCAGCCGGCCATTGCCCCTTGCCCCATGAACATTATTTGCTTTGCCTGCCTTGGCTATACTTTTTTTAAACACTAAACACACACACGCACATTATCCTATTGAACATTCTTAGCACTTAGCTCTATCCTTTTTATTTGTTGGTTTTGTTATTGGCAAAGAGTAGGTCCTCAGTCCTTAGACTCAAAGGTCAGTGGGTTCTCTTCTTTCAAAACTCAGGTCACTGGTTGAAGCCAAGCTGCAGTGCAGATTATTAATGAGTAAAATAGCAGTGGACGTTGCTGACTTGATAACAATCCAGTAGGGTGCAATAAAGAGGGCTTGGATTGGATGCAGGTTCGACTGCTTGCGCTTTGAAGCACCGCTGCTGTAGTAAAAGGTGCTTCAGTTTTGATAGGCTCATATAAACACCCATGAAAGTCCCTATTGGAGGAGGCACACCGGTGATTCCCGCCTACACAGGAAGTGACCAGTTTGTTTTTCACTCACCTTTAATTGCCTCAGTTGACTGACAGCACTTGACTCAATAACCGTTTATGGCCCTGGAGTTTTATGTGTTGTTTTTGGATCCAGAAAGAAACACATGTACTTCAAAAGACAGAGTGAATTGGCAGCATGTGACTGAGAGGTTTATTGATTGTGGCACAAAAACTGTCATGGAGAAGAGAACGTACTGTTATTTTGCCATGTCTGTTAGTTCTTGTCCTATTTCTTATTAGGAAGACATAACTGGAAAATGGTGGTAGTTTTATGTGGAAATATCATGACTATACGGGCTACAAAGAGGGCACAAGGAAGGTAGTAATTACCAGAAAATACAAAGATCTTTGTTTTAAAGAGTAGAAACAATCAATCCTATTTCATCCTAAATGTTGATTTACAGGGCGAACACATATAACTACCAACACTTTTTCCTATGAGGACATATTTTAAAGTTTTTTATTTATGCATCTACTTGAATTTTGTGTACTCAGAGAAAGAGTTGTCTGCTGTTCTTAACACATACATTAACACTTTATTTGGCTTGAACCTACTTAATTGTGGTGTACAGCCACCTTTATATGCTTATGTTGATGCACATTTATACCTATAAATGTTGAACAAAGCAGATTAAAATGGTGTTTACTTCCCTACTGAACTCCTGACAATAAGGAGAACGATTTTGTCCAGTGTCCAATGTCTGTTTAAGGTTAAATGCATAATCCTAATTTAATTGTCTAGGATCTGTGCTGGAATGTATAATTATTTGTCCACTTCTGCCGCACTAGTGTGCATCAGCGTGGGCAAAGTAAAGCAATAGCCCCACATACAGTTGGAGAATATGTCAGTCCCATTCAAAGTGAATGAGGATTATTTCAGATGAAGCCTTCACAATGTACTGTACATAGTGATATAACGGGGAGAGTATTTGTATGAGTGAGCAGCTAAATGTTTGTGTAATGTCTCTGGAGCAGGTGGACTGTGGGACAGTGAAAGAATGAGTATAAAAACATGCATACACACACACACACAGTCACACAGGCCACATTCATTTTTGAATTTCTGTAGAAATCCATTATGGTCTGCATGACGTAAAAGTCACCATCTGCACATGTTTGCAAAGGTACACTATGTGGACATACCTAAACTTTTTGTGGCCTTGTGGACCATACACACTGATAGCTGAATGTAACACACTTTCCTGTGTTGATCGTTGACAGTGCATTCTGGTTTTTGTCACAGTGGGTGACAGCGAATAAAACAATAACTATGGACACTTATTACGGATAGAGGTTATACGAGGAGGTTCGCTGGTATCCACACCTGTACAACCCATTGTTCAAAAGAATGCAAGGACATAAAAATGGGCACAAAGCCGTGGTGAGAATTTGCTGCTACTGCGACGGAGAGTATGAGACTGAGTTCATATGTCTGGAACACTAGACTGACGCAGACCCTCACTGTTTTCAATGAAACCGCTACCATGTAAGCACAAGTGGAAATGAGTATCAACTATCTACAGACACAAAAGTGTAGACGGGCCATGCTTGTTCACTCACTCACTCTCTCTCTTTCCTACACACACAAACTTTCTCTCTCAGCAGATTTAGTCTAATTAAAAGCCGCAGTGGTGATTTGAGGGGTTCTGTGAAAGAGAAACTGAATTTGTGAGTGTGTGTGCTTTAGCTTTAGATTGCCGGCTTCAGCATGATCCCCGTCAAATGAAACAATGTAGTCTGTGGGACCTCGGGGTTTCCATTTGAGTATTCGGACTTGGCGCTGCAACAAACCATGGCTGTTTTATGTGGAAAAAAAGTTGATAATTAATCCCACAGTGACTGAACGATGAGATGTGGTGGGGGGTGGGGGGGGTGTAGCCGGTGAAGGAACAGGAGAGAGCTCTTAGCACACTTAATACTCCGACCTGACACTACCTATGAATCATTAATCAATTGTTTATTTTTGTGTTTCTTTTTCTGTTAACTCTTTTCTCCCCCATACTACATGCCCCAGCCTTTGAATAATCTATAAATTATAATTAGACTTCTTTTTTTTCAGGTTCTTCATGTCCACCAGATTTCAAGCTATTATTTGTTTATATTTGTCCTTCTTAACCCTCATTCATTATTTCTTTAAATGGGGCTCTGGTAATAATTAGCATTCTTTTTGCCTTGCAGTCCCCCACTTAGCTTGACAGGGACATTGGGCAATAATTCTCTGCAGTCCCCCCAATCAAAGACATATACACCCCTATCTAATTCCCATACACACTCATACGTACACACATACAAATTTCTCTGCGAAACCATGGCAACACCTTGTATTTAGATGAGGTCATGTTTCTCCAAATTCACAGAATTCAAAATTGTATTAATCTAGCAAAGAGAATGCAATCAATGCACACAAATGTTCCTGATTTTTCCCTGTAAATTATGGGCAATATTCAATTCATGACTGTTGTTAGACCTTGGCTCTAAAATCATCACTCTAACTAAAATATTATATTCTAAAAAGTCACCTATTAGTGAGCATCAGTGTGTAGATGCCAATGAGGTAACACATTACATATAAGTAACTTTTACAAGTATCATGCTTAGACTAAATACAGGTATCTGACAGGCTAACTTATCAAAGCCTGAGTTGGACTTACAGTAATTTAATAAAAACAAAAATTATTTTATAAAATTGGAGAGGCTTTCAGGAAATATCTGAAACAATAAGTCGGCTTAGCAAAGAATCTTGTGTTGTAATGAACAACTGAATTAGGTAGAAAAGGTGTTTACCCTCAGTACCCAGTACTATGAATCACCCTGTATTTTCTCATATGCATATTTTCAGTAGAGTGGAAAGGGCTGATGCAGGATGTGTTCAAACCTTTAAAATACAACAAATCTAGATTATATATGAAATATTACAGGTGAGAGCGTGCAATAGGGGAACATGCACTGGTAAATTCTTAACCAGTTTTCAATAACTTTCTGGGCAGTTCAAAAACTTTTCTTTCCTTTATTAGGTTGCATTTGTTTCATGTGCAGATGAAAACAATATTTTTTTGTTTCCCTTGCTGACCTGCGTAGGATGTCAGTGTGCTTAAGCCTAAAGCCAACGCTCTGCTGGATTAGCTTATGTAAGGATGTTTTAATGATTCTCAGTGGGTTTGGTGGTGTGGAAGCTGGTTCAGGAGTCTGATAGGGGGTCAGACAGATGAGTGGCAGCAGGAAAAAGCATGTCATTTTTGTTTGGAGGCTCTTTTGTTCCACGCCACACCCCATGACCCTTTTCCTGCCCTCTTCTTGGCCTTATTTAGCCCCCGCCATGTCATTCAGGGGTCAGGGTGAGCATGCACATGCTGCAAGCCAGTTCACACATACACAAGTGACACAAGCATGTACACACACACAGACATGCAAACAGATTGTAATAGCATGGTAGACTGCATCATAGATGGAAGTGCCTTGAAGGACCTGCTTCTCATTCTCTAGACCTCATTAGCTGCTGATTTATCTCCCTCTCCTGCCTCCTTATGCTCTGGGTGGGTGGATGTGTGTCTATCTGTGTGTGCGTGCATGTGTATGTGTGCACACAAATGTGCAAAAGAAATGAATATTGTGTGTATTACCACGAATTAGTGTGTGCGTGTCAGGAAAAAGACACTGGGACTTCGTTCCGCATTAGTCCACTGTGAGCACCCTCGACCTGGGGTCAAAAAATTAATAAAAGATCACACTCACTCTCAGTCTCTCTCTCTCTCTCTCACACACACACACAAGCTTCATAATCATGACAAGCTCTGGTCCGCCATTATCCATTTAGCAAATTTTTGTCTTGTCTTGCAATAATTTTCTCAAACCCCAAGTGATCCTATTATTGCCCAGGAAAAGTGCTTATGGCTGCACAGAAGGGTTAATTTTTGAAAACATGTAAATGCATTTTATAAGAAATTATAAGCAAAAAAAAAAAAAAAAGATTTCCCACCTTACTGAAATAAAAATACTTGATCAGTCTGTCTTTGATTTTCCATGAGATTAATGTATTTAAAATACAGTGAAGCCTTTTCAGCAATATGCATTACTGTCTGTTTTGTAATGATAATGAAATTGAAGGCGTTAGGTTAAGGAGTAGCTGTGGTGCTAATATGACTGCAACTCTGCCCTACATAATTCAGTGACTCCTGGGAATGTGTGTCTCAGGAGGACAACCCTTTTTTTTTTTTTTTTTTGCCTTTACCTGATTCCCACTACATAGCAGTCTCAAGAGACGAGTCAGAGCAGGAAGAAAGAGGGGGATATTTCATCATGTAGCATTTTAAAGTCCTCTTAAGTAAAAATGAGATACAACCAGTGTATCCGACTTGTAACACTGTCCCTGAATATTAATTACTCATGTGTGATTTATGTCCATATTCAAGATCCTGCGACATTAATATCTGCTTTGAAGCTTGGACGTAAAACAAAACAGATTATGATAAATAACCCTTCAACATTGTGCATTCTACAATTCAAACTTCATCAGACCAGATACCATAGTTTCAACAGAGCTGTAGTGGTGTCTAATAAAGGGAAAAATTACTAATAAAGGGAAAAAACAGCAACAAAAGAAGATCTAACTACAAATTTCTTTTTCAACTTTATGACTGTCCTTACCTGCCTTCATACCCCCCCCCCCCATACTCCCTATGGTTTGTAAAAATTCCAATCCACCTGACCTTGTTTTGTTGCCTCTTCTAGATGTGAAGAACTTGGAGAACTTCCACCTTGTAGAAAGTGTCCAGGAGCAGGTCAATGCGGCGCTGCTGGACTACGTCATGTGTAACTACCCACAGCAAACAGACAAGTTCGGTCAGCTGCTCCTGCGGCTACCAGAGATCCGAGCCATCAGCCTGCAGGCTGAAGAATACCTTTACTACAAACACCTGAACGGTGATGTGCCCTGCAACAACCTGCTCATTGAAATGCTCCATGCCAAGAGAGCTTAGGAGAGGACTGCGCTACCCATAATGCAGCTGTGTGGACAACCCGAGAGTGTTGCTGCAGCCCCACAAACTCTAAATAATGAACCTACAGCTCAGACTCGAGTGGGTGATGACCTGAAGGATCGAAAGCAGAGTGGGTTACAAACTCTTGTTTATACTGAGCTCACGGTGATGTTAAAGTTACAACTTTAAGTACAGATCTGGACAAGCACACATGAAAAACAACATATGGATCCCTTTATTCTCAAAAACAAAAAGAAAGAAAAAGAAAAAAAACCCTGTCTGAAAGAAGAGCCGCTGGTCAGACCTACAGAAAAAGACAATATTAAAAAGAAAAAAAAAAAAACACTTGAAACAAACAGTGCATTTGCATTTACACCACGAGATGGCATCTAATTGTCTGCACAAGCACAGACTACCAAGACTGGCAGGCTGCAACTGCAAGAATTAACAACCCTCGAGTGTTTTAGCACTGATGACACAGTGAGAGACTTTTTGTGCTGAGAAAAGAAGCTGATGAACAGCATCCATCTGTCACACACACAGCAGTGACCAGAGCAGTGGCTGATGCTGGTCACTAACCCTCCAGGGTGCTCTCTCACCTCAAGCTTTTAGCTGTCACTGGTACTGTAAAGAAAAACTGGGAAACAAACTGAGACTCTACTACCATGGTTGTTGTTGTTTTTTTTTTTTTTGCCACGGCAGCTTGACCTGACTGAAAAGAGAGAACTGATGGTTTTAAAAAAGGTCTGAAAACTGAACATTCTTTAATGAACAAAATGATAAATGAAAAAAAATGCAACGATTTTTTTTCCTCTTGTAATGGAAGTCATTTGCTAGTCATGGTCACTTTGTGGTTCCCCTTTCTTATTCACCTCCCAAGTCATCTTAAACTATGTACCTCAGAAAGACCAGTGTTAAATAAACTCATTTAATAATGTCAGCTGTAACAAGTGTATTTATAAACCATTTTCCCACAAAAGAACACCCTCCCTTCTCACCATTTCATTAAAACTGGAACAAAACAAAGTGTGTTTCTGGAGATGGACAAGGATTGACCCAGCCTTTGTCCAGAAAGACCAAAGCCTGCTGCAGAACAGTAGAAAGAAATTACAATTACCTTAATAATCAGTATTATAAAAGATAAAAAAAAAAAAGATTTGTGATGTCACAGTTATGTGAGTCTTGCCTTATTTCATTACCATGCTAGCTAACTGTGCAGATGTGAATGAAAAATATGTACAAATATATATATATATTAAGTAATAATGTTGTAAAAAATTTAAAAAAAAAAGAATAATTGAACAGGTGTTTACATTCATGTGGTAATATGGGAGAGAACTGTGATGAAGCATAAATTGCAAAGCAATGATTTCCTAAAAAAATGAAATCAACTAAATGAAAAAAAAAATCCCTCTGGTTTGCTTTTTCGATGTGTGTACAGTGTTTTACTTTTATTATTATTATTATTATTATTTGTTTTAAGCAGTACTTAAATTATGTCGTGAGACACTAAAATCAAAAAGGAATCACTTAATCATAATTTCTATCTGTGTCTGTAGGCATTTGAACATCTGTTTCTTAAACGTTGCTGTGTAAGGGTTTCATTTCACATTCAGCGTTTTGTAGCCTTTTTTTTAACAGTGCTTTCATTTTGATGTACTGTATGTCACTGGTTATGCTTATAAATGAGAGATAATTTATTGCGCCTCTGGGTTCCCATCTTCGTGTTACATAATGTGAGCTGTCTGCGCCAGAATAAATTTGTTTACTGTAGCATGTTCTTGTTTTGTTTCCACAAGTAGTTCAGAGATGCAGGTCGGGAGCAAAAATAATGAGCTTTAAAAAAAATGAAAAAAATAATAACCACCACATTTGTCTTTTTAACTGTCTAAGCAAGTCTGTACAATGAACAGAGTATTGTATTTAAGCAAGTAGGTGTGAAAGATGTTTTTTCTTTATTGAATCTTGAACTGCATCAGTGTCCTATCCAATTTGCTCTTAAACCAAAGACTGCATCTTTCCCTTGTGAGCTGTGACCTCTAATATTGTACCCAAAATGAACAAAACTGGATTTGTTTGTTTTATTTTAATTTTTTTAAGAAACATGGCAGCCTAAAGTATCCTCACATGGAGTTTTTCACATGTAAAATAGTTGTTACTGTTTTGTTTTTTTGTTTTTTTCTTCAAAAATGCCCCCAACACTTGCCTCCCTCAACAATCTGTGGTGTTCATTGTTTACCTTTGTTTTTTGTACAGAAGATTCATCTTAATCCCACACCTGTAAACTGATTCTGATCCTGCACTTCATTATCTGAAGCTATCATTAACAGTGTCAACTGATCAGACAATCTGTCATCACCCTCTCTCTAAAATCCTCTAATTTGTTGAAGGTACAGTGTGTGAACTTTATCAACATTTATAGGTGAATCTGCAACATCGTAAAAAGATCATTTCTGTCCATTGTGGACTAAAAACATGGTCCAAATGGTGGCCTCAGTAGATCTGACCCCGCTCCTGATTACTCATTCTGCATAATGAGAAACAACAAATCACAATCAGGTGATTGTGCACTTATTAAAAAATAAGCATGATTATTTTATCTTCACTGAAAAATAATTTCACCTAGATTTTACACACTGGACCTTTAAAGCTTTGCACAGTTGCAG
Organism: Brachirus orientalis; assembly: GCA_016785285.1. Lineage (NCBI taxonomy): Eukaryota > Metazoa > Chordata > Actinopteri > Pleuronectiformes > Soleidae > Brachirus > Brachirus orientalis. The sequence continues at coordinate 1,315,084 of JAFBJR010000180.1, read as the reverse complement.
GCAGTAATGACTTTTGTGGTCATTGAAAAAGTCCTTGTTTTAATTGCATGTTTGTTACAACAGATCTTCAAGGCCTGCTCCACCGAAAGTTTGTCCAGAGGTAGAGTTTAGTAAAGCTTGCAGAAAGAGTCAGCAGTTGTTAGCTTGCTCTACAACATAATCGATCATCAGTTTAAGAGTGGCTGTCAAGACAGACTCTTGTGCAGGATAAATGCTTTAACAAGGACTCATGTAATGCTCATGTAATGCTCATGTACTTTGTCAATACTTGGACACAAGATGCATCAGTATGCTCTTTCCCTTCTTGCTTGTCACTGCTGACATTTTGATTACCCCATTACCTCCCCCCTTCTGGTCCTGAGATTGTCACTCTGAGGCGAAGTGAAATTTTCCTCATATTTCAATAAATAATTGCTATGCTTATAAAACCAGATTCTCGCCTCCTGCGCACACTAAAACTACCCAGTCTTTTCCTTTTTTTTTACGGGAAACAATTGCTACTCAAACCATGCACCTAGCACAATACATCATGTGAAAATGAAACATTAATCGCCTGTCCATGTGTAGATTTGCATTATTATTATAATATAAATATAATTATTAATGAAATACATCTGCTGTATTATAAATGTCAGGGAAAAGGGTTTAATTGTGGTTCCTTTAAATCTATAGATATATTGTGTTTTCCTCCATGCAAATCCAATCAAATACTATATAAGAGTCATACCTATATATTCTTCCTTTCTTTCAAATTATTTTCTGGCCTCAATTTATATTATAGTTGACAGTAGAGGATCAGAAATGGAATGAAAAGTGTGGATGACGTGCAGCAAAAAAGCTCCTGCTTGAATCAAACCAGGGGCGGCTTAGTCACAGGATATGGATCTTATACAGGTTCTATGCACAGTACGTGTAACAGACTGCTACCATCACATACATTACTGGACAATGTAATGCTTTGACAAGCACATGTACAGCAAGAAAACTAATGGAAGGCTGTGTTCACATGTAAAACATACAAATCCTAGTTTAAGTTTACATGAATTTTATATATTATATACACTGTATATGTGTAGCTTTCTTTATTCTATTGTGCATGTTGAAACAAAAAGTGTTGAGACTGGTAAAATCCTGGAATTAGGGAATTCAAGACAGAGAAACAGAGAACAAATATGTCCGTGCCTTGACAGGATATTTAAAGTTACGGGAAAAATGGGGATATAATAAAAAGAAATTAACCACAATATGAAATGACTATTACCATCACACCAACAAGGTCAGTCAATGTAGACAAGACCGTAGCTTTTCTGAGGTGAAGGACTGCGAGGGAAACAGGAAGTAGTGAACTCCAGCTCCATGGGAACATGAAGACTACAACCAGCTGGCAAGGCATCCACTTCAGAAGGAGGAGGATCCTGGATAGGAGAAGGAGGTGGGTGAGTGTGTAACTAAGTAAAGTGTCAGGACATTACAGGAGAACAATATTTTGCCATTTATCCATTTTCTACCACTTTCTCCTCCACATGAGACGTGCAAGGGCAGTTGGAGCCAATCCTAGTTGTCATAGGGTGAAAGGTGGGGTACACCCTGGACTGGTCACCAGTCCATCACAGGGCTGAACAACCACTCTCACAGTCACACCTGTCTAGTTAACCTCTGCATGTTTTTGGACAGTGGGAGGAAACCAGGGTACCCAGAGAAAGTCCATCTGCAAATGGGGAGAACATGCAAACTCCACACAGGAAGTCTCACGGTTGAACGCGGATCCGAACCAGTGAACTTGTTACTGTGAGGTAAACATAATTTATTTACACTCTAAATAGGATGAGGTTAGAAATACAGTGGTACAGTATGTCAGGGAGAGGGACTGGGAGATAATTCCCTCTTCTTCATATGGGGAAGTTCAATTCCAGCATACAGTATGGACAGTGTGTACTGTACAGCTTATTAAAAACAGCACCATTTTAAAAAGTCTGTACTCTGTTCTAACCCAACCTTAATGCCTTCACAAAACATAGTTACTCATTTTAATGTTACCTATTTCAGTGATGTTATTTTTATATGACCAGTGTTAGTGGAGGATGCATCTGAGTTTTCATCAAAAATGATATATGTTTTTAATTAAACCACTCAATTACTGTTAACTGAGTGATTTAGTCTAAATAACAGCTGAGGACCTTTCAAATTTTGACTCTACTAATTAAACATAACACAAGCAGATTTAAAAAAAGCACCCATTACTTAATAACACACACACAAACACGAACCTCTGCTATTACACTTTGATTTCTGACATTAGGCTAGTGAATGTTCTTGAGAACTTTATCTGCTTTTTTAAATAGGGACAGGTTTGTAAATTAAAAAAATAATAATTTATTTAATCCTACATTAGACTTGACATGAAACCAGAGTGATCAGATGTGAAACTAAAGCACCTCTGTCATTTTCCTTTTATTTGATGCACCCCGTAACTCCCTCTAATCCATGGTCAGCCCTTCCCTTCTCAGGGTTCCCACTCTTCCAGAGTATAAATCCAGACATTATTTTCCAGGACTTTTCCAGGACATTTATAGTGATGATCGTCCAAGCATGACTGACAGGGATCATTTCATACAATGATAGGTATCTTAAAGTGCAAGTCTGATTTTAAGACATGCTGTGGCTCTAGCTGCTCTCTTACACACAAGTTCACTCGTGTATCAAAAATGTAATTAGAGGCAATTTAGAAACTGTGCAGCAAAAATCACAGACAATTGTTTTGGTATTCTAACATATATAACAGTATATATTGTATACTGTTATATATGTTAGAATACCAAAACAATTGTCTGTGATTTGGTATAACTTTTTCACATTGTCATAATTCTCACATAAGGACAGTCCATCAATATAATTCAATGTGTTTTTAGTAACTCTTGTGCATAGAAATCAAATTTTAAACAAGGCAGCCTTCTTTTTTTTTTTTTCCACGAGGCACATGTTGTCAGGGAACATTCGACTGCCGATAATGTTAGCGGTGCTCTCGTGCTGGATTACGAATGCAGGTCACAGCCAGGCAAGCGGCCAGCTTCATCCCCAGCGCGCAGCATACAATCCTCACTTGCAGCTTGGCTTGCAGTGCCTGGCCTCCTGTCTGTAACTGTGTTAAACCTACTTTCACTTGCCATGAATTTGTATAAATAATGTATATACATTTATCCACAGACTCTAACAAGTGCAGCCTCAGGTGAAAATACTCATAAATGCATGATATGTGCATCCCCGAAGGTTGACATCAACTCCAAACCAACCAGCTCAAACGATAACCACACAGAGAGGAAGAAAAAAAGAAAAGAAAACAAACGAATAACTTGCCAAAAGCATCATAAGCACACACCCACAGCTTTTTTCATACACACACGCAGTGCTGTCAGTTTTTAAACAAGTTTTCCTTTCCGTCACAGAAACTGCCCCAAGTTGTGTCTGCCATTGTTGAAGCTTTTAAACTCTGGAACCACATCACACGTGTTTACTGAGATGTGTTTGTTCGTTTCCCTGCATTGTCAAAGCACAGTCGAAGAAGAGAGAGAGACTGGGGGCATCTGAAAAAAAAGAGGCTTTTGGAAGTGTTCCAAGATTGCAAGAAAAGATGCAACTGAGTGCTGGAATCAGCCTGTTTGCTATTCAGTCAGGATTCAGGCAGGCCTGAAGGCCCAAGGGGCCTGAGAAGAGCACAGCCAGTCGAAACAAAATCAAATAAAACACCCACCTTGCACCACATGGTGGCAAAACCATGAAAGACTATGGTGAATAAGTCACTAAAGCTGTTCAATCACAACACATTCTAACATTTGAAAATATACATTGCTGTATATGAGGTGGAAATAAATTAACTAAATCTATAACATATATATTTTCCTGGCGAATTCCAACTGGATTTGCCTCCACTGCCATTTTACCTTTTGCCTCAGAAATCAAGATAGCCTACCCATTACATACCCCAAAAAATTTTCATTGCTGAATTAAAGTTTATTCATCTGTTATAATTTTGCAACTGGTGAAGGCACACAGAAGAACAACAAGGAGGCAAAAGAAGGAGCAGCACAACTCTTCAGAGAGGCAATTAGCCATCTTTCTGATCATTTACTCCAAACAGCAACTGGTTTGTTGGGGCGCCTGATGGACAAAGTTTAAAATTGTAACGATCAAATTAATCAGCACACTCTTGATTGTTATGCAAAAGCCTCACTGTGGCATGCAAAACAAATACGCTAAGAATTGTAGATGGAATGGTTCGAAGGCCGCTGCTGTTTCATTTCAAAACATGCATTATACATCATTGTGCATAAAGAGGAAGCCTACAGCATTATGATGTTTTTTTTCGACGATGATTATCTTTTATTAGTCATTAAAAGAGAGCGAGAAAGAGAGAAAAAATACAACTTTTAAGCACCTGAACCTCGCTGCCAGCATTCCATTAATTGCCTGCACAATGGGGAGAGCCTTCAGAGATTTTTCAATTTCAAAAAATGAGGAGCATGCATTCAGTCGTGCTCATGTTATACCGGCACTTAAATCCTACAGAGCTCACATAAAAAAGGACTCAAGGTTGCATCCGATTGAAAGCCTCCAACTACAGCCACTTCAGAAATCCATTTAGCAAGCGGAGGGGGGTTAGAACATCTAATTCAAACAGTCGCCCTGTTAAAACGGTTGCACCAATGTCTTTTAAAAACACACACACACACTTTTTCCCTGTGTTTGCTTGGCTCCATTGTAAGAAAGATGAATCTGGCACACAGAGAGATAGCAAGGCACAAAGAATTAATCTTGCCAGACCTCAGCCAAGTGGTGAGGGTAAATGCTTGAGTGCACGTGGAATCTTGACCTTTGCTTTGACAGTGCCACAAAGAGTGCTTTATGGGAGCGACAAAGAAAGAGGTCCATGGCGTCTGTAATAACATGACAACCTGAATGTCATGACACTGTTCATCAGCAACAAAATCCTGGGTAAAGAGAATGGAAAAAACTTGCAGTTCATATTTTTAAAAAATACATAAAATAATAGAGAACTTTTAAGGAACTGAATCACAGGAAGAAGAGGATGAAATTGGTGGCTCCATGCAGTGATATTCCATTCATTAAAGAACAGTTAATGTCTTTTATCCATTAGACAATAAAAGCTATAAAAGCTGGACATCCAACTATGAATTGTAAGGGCAAGAAACTAATATGCAAATACAGTATAGAGGAGGCTGTTGTTTGCCCAACAACCACACAAAATCTAACCATGTCTTAATTATAGTCACATACCTGCAAATTAAAGTCAATTCAATTTTATTTATGTAGCCCAACAACACAAACACATTTTGCCTCATAGGGCTTTACAGTCTGCACAGCCAGTGACACCCTCTATCCTTAGACCCTCACATCGAATGAGGAAAAATTCCACACAAAAACCCTTGTGTATGAAAAAAAAGGGAGAAACCTCAGGAAGAGCCACAGAGGAGGAATCCCTCTTCCAGGATGGACAGACGTGTAGTAGGTGCCACATGTACAAGAAACAAGTTCAGCAGATTTAACAAATCATTAAAACACCTAATACTCTTTTTAATTTGCTCATGCCTAAAGGAAATTTGCTACATTGTTTTATTTTTCAGCTGGTTCAGTTCATGTTCACAAAGGCAAATCTAAAATGCACAATAAACTGTAAAAAGAAGTTGTGTGATCAGAAATACCGCTCAGTTACTGGTCAGACATGCAGGCTGCTAAAAAGACAAATTTTGCAATTTCTAGATCATGAAGGTTAATGTTCATCTGCCCTGTTGCTCTGGTGATAAGCAACGCCCCAAAGACTGGCAAGTGGCTGATGGGCGGGGGTGGTGAAGTGGCTATAGTCACAGTGTTCTCATTCACATTCCTTAGTGAGGAGCTGAGAGAAGCGGGAAAAGAACCACTGAAAGTTGGAAAAGAGTCAGAGAACTAACGCCGCCATCCTGCCACTGTTTCTCCTGGGCCTTCTGCAAATGGCCAAGAAACAGCAGTGAGTCAGTGGCTTCATACCACTTAGCAATGTTCTGCTAAAGGTGTTTTCCTACAGAGGGGGAAGAGATGGGATGCAGATGCAAAAGATGGAAGTGGCATTCTCATTTCTGTCCATAGCTCTCTTCCTGGTTTTCCCTTCTTCTCACTTGCGGATGCAGATGAGTTCAGTTGTTTGGTCCGAGATCAGAGATCTTGGACTACGCTTACACTGACCCTAAATGAACCTTACTAAGGGGATTTGGTTTAACCACACTGTAAGGCTGGTATAAATGCACACTTAGAATAAGTGAATAACTTCTTGATGACCAGATTTCTCACCCCAAATGTCAGATTTGTCCCAACACTATAAATAAGAGACAGTGTTAACACACACAGTTTTCTGAATGATTTAATACATTTATGTTCTCAAAAGACTCAAAATTAATTTACTTTATCATAACACTTTCTAATGTGAGTAAGTGAAAGATCATAACATTGTGTGTGTGTATGTGCGTGTGTGTTCATTCGTACTAAAGCTGACAGACATACAGTAAAATGTATAGCCAACAGCATGAAATGAGGCAGGGTGGTGGCCTCACATCCCATCACATAAAACCAGAATGTTTTTAATCTGACAGGACCAGTGGCAACCTTGAGCTGTGACCTACTATCGAGAGCTCAAGAACCAACACAGAACAGGATCATCACCAGTCTCTCTCTCCCACATGCACACATACACCTGTATTGCTGTTAATATATACTGCACACACATGTAAAGATCTTTCTGCGGCTATTCACATGGACATGTGTGGACTCTGAACAATACCATTTGTGCAGCGTGGAGCTGAAAGTCATGCCCAGTGTCAAACAAAGGAAGCAAATGATTTCACTGCTGCTTTCACTAAAGACTGACTGCTTTTCATCAGGGTCCTGTGCAATTTCAACCAGATGCCTCAGGATGTGATGCACAGTATGACTAAACTAATTTCGACTGACAAGCCCTAATGCAAAACTTTTCAATGAACTTTAACTTCCAAAATATGTGTAACTTAAGTTTTAGTTTACATTAAAATTTTGCTTGTTTGTTTGTTTGTTTTACTAGGTAGTGCTGCATTAAATGTTGCAAAACAAATAAAGCAATACTTTTACAAAGCAAATCAAATACCGCATGTCCTTGAATGTCACTGACAGCATTTTATACTTAAAATGATGACAATAGATTCAGGCTCACTTTACTGTAAGCCTGTGTCTCAGCTAATGTATATGAATCCACAAATGGATTTTAAGTATCCGTGCATGTGTCTCTACACACATACATCTCCAAGTCTGTTGCTGAAATCAATATCAAAATCCTTAAGAGGACTAAATGAAGCAGAAAGAAACTTTCCTTTCATCTCCTCCCTCTGTCGATGCCTCATTTTTTCCCTCTCTTTTTGAGAATGCCTCAGAGAATTGCTGGCAGGCCTTCAGATGTGAACAGCTGCTTTCACATTGTCACTGTGATTCAAAACTTGACTGGATTATTTAGTCTGCTTTCCATCTTTTCGAACAGCAACAAGTAACCTGTAAGCTACTGAGGACTTAGGAGACCCAGAGTCACATTGTAACAGAGGTTCACAGACTTCAATATAGATATTATTAAAGGGGACATGGACTCCAGGGAAGATATGTGGGAAACATGTCAGAATCTATATAGCGCTGTGGACCAGCTTTAGAGAGGTCAGACATGTAAGTGTAAGGTCTAGGACACACAACCCAATGGTCGGACAATGATAAAGAGCAACAACTGTGACACTGCCTCAGTTGGCATAAGTCAGGGAAAAAAGTTGCACTCCCACACACCACATCAACTACAGTTGACTTTATATTTTTTAAAACATTTTTAAATTATGTAAGAATTTAAAATTGAAGGAATTGTATCGGTACAGTCTATTTGTAATCTATGATCATCAGTTATAAAATAAAGAAGAAAAGGTAACCGCTGGGTTTGACATTCACTGTAGTGGCTCTGCAGGTAAACATTTTTTTCAAAGGGAAAAAAATAGAAAAAAGGGAGGCAGGAAAACACTATAAAGTGAATTTGTAGCTATTCTGTGCATTTAACACCACAGTGGACTTCGAGTATGAGTCAGGAAACAGCTCAGTTTGCAGCTTTTTGGAAAGTAAACGGAAGTAAAGACTTGGTAATGACATGGGACACACAGTATAAACTCCAGTTGCCAGGTCTGAAACTAACTATTGCACAATTATCTATTCAACTAGATAAACTGTATTAGAAATAAATGCAACTTTGGCAACATGAAGTAAGGCCATGAATGGCTTATTAACCAAAGTGAAATCATAGGCAAAATAGTTTGGTCATCCAGCACAAGAAATTTAAGAACTTCCTCTGATACCTGTCGTTTGAGCAAGTTTGTGGTGTTAAGGTTTCCAACAACGGTATGCTCAAAATGTACTTTTCTCAGTAGTATTGGACTGTACTTTTCTTCTCCTCCAGTATCTGATCAAGTAATTGTTACAACAGCATTGTTGAATCTAGTCCCAATACTCAATGTGAGATTGACAGTAGGTGAGCAGTTGAGCAATGTAGCTCATGTTAACTGGCATTTGACAAGTTTTCTCTCTAGGAGTGTACTAGAGTCTAACAGATCGATGAATATCAAGCTCAGAGTCTAATGTGAGGTGAGTGATGTAGGGTGGGGTGAGCCTGAGTGAACCCCGAGGCTGAATAGCAAAGCACAGGGCAGTGGATGGATCAATACTAGCTCATCCATGGATGCACAAGTTTTGATGGTAGGCAGCAGAGTGACAACTCATCCTGCTAGGTTTTCATATTAATATTCATAAAAATTATGTGACACATAATTGACCTTAATTCCTTCATCATACATACAATGTACATTTTTCTGTTTTCCACAGTATAATTATTTCCATCATTGAGGAATTATTAAGTATATTAAAAAAGTGTGGTCAGACTCAACTCTACTATTTTGACTATTTATTAAAAACAAGGATGATTTGAAAAACTAAATTCACAGAGACAGTGGGTTTCGAACTAGGAGCAAAATTTTACATTCAAAAGTTGATTTCAATTGAGTGGAAGCATTTTTTTTCCTGTGAAGCAGAGATGATTAAAACTCTAATCTTTGTGTCATCACCCAATTTTTGCCTCAGAAAAATGCTTTAAAATAAATCAAGAAATCAACTAAACTAATTTAACAGATGTTACAGTAATAGTAAACTGCACCAGATTGTAAATGTCTTGCTTTATAATATCAAGAAATTTAACCAATATTTCTGATCAAGGGGAGGACAGCCACACCCACTGTATCTAAATCAGAAATAGACATTCACAACTGATGAAAACGTCAGTAGGAATTTGTAAAAACTCATAAATAATGGATACTCCAAGTAGGCAGGGGAGCATCTTCAATGAGTCCAGAGTGCAGAGCATGCTTTCTCATCTCCAAACTGAGAGGCCATTTTAATGACCGTGCGCAGAGACCTGGGGGTCTCAATACCCCCCCCCCCCCCCCCCCCCCACCCCATTTTCTCCCAACTTCCCCAGTTGGAACCCCCTCATCAAACCTGTCCATGTTTCCAATCACCACAGAAAGAGGGGAATATGAGCTCTTAAATTAAACATTCAGACAAGCAGTCTGTGCCTTTTTTAGGCAAATCACCAGAAAATGAAACAAACGGAGCACCTCAGGAAGATCCATGTGTGTGCATATATTGGGGAGAATGTGTGAGTCTATGGGGGGAGCATCTCTTAAGCTGTTTGCAGAGCATTAAATGCAAATAATATCAAGGGTGTATTGACTTTCTGAATACTTGCACTAGGTGTTATAGGATCCTGCATCGTCAGGATCGAGGTCAAACCTAGGGAAGGATGACAGTGGATAAGGTGGGAACCACTATCATCCCCCTCTCCTGACCTGCATTCAGACATAAACAGGAAATTGCTGACAGAAAGGAAGTCCTTTTTACAGCTGTGCCCTGGGTGAGGACAGCATTGTGCCAGCTCTGCATTTTTAATAGCATTTTACACTAATACATGCAATATGTCTTATGTCTTTATTTAGAATCACAAAAAACCTGTAAAAAATTACAACCAAGGCAGACTGAGGCTCATGTTTATAGTTTAGTATTTAGAATGAAAACTGGTATCAGAGTCTTTTTCCTGTTACCATTAAAATGGCCTTTTCCTGCATCCACCACAGATAAACCCTTTTGTCTCTTTGTTTTTGTTCTTGGGTGAACATCAAAGCAGACAGATCACTCAGGGCTTGTGATCTGTCAGGGAGCAGGGATTTATATGGCACTTGCATCCTATGATACTCATCACATCTGCAAGTCACAGAGATAAATCAGACTGGCAGGCTGCACAGCATTACACACACACAAATAGCTGTATAGACATTATATTGACTGATTCTTCAGGCAACACATTCTAGTTTTGAAGTTTCCACCAAGTGGCACGGTTCAGTTCAGTACCATAGTACAATACCAAATATTATACAATTAATTGCATTTGAATGTCAAATGTCAATGGTACCAAAATAACTGATCCATAACATTCCACGTTTTAGAAACCTATTGTTGGGATTTGTAGCACAGTGTTCCAGCACCTAAGGGGTGGAGCTAGGCACAACACCAAGGACCGTCACTTCTGGGCGGCAAAGTCAAATGTGCCATTTTAAATAAAAGGCATTACAACAGAAGACATTTTTATTTCTTTTTTACTGAATATCAGTGTGCAACAGTGCTTACTCTGTCAGGTTCTTCGTTGGCAGGTTACACTCTCATGTGGGTTGATCTTATGCTATTTATTGACTGTATCTGGCCAATACAACCTGAGGTGGAACACAAGACAGATCAGGGTTTACAGTTCCAAACTGTGCTGCTGTGAGTTAAACTGCACTGTACCTTTCGGTGGAAACGCAGCTTTTGTTAATGAGTTATTTCACTCATCAGTGTAATACACCACATAAGATGCACCTCCTGTGAGTTCATCTCCTGTGAGGGATGAACAGGAACATGCATACATTTGAGCACAGCGATAGAGAGACTTGATCAGTTTTGTTGACTGACAAAAGGGTGGTTCATCGATGTTGAGAGGTGGAAGCTGAGGATGGTGGGGGAGGCAACCCACAGCCCTACAGGAAGTGATTTAATGTCCAAAAAGACATGCACTTGTTTTTGCTCAGTCTCTTTCCTGTTGTGTTCTGATAGGGACTTCCTCTCCCAAGGGTGGGTGGATACGGTGTCATCCGTCCATCTATCCATCCCACCCACCCACTGCTCATGCTCACGGAAATATCATTCTGTTGCCATGTCATCCCAGCAAAATACTCATCAAACTCTTTGGATATCAGTGTTAATGGTCCCAGAGATTGTGCGTGCGTGTACCTGGGATGGGTGGACACATTTTTGAGATTTATTTATGTGTTTGATTAACATACAATCACAAAGGTGTATATTTGAAGGCCACTGGGAAGAAAGCACATACTGTATGTTAGTAACTTTGCACTGGTGTCCCCATCCACATGTTTGTGTGTTTGGTCATTTATATATATATGTGTGTGTGGGTGTGTGTGTGAGATGTAGGAGCAATACGCTTTAGAATGACTATGCATGGGCCTCAACCCCAGCCATGGTTAAACCAGGGTGATCTCTTCCTGTCTGCCTCAGTATCTCTGCAACCAACTCCCTTCCTTTCTGCTAAACATGCTCACACATGTGTGCGCACACACACACAATACGCTCAATCCTATCATTAACCTAAAAACCTAAACCCAAGCATTGTTTTAAAATGAATATCCACTTTTTGTTTTATCCCACACTGTAATACAAACCAATAAAAATCCCTGCCTACAAAAGGTAATTTGACATGTGATGTTCCCTTATACTTTCTGAGGTAAATACTCAAATTGGTTTATTCAGGTTCATTAACTTGAACGCTTTATGTGCTTATTTTTTTAAGCTATTTAATACAATGACCTTGACCATGGTATAATATGACAAACATGTCAAATCATCAGGTCAACCTGTTACCCAAAATCCAACTGAGACGTATGAGTGGTTAATATGATATTAACATTTAACAGGGCTAAAGGTTTGACTAAGAAACATTCATTGCATTAACACTCAATTAGGTGATATAATAAATAAACAATCAAATAATATTCCAGGCTTTGACTGGAGTCTCCTTCACCCATAATCTTATTGACCAGTTTAGATATACTGTATATGTGGTAGACACTTTGTTTGTGTATGTCACCAGAGCTCTGTGGTGAATAGTGAACAAAGCAGTTAATGTCATAATCCTTATCTATTCTTTTGTCTATTAAAAGATTTAACACACAGATTTACACATACACATATATTTTGCACAGCTATTCTTCTCTGCATTGAATTCAATTTTATTTGGACAACCTAAACAAAGCCTTTTCCAAATATTTATCATAAGCATTTACTGCCTATACCTAAAATAACCTATACACAGCTCAAATCTTTGCCTTAAACATAACTACAGTAGATCCTCAGAAATGAAGTTCTGCCTTTTGGTATCAATGAGGACAACTTGTCATGACAAGGATAGCATTCAAAAAATGCCAGAAAATGTCCTAAAGAGGTAAATACAAGTATAGACACACAAACACACACACACACATACACACACCTACAGATGGAGGAAATAAGCTCAGCACTGCCTGTGTCTGCTGAGGATGTGAGGTGCAGTGATGGCACATTAACGATAGGACCCATGACAGCAGTATGCATCAGCCACACTGAACAAAGCATGCAGCCAGTTTTTAATTCAATAAGGATTGTTTTAGTGAAACAATGGCCCTTGCCCCACTGGGTTAGGAAAGGGTGAGAAAGGTGAGTTTGTCAGTGGTGGCCGACCAGTGTTTTTCTGTTTTAGGCTACGGATGATTCCGTGAGTTCAGTGGGGCCGTGGGTCAGAAATAAATGTGGAGCAGCAACATCCGCCATTTCTCAGGTAACTAAAAAAAAGGATTTACAGTGAGGAGGAAGAAGGGAAAACACTGCCAAAAATGCTCACTGTGGCATCATTAAGCCTATTTGGAGATGATGACTAATGTATGTCTCCTGTATATTAATATCAGACATTTTGTAATGAACGTTCTTGTTCGAAGCGTCTTTACCTTGTTCTTAACTAAAAATGCTACAAACTTGTGCATTTTGTTATTTGGTGACATAATGGACATAGAACCTCTCCTTGGTATGCAACCTGTTAAAAATAACAAAGCAAAATTAAGGGCTAACAAACAATTTAAGAACACAACATCACCGCATGAAGATAATTAATTATAAAGAAGATAAAATTTACTACAAAGGCACTAGGTATTGGAGATTTGTGGTAATGGTGACAAGTCTGGACGTTTACATTTTATACTATGTAGTAATATAAATGTCTCACATGGGCTTCAATGGTTACAAAACTGTGCACAATTACAAAATCTCAGATGTAAGTTATACTTACTATAAACACGAAACATTACATAACAGGGAAGCACCTCTGTGTGTGTGTGTGTGTGTGTGCCTTCTCACAGTACTATTTGCTTTCCTCACAGCCCATTTACTCTATGCTAATGGAGTCTACTCATGCAGAGCAGCAGGTCTTAATGAACAACCTTTGGCTGGTAATCAGTGCTATTGATTAGCCTGAGCCCCAGCTTTAAGCAGGGCTAATTGATCAATCACCACTGGTTGCTTTGGATTAATGGAACATGACTGTGCCCCCCATAGACATATCTACTTCTAATGAAGAGGCCTAAATGAGAGTAAGTGTTTCTGTGCATGAAATACAAACAGTTACTCTGCATATGTTTACTGTATCTGCATCTGTGTATGAAGGAACTGGAGAGGAAAAAAAATTATAAAAGTAACAGATGTATCGTCTCTTTGAAAGGCCTGATGTGTCATTTCTGTCATCTTTTTGAACCGAGAAGCACAATTTCTTTACATGGAAGTATATAATATTTCAAAATAGAACAGACTTTTTCCCATAGTGTACCTTTAATGTTAAAGTATATTACATGAAGCTTGATTACCACTAATATCATGAGTAGTTTTCCACTAATGTGCGTGTTTGTGTGGCTTGAAACGATTTCAACCCAGTCTACAAGTTCAGAATGGGTTAAGATGATCTGATATGTATTTAGGTTATTACTGTCTTGGTCAACTACAACCTTTTTTTTTTAATTAGCCTAAATTTAAGTTTAAGATAGATCAATAATAGTTACAAATCTGCAGAGTCTTGAAGTATGCTACAGAGATACCTTTGAATTAAATCTTAAGATGAGTCTGTTGACTGGTGGCTTGTATGCTGATGGTATAACCTCAGCCAGTTGCATCACACCCTTATCTTGTCTTTGTGCTATTGCTGTCAATGCATCTACTGTGTCTTTGCACTCATTTCAGTGGCAACTTAAATGAGGAATTAACCAAAAGCCAGTAAATAATAAATAATTAAAATAAGCATTAAAATATTCCCTCATATTAATTTAAAGAGCTGCTAACACATTTAGAATTAGATTAATTAGTCTGCATTTATAAGGACTCTCTAGTGTCTGCCGAGCTCTAATCTAAAAGCCGTTGTGGGCAAGATTCTAAAAGGAATATAACAACAGGATAAGTGATTACTTAACCATCAGTTATGAGCCACAAAAACGTGTTCATATCACATAGTTCATATCACACATGCCTTGTTGACAGACACTAGCAGAATCCCCTTTCCAAAAATCAGGAAGTCCAAACACATACACAATCCTTTATGGAGCCACTACTAACCATGTAGCCCGTCAGTCATTCCAGGGTAAATTTTTTCTCTGTGTGTGTTTGTGTATGTGTGCGTGTGGGTGGACTGGAGGGTCCAGCTGGCCTGTCATGGGACTCCCAATCGCGTGTGAATAGTACTGAGCGGGAGCTGTTGCTAACTGATCCAACACTCAACAGGCTAAAAAGGTCGACTGGGGTGAGTTCAACACAGCAAAAGCAGAGATGCTGTTTTATGAAACCCAACTTCAGATTTTGTTTTAGAAATAAAAGTTAATAACAGTGTGTTTTAAGTATCCTACATTGTACAAAAACAAACATTTGTTTTTTTTAATCCTAGCATGATGCTACTCTATGAAATATGTAAATTCCAGCTTTTCTAGCTGAGAAAAAGTTAAAGTACATGTACACTGTGTAAGACAAAAATACTGCACCATGAATCATGTCATAAACACCTTGTCTCACTTCCTAAAATCTTTTTCTGACTGCAATTGGACAGCACAACCTGTGAACGCAAAGTTTTTAACAACAACCACCAACCAGTACAGAAGCTCTGACTCTTGCCTGTGCTGAAAGTAACAGACCACCTAAAACACATGCACATACAGGCCCCCATAATTTAGTTAACCTTGACCAACTAACCAACTGCACATAAACACACACACACACCCCTTTATCCTTTGACTGACTCGCACATTTTGTGAAACAAGAACACACTTCCACCCAATAACCTCTGGTGTGAACTTAATTGTGTATACTCAGGTATTGAGTTTCAGACCATGCCTGGCTCCCACAGCACTCAAAGAGAAACAGACGCTGTGAACCTGACAATGAGTGAGACACAGAGAAAGAGAGAGTGAAAGAGAGCGGGAGAGAGACATGGACCACCCAATAGCTGTGAAGAAAAACAAAGCTGGGTGGAGAGCAAAGTCAGCTTCGATCACATCAGGAGTCAGGTACGGCAGTTGGAAGTTATTGTGCAGTAGCAGTTTGCCAAAAGTAAAAGAGGCATGGAGAAAGTGAAGGTGGAACCCTAAAAAGGTCACATAGTGTTTTGATTTATTTACCTCAAAGCATCTCAATTTTGGGACTGAAGACCAAAAACTACTGGTTGCACTTACTATAGTACTGTATAAGTTTTGTGTTATGTGTCTGAAATAAAATGAAGATGGCTGCTAGTGAAATCAACAAAAAAAAATGAAGTAATTAATATCTCTGTGAGATTAATTGAGTTAACTAACTGGAGATTTCAATTAATGATGTCATGACCAGAATCACAAGGTCTATTGGGAAAACCTGAAACACTCATATATCCATACAAATCCCACTCTGTGCCCTTGATCAACCTGTTCAACTATTATTACATACGAAGAGGCTCTGTTGATAAATCAGTATAAACAAAGGCAAAAACACAAAACCTTAACTATAATTTGTCAAAGTAATTGTTATTTATGTAAAGTGGTGTCTCCTATTTGTTAAACAATAATACATCATCAAGTCTAACATCAGATTTTTTATGATACCCTAACACAAAAGGACTACTTTTAGCTTAGTTGAACGTCACAATTTAACAATTACATGGTTATGGATGTGGTTCTACTACTGGCCACCAGGGGGACATAAATATGCAAAGTGTTATCAGGGCATTGGAGGCTGAGATTTATTTCTGTGGAGTGAGAGAGAAAGTGGCCTCTGCTAAGCCCTGAAAACAGTGTTGTTCCAGAGAAATCTTTATTACAAAGTAAACAAGGAAACAATGGTACTGAAATATTGAACAGGGTTAAAAATGTATATCTATAAAAGAATACATATATTAAGTATAGGATTACATTTTACATAAATTATAAATAACTAATTGAATTTATACATTTTTATAAAGGCTGTAGTATTTATTGTATTCATTGAGCTTTCATCTTTATATGTGGCATCAACAAGGGACTATTTTAATCAATCAATCTGAGATGGATGCTTGAAATTACACTGTACCAACTCTGTGATTAGGGATTATGACATGCTACTGCTGGTAGTTAATCCAACACAGTTATAGTTCAGAGTTCAGTGTGTCCTTAAGTCAAAGGTCAAATGACGCTGTTCACCCTCTGCCCTATTATCCAAAGCAGAAGAAACTTATATATACTCTGCGGTGCGAGTGTGTGTGCATGCGCACACGTGTGTGAGTGGAGTCAGTTACCTTTCTATGCTGATGAGTGTCTTTGAAGCGTTGGCTCAAGGGACTTTCCAGTCTCTCTGGAACAGAAGGCATGGACAGCTGACCTGGGGGGGAGAGGGAGAGAGAGAGAGAGAGAGCACTCAGTGCTTCCAAAAGTGTTCAGCTGTATTAAAACGTAACGTAACTGAATACATACATCATACATGCATGTACACACTGTATTCCTGGAGCAAGTAAGTGAGTAGAGGTTTTCTTTAAATCATTAAAACTTAGATATAAGATAATGCTACTTACATATTAGCAGCGAATTAGACATAACATAATTTCAAGCTTGTGTTACAACTCATACATTTCCCCTGAAAATTCATATTATAGGTGTGATTTTTCACACCCCATCGGCCTCCATTTCCTATGTGATGTGTCACTAAAGCATTTAGCTCTTCTAAAAAAAAAAAAAAAAAAAAAGGATTACATCTCATGTCGCATTAACAAAATCTTCTTCAACCATATGACTGATATTATGAACTGTTAAAGCAAATTATATTGTAGAAGGAAAGAAGACAGAATTGTTGGATCACCCAAAAGTAAAGGATTATGATAATCAAGACATACATGGACAACTGTAGCTCAGTGGTAGAGCGAGTCATATTTAAACTTGAAGGTTGTGCGTTTGAATCCTGGCTCCGCTAATATACCTGACACTTAGCCCCAAGTTGCACCTGACGGCTGTGCCAGAAACATGTGAATGGGTATGAGAGAGTATGTCATAGAACATAGATGCACTGAGTGAATGGATGAGAATGGCAAATTTACATCAACACTAGAAAAGTGCTATGTAAATACAGACCATTACCATTAAAACAATAACAATAATAGCATGTTCATTTAATGCTGACTCTCCTTTTCTATTTCAGGGACTAAGATGATGCTCCCATCTGGATCATCTAACACAGTCTGAGCAGGTAGTGCAAAAGTTGTTCAAGGCCACCTCAAAAAAGCCAGAAGACTTCTAATGGTCACCACTGTTACTGCTTTGTTCTTTCTTAATTGCCAGTCATTGAAAAACATATATTCACTTCCTCTGCCATCACACATGTATAGACAATAAAAGACGACTCCTGCTCATCTACATCTTGTTGAGCTTGAAAGATAACATTTGTGACCTGACCTTGCTTTTTATCTGCTGTTATTAATCGTGATACTTTGCTACTTTGCAATTTTTAAAGGATTCTTGTAAGAAAGTGTCATTCATTAACTATATTTATTTTACAGTTAATAGGGTTGGACAGTGAATCTTATTCAAATCCAAATCACAATACGAAGCAAATGAAGCAAATTAGCAAATGGCATAGGCTGCCATAGGTTATGTAGCATAGGTTCCCATCCTTGCATTAAAATGTATAGTAGATTTTAATAGAAACTCCTAGTAATGCTTTATCATGTTTTATATCATTACAATGTGAATACTGACATGAGGTTGAACTTCAAAAAAAATAATAATAATAATGATTAATAAAACATTTTGCAAAATCATTCAGAACTAATAGTTATATGCACTTCATAAACAATAGCATAAATCTTAACTGCATATTATAGGATGCTTTTACCTGTCTGATATAGTCTGGTAATAACGCTGACCCTTTTGAAAAAAAACTCCAGTTGTGTTTGCTGTTTTTCTAAATTGGGAAATAGTCTGCAAGACCTGAGGGAATTTGGTTAAAATCATTTATGAGGTCAGGAGCTTTTCTCAATTTTTTTATTCCATGCCAAAGAAACTTGGTCTTTCCATCATTCGTACCTATAGCAGTCTAACAATCTGCATGTTAAATCTAAAACTTACACACATACTGTAGCAATATAAACACAGTCTCAGTAGGTATAACATTGTCATGATCCAATGTGCCCCACCTGTCTATCTTCCTGTCTGTCTGTCTTTCTCTCTCTCTCTCTCTGTCTGCATTGACAGAGAGAGAGAGAGAGGAGCTCTCAACAGACCTCCTGTGTCTGGATTAATCTCCCTGGTTGAATACTGATTTGAAGGTGGGTCATCTGCCATCCACCAACACCAAAACTAATTTCACTGTGTCACTGCATGATACCCCTGCCCACCACCCCCACTGACACCCATGCATGAACACACACTGCAAAATATCTTAATCTGTCTCTGTCTCATCTACATAGGAGAGGGGCAGAAAGGCGGGTAACTAGTCCGAAGGAGAAAGGTCAGCGCAATGAAAGAGTTCATCACTCTGAGGTGTCAAAGCCTCTCTTTAGGAGAGCAGATGAAGTGGGGCTGAAGGAGGAGAGGATGGGTGAGAAGAAAGGAGGGAAAGAATGAATAACAAAGAAGAAAAAGGGGGTCTGTTTTATGTTTATCTGGTTATTGGTTAACAGCCAAAAGTTTGTCACAGCCTACAGAGTTGGCTGGAATCCACCTATCAATCAGCCATCAAACTGTATTTCACCATCATGTGTTGTCTTTGATTGTATCTTAATTATGAGAAAACAGCTCACTTATCTTACTCAAGCTACAAATTGTCATTTGGTTGCTAACAACACACCAGAGGGCTCATTCATCTCTCCCATGCACACATGCACAGACACACACCCAAAAATTATCAGTGCAATGATGCATCCACAACACTTGCTGGCCTCTGGCATGAGGTAAACAGCTTTTGATGCTATCAAAACATGCTGCAGTTTGTTTGGGACCATCTGTCCAGTCTGTTGTGTTTTACTGGTGCAAGTCTTTGGATGTTTGTCGAGTGACAGCTGATGCATGGGCTCCTACAAAGTCCCAATTTAAGCATTTGGGATCCTGCCACACTGTGTTCACCCTGTCTACTATCCATTTCCTCTGCTTTGTCTTTTAGTTTTTTGTTTTGAGTATTTTTTTCTCAGCAAGATGTAGTCTGCATCTCCCAATGCCTGACACAGCAAATGACAGTTGGATTAAAACCTACTGTAGGATGTAGTAGAAGGCCTCACCCCCCATTAATATATATATATATAAAGTTCATAAAAAAGGCAGAACTTCCACAATGACTTTACATTCTTGTATGCAAAACTAGTTAGACTAAAACAGGTTTCTGCTGTCCTGTTGAAGGAAATATATAAACACCAGTGTGGATATAAGGTGGTTTCTTGAGAGATTGCGGGTTACATCTGAGTTGAGAGGTGGAGGGTGCAAACCGGGTTCAGGAAGTTTTCACTCCTCTCTTTCCAGCATGCCCCTGGCCTCTCCAACTTCCAGTCAACGGCTGAGAGAAGCCAGATGCAGGCAGGATAATCACCCCCTAATAAGAGGCTATATTGAAAGCAGGCTGGTATTCATACACTACAAGCTTGAAAAAGGCGTGTGCACACTCATACACATATGTGTACACATGGGCAGCCAGATGCATATATGCACACACATATTTGGAATAGACATACCCTTCAGAAAGACACAATCACAATATGTACACATAGACGAGCATGTGTAACAAAAAAAAAAAAAAAAAACTTACATGCACATACAAACTCTCAGCCACCCACCAGACCCAGATTCGTTTTCCACATCCTGATTTCAATTCTATACCACCATCCTGGAAAAATGTTAGCATATGGCAAAATATATCAATAATTTCATGACATTTCAATTATCAATTTAGAAAAAAGAAAACAGAGCCCCTATGCTTTATGTATGTTGGTGTCTGTTTTTGTGAATGAAAGAACATGAGGCATAGAATAGCATACATAGAACAGCAAGTCAAATACCCCTTTTTGGTTTTCAGATTGTCTGAAAAGACAATTTTTCCTTCCTTTGTTGAAACTTTTGTTGAAATATAGGAAGCATATTGGCAGCACTTAAACACCTAAAGAAAGCTGAAGGAATCTTTTATCCACCAATCTTACATTTCATCTGAAGGAAAATGGCTCAACATTTACCAGGATTGGTGGACTCCATCCCAAAATGAGACCACTACCATTTAAAAATGTAGTACTAATGTGACCTACTGTTTCATCTGTACTACACAAATAAACATAGTTTTTCCCTGTGTAACTGCAGAATGTTACTACATGTGTAACCTGCATGATTTTATGTGTAAAACGCAAATGTTAAAATGTGGCAACAGGTAATGCTGTTTGAGAGTCAATGGTTGTGGTTAAATTTTAGGCTACAGACTTTATTTGCCCTCCCTTGTCTGATAACTTACTTGTTTTTCATTTGCATATCTCTTGCCTTTATTTTATCACTTATCTGCCTGTCGTCCTTCATATTCAGCAATACATATTTTTAAATTGTCTTTCCCTCTGCTCTCCTGTGAGTCCTGTGAGTGAGTCTTTAGTTTGAATGGAGTGATGAAAATGTTGAGGCAGCACCAGGCTGTTTATTGAGGATGCTGTTCGGGAGCAAATACATACAATATACAGACAAACTTTACACATGAATCAATGACAAATGCTAAAATAATACACTAACATGCCATTGACAACATTTTGTACTTAACTTTATATGTTATTTTATTAACAAATCGCTCAACGTTGGACCATTACAAACCAGTCAAAACATTTCAAGTTCGAGAAGTGTTATCCACCAGTTTCAGTCAGAAGAGGTGTGTGAGGAAAACAACTGGAATAGGATGAGCAGGCACATCTTGATTAATGTTATTAGTTTATCATTTTAATTCATTATATTCCTGAATGTATTTAAACATTGTCCATGTAGACAGCAATACACACACTGTATGACTACCAAGAACAAAATGTATGTGCTAGCACATGCAAGCTCGTTACACAAAGACAATGTGTAACGAGCTTGAGTCTCCGAATATATATTGTACTGCAATCTACCTATCCTCACACGTAGTCACAACTATTAGTCTAAATTAACACATAATTTCTGTGGCACAAGAAACCCAGAGTCCACCCTTAAACCATCAGCAGCAGAATTCTTCCCTCTGCCTTTTGTTCATTTGAGTGACTATGAGGAGCAGCAGCAGCAGCAGCAGCAGCAGCAGCAGCAGCAGCAGCAGCAGCAGCTGCAGCCTCTCTCCCTGCTCGTGCTCAGCCAGGGGAAGGCAATAGGTTTAGCAGGCGAGGAGGCGAGGCAGATTTATAGTGTTGGAGGTGACCTCTGGGGCCGTAACACAGTGATGGGTGAGTGGCTCTCAACGGTAAGCTACTGGCACTTGACAAAGTGCCCGAAGCGGAATGAATTTACTTCTCTTTTCCTCAATCATCAAGCAGCCACTGCCCTGACCCCCATCCTGACTGCTATAACAAGATCTCCCATCTCACAAGGGCCTGAAAAATTTACTGTCACATCTACTTTTCAATGAGCTCAAGTGAGCACTTCTTTCACCTTCAGCGGAGCAGGTGCCAGTGTGGAGGAGGGCTAACCTGCACGCCCTGGTGTGTGTTTGTGTGTGTTTTATGTGTCATATGTGTGTAAGAGCAAGTGAGAGAGAGAGAGAGAGAGAGAGAGAGACCAAGAAAGAGAATGAATGAAAATGGATGAAATTTAAGCGGGTCCACCCAGACCAAGTCCTCCCTCACTAACCATCTCCCTTGCACAGACCTTAACACACTATGGGACACACATACATTTGGGCAGTTATTCATAGCTCTGCACTGACTCATTTGAACAGCCCAACCAAAACCTCAATCATAACAAGTTGATACCTAACCTTAACCTTCCCACACTTCATATCTAGTAACCTTGTAACCCTAACCAAAGCCTCAGAAATTAGGTTCTGCCAAATTAGGAGTGGTTTTGGTCCCTGAGAGGACTGCTAGTCCCGATGAAGTTAGTGACAGAAATAGTCCTAAGGAGGTGACAAAACACACACACGCACACAGAGGATGAGGCAGTCAGTCAGGGACACAAAGGGCACTGCTTTATGAGAGTGTGAATAGACATCTCTGCCATTCATATTAGAAATCAATCTACCTTATCATACTCTTACAGTATGTTATATACACACGCACACACAAACTGGCAAACGCAGCAGGCATTATGAAGTTCGGGCCTGTGTTTGCCAGCTTTCATCAGCTGGATCACAGAGTTGGACTTAATGATCCAGATTTTTTTTTTTATGCACAAACAATAAACCTTGGTGCACACACATTCAAATTTCATTTTCTTTCTCTAGTTGTTGAGGTGAAATTACAGTGGACGTGACAGTGAGGAGGAGAAAGAGAGACCTACTGTAAGTCAAAATATTTATTGGTATTTCAGATATTAGAAATAAATGAAAAATGCACTCCTTTAATTTAATAAAATATGATCAAATATCTTAATAATTTTTTTTGACAATACGTGATAGTAAAAGGGCATGTTAAAAAAACTCAAACAAAACAAAACAATAAAAGAGATAAAAACACAAAAAAAATCAATCTGTAAAAACTCTAGGCAGAACAATTTCCAACCAATCAAAACTCTGTGCTTTAGACTCAATCTAATTTAAACCATCTCTTGTTGTCAAACAAACAAGCAGCATACAGAGAGTAACTTTAACTAAGCGTATTCACACTCAAAGAAAAAAAATTACACTGACTTTCCTGTAGGTATCTCAATTAATTAAAAAGAATACAACATTCTATTCTTTTTTCAAAATTACCTCATAAATTCATCATTAGTACTCTTTGGTTGAGTTTTCATTCATTAGTGAATTAATGAAATAGTCATAGCTGTTAAACAAACATTAATTTACTGGCAACAGGGAGAGAGATGCTGCTGTTGAAAGTTTCACTTTTTAAAATGTTTCTCTCCATTAAAATGCCCACAGATACAACAGTTTAACTGGCAAATCAATACACTGTACATTAGACAAAAGCCAGTTGGTCGTGCCATCATTTCATTGTTTCAACTTCACTCTTTAAAATGTCATAACTAATTCAATATCTTTTCTTTTAAGCACAGCTCTTTTGTCTGCCATCACCCACTGGGATAATGTTATTATGATGAAACAATAAAAATCAATGATTAAGCATGTGTAATTTTCCAGAGACGATGTATCAAAATTTACTGTCTCTTTCTCTGGCGAGCAATCACATGTGCCCTAGAGTGCCAGACGCTCTACGAGATACAATTGAACATAAAGACAGGCATTAAAAGCTATTCAATAAGCCACCGTAAAATTGATCATGCTATAAAAGCTGCTATGCTGCTGCCACACATCCAAACACAGCCTAACACTTGATTTACAATACTTTATTGATAAATTCACACCAATTATTTTCCTCTCATATCTGCTCAGTTTTTATATAAGTGAAAAATGTATTACACTACACTCATACTTCATAAATACTTATGTTATTTTGGCAGTAATCCTGTGGAAGTATCACACTTGTACTTCAGAGTTATATTATTGTTGTAACACTACAGTGCTGTGGGACTTAATTGTATTAATTAAATGTATTAGTTACTAATGACTGACCTGCCTATTATTCTCTTTCTGCTTATCAAAATATTTCTACTAGATTTCCACCACTGCATGTCAGGTCTGAAAAAGTACAGTGTAAAGCTCCTTGAGATAATGTGTGATGTGATTTGGCCCCATAAAAATTAAATTCAATTGGTTTCTATTGGTAGGTACTATGTTTTCAATCTCTGTTCCAAAGATAAGTCAAAAATCCTCCTACCAACATCAATAAGTGCAGAAAACTCTCATGACGGAAAATACAACAAAGGAACCACTCCAGTACACAGTTTACTGATTGATACACTATATGGACAATGGACAGTGTGCCACATGGGCCTTTCCATTGCAAAATAAAAATAAAATAAAAAAGACAATTCCAGTGGCAAAGAGCTGTGCTGTCTGCTGGATCAGTGGAAGTGGCTCGGCAAACAGCGTTTTTCTTTTAACTTTCAATTCTCCTAAGCATGCGTGCTTCACAGCCCCTAGGGCTATTGCCTTTCTCAATCTGTCCCTGGAGAGGCAGGAGTTATGGTCCCTGTCGATTGAGGAGAAAGGGATGTTATTCCCCTGTCACCCCCTGGTCGCGCCGCCATCCTCCATGCCCTGATCTACAGCCTACACCACCCCCCACCCCTTCTTCCTCCCTTTTACCCACTTTGCTTTGTCGTAAGCTGCAGACTATGTCGTTGCCATGGGCTCATGAGATGAGGACGAGGAACAAAATGCTTTGGGGGGAAGGGGTGGAGGTGCTGATATTGGTTTTGAAGTGCTGTTGGCTGCTGCGTGATGTTAGTAGTGCTAAATAGTTTAGTACTCTGTTCACAACTGGGAAATGTGTGTTTATTTACATTCAATATGTATTTGAAATTAATTCTTTTTATTGTGTTTATTCTTTGAAGGGTGATGGTATGACCAGGGGAGTGTTGGACAGAAAAGACAGCTTGGACCAGAGATGGTGATCCACCCTGCAGAGATTATGCAGGTCCTTGACTGACAATCTTGACAGTGGAACAGTAGCAGGGCTAATCAGTCAGGATTGTTAGTTAAAGATATTGCAATATGCCTGAAAACTATCACAATAAAAACATTGTTGTGATAGCTTTCACTCCGGAGTGAAAGCTAGAAAGAAAAACAGCTAATTGTGTTGTTTTTGTGAAAAGACACATTTGTTAAACAGCAACCTTTAATTTATTAAATAATGCCCAGCCCTTGTTAAAAGTACAAGCTTCATTTGCATTATATAAAAAAAAACATGTCATGCTTGTTCGCAAGAACAAAATTTATGTTTTTAACAGATCTAACTGTACAAATGTGTCTATTGTCAATGTGTTAGTGTGTGCACATCTGTGTATCCCTATGAGTTAAAGGGAGCTTAGTTAAAATCAAATTTTAACTGTAAGAGATCACCATTGATCAGAGTTAATATGGCAGATAAATCATTGTATGGGCAAAAAAAAGTGTAAAAATACTTTGAGTTCAATGTGAAACTGCAGGGGGTCAGAGAACGTCAGCTGGGAAGGTGGTCTCTAATGTCACATAAATCCCAAACCCACCTCCAATTTTTGTTATCTGATTGAGATTTGAAAACTGTTATAATTTAATAATTTGGGTCAATGTTAACACCAGGCCTGAATGAGGTTTCATTATGCCACTGCAGTGTTAACGCCTGCTACAAAGTATATTGATCAATCTAATATTTTCAAATATTTCATACATGATCTTCTCTCATGCCACAGTTTGAATTAATCTACTTTGGTAACAACTTTGTGATTAAGTCTTCTGTTTTGGTCGTTTTGAGTTAAAGTTTGTCTTACATGTTTGTGCAATTTCTAACGTACGGTATTTTGTGATAAAGAAACTGCAGCTCACCACTAAACACCACTAAAATGACCAATGAACAGCAGCAGAAATATCAGTAGACCTGGCACACACTCAACAATCAACTTCCAGTTTTTTTTCCTACTTCCAGTTTTTTTTCCTACTTCCATCAGTGCTCATCCTCTTTTAGCAACACCTTAGGTAAATTCTGAGAGTGTGAGGGTCTCTCTGGGTGAACGAATAAATAAATAAGCAGATAAATAGATGAATAACCCAGAGGAATCAGAGCCTACGTGGCTTGGCAATCCATCATATATCCTATTACAACACACTCAGCGGCACCCGCAGTATGTATAATGTAGTCAACCTCCGTAAGCAGATACAAATTCAACTATTTTTCTCCTCAATTTGTTATATCTGACAACAACACTGCTTGTGCCTTGTTGTTTCTTTGAATTATGAATAGATTCCCTTCACCGGGTTTTCTCTGTTGCGTGATATCGTAGGGCTGTAATGCAGATCAGCTTTGGAAAATAAATTCAAGATGCCTGGTGCATTTTTTGGCGGCTGGGTGAATATGCATAAACAGCTGCGCTTAAAGCCACTTTAAAACAAGCAATGGGGCTCGATATTTCATCTTCAGATTTGTTTCATTGCTTGTGATGAATATAAAATGCCAGAATGTAGTGTGAGTACAGGAAATACAGTTGTTTAAGTGTTTAAAATGATCCTAGAATGCATTTGAGATATTTCACACATCGGTGAGAAATGGTGCTCTGACAATTTAAAAATTAATTCATGTCACAAAGTCCTTATCCGAATTCAGCCATGGCACTTAGACCCACACACTTGACTAATATTATTAACAAATGCTGATAATAAAAAAAGTAAAATGACACAGAATCAGTGAGGAAATAAAAAATGAATTAAACAGATGCAAGAGCACAAGATTGAGAGAGAAACCCAGTGGTAGAGAGGAAGAGGACTGTAAATACATGGAAAACCAATAACACATTGTGACCACTGCCTGTTTGTTTGGGTATTTACACTGAGAGGCAACGATCAAGTACTCATAGTTTCAGGCCACATTTCAGGGCTACACGTTCTCAAACCAACAACCCAAAATTCCAATCCACACTGAAACACATGTACACACACAACAAACCCCAAAGTCACTTATTTGTCTATTACTATTAAAAAAAATAAAAGAAAAAGTAGGATCAGATGAGCTTTGAGGAAGTGGGTTGGGTTGGGCTGAACTTTCAAACCATGTTTGGTTAGAGCAGATGTAGAATTAGTACACATCATTTTGCATCAGTGAGACACTGAACACGTGCTACTGCTCAGAGGCCAAATACCTCTCTGTCACAACAACACACACATGCACACACACTCACATCCCCTGTCTGTGATTCTGCTGTGGTAATTGTCAATATGTTCTCAATTCCCACGGCAACCATGCCTCATTTTCACAAATTAATTTTATATTATAAAGGTAAGAATTCTAACTTGACAAGTGAAGTAAATCACAGTTTTTAAAAGGTTCAACGCAGACCTTAAACCACACAGGCATTTTATTTATAGCTGAATACAGTTATTTCTTGAAAGTTAGAAGTAGCCAGAGATTGAAGTGTTGAGTAAATTATAGTGACAACCATTAATTTGTCCTAATTTTATTTTCCTTTTTCAAAAAAATATATGTTAGAAATATCCAACAAGCCAGAGTTGAGTTCAACATATCTTGAAAAGTTTTTTATAAAGCTGATATTGATATGGTGATATGGAGTCATTAGATTGTACTGCCATGATGTAAGATCTTACAGAAGTAATCTGTTTGATTATATGCCCATATCCACTGATAGGCCCAATATTTATCATTCAATCACAATGACCTCCCATTAATATATTTTAACATTGAGTTCATCTACTGCAAATAATGTGACATTTGAATTGAAAAAAGTACAAACTGCTCCAGCAGCCAGCTGAGCACCCAGATGAAATGGCTACAAAGATACTGTCATTCCAAGGGAATATTTTTCTTTTTTGTATTTTAGAGCAGGGGATTCTGTTGCATGTCAGTGAACTTGGCTAAACAAGCTTGACAAGTGATGGTGTGTGGATGGAGGTAAGCAAGGAGGAGTCAACCCCACGGTCAGAGAAAGATGTGTGTAATCTGCGGAGGATGCATGCAACAGACCGCCACACTGCTTTATCTACAAGGCCCCTAATTGAGAGGGATGCTGGGGAACACATGTTAGGAAAAGAGGGAAAGGAGAGCAGTGCCAGATGTCTGCAATGTGCAGGCATATGGTTCCTGCAAGTTTGGTTAAATTAACTGAAAATGGCCCAAGACATCATGTTCGCTATGATGATTTGTTGAGAATGGCACGATACGGCACAATACTGTAACTATCCTTCCTTCATTATATAATGAAACCAATGACTCATCAGCTGGCCCATCTAAAAGTGCACCTGTCAGTACTTAAAAATCACACCACATCAAAACCTGGCTTAACTTTCACATGATTGTCATGTTTAGAAATAATGTGATATGAAGAAGACATTAAGTGTCGCCAAATGATTATAAACAGACATAAAACAGAATACACTCTAATTACTATACCTCCAGTGTAGAGACAGTCACAGTTTGAAGCAATGCTCAAAGACAAAATGCAATTTTTATATTACTCTAGCTAACTTGGTTTGGAGTGAACAGTGAGCCCACTTGTGGTATTGTTTTAAGCAATGTTTGTTTGCCTGTCAACACTTGTTCCATCTCTCACATGGGTTAGTTTAACAACATTTGTCTCAACTATGTGGCTGTGTCCATCATTATTACTGTGTGCCTCACTGTAGTCACAGAAACACATTCCTTAACAAATCCTACCTACAGAAAGCACTCATTTTAGAGCTAATGGCCTACATGCAACAATATGGAGAAAACCAATATGTACACTCTCTCATTACACAACGGACACACTGTTACTGCAAGTAAACAAAAAAGCTTAAATTGCACATTAATGTATAATGATGTTATACATTGCCTTTTTGGAATCTAAAAGAGACAAAGAGATCGATTGTAGCAACTCAAGTGAGCCCTCCAGAAAAATTCAATAATTTCTCAAATAAGCATCTTTGGTAATTGGCAAAGGCCTTTAAGAATGTTATTTCTGTTTGAAAGAACTTTCAACCTTCAACTCTGATCAGGGCTATTTCATAAGGAACACAGCCCTCTTACAGTAACTCAAACACCCACATAGCTCATTCAATTCAAGTCCCACAACACTTTACCCCATATACCTCTGCTAATCCTTCATTACAAATGTGTCCTTCTCTTGAGTTCACATTGAATACTGTACTTTTTTTTTTTACCTTGTTCAACTCACTTTTTCAATGTACTCTTAACATAAGCAGTGTCTACTTTAGGCATTTGTGCAAACCAACCTGACTAATAAAAATATAGATAAGGCTTAACAGTATCAAAGCACAACATTCCCCCATCACACTCACATAAACACACACAGAGGAGTTGACGACTGACCTTGTCCATTCAAGATACTGCCATCACTTTGGAGATGCTGTGGTTATTGTTAGCAAAAATGGGTCCCATCTGTTTGTTTGTTGCTTGTGCTTCATAGTGAGATGAAATTTTGCACCATATGTGGAGCAAACAGTCCAAATACAGACACCACTGTAATAAGACCACCTCCTCCTAAAAAGACAAGATTCTGCTCATTTACCACCTGACATTATTGGGCTTTTTTTGTCTAATACTATTTTAAAAAAGACAGAAAAAACAACTAAATATTATTGTCAAAAGTGCTTATGCTAGATTTAATGTTACAACATTTTAAAGTTGATTTAATGTTGTAGCACTAAGTCGGAAGCAGATTGGCGAGGAAACAAATGGACTGAATAATATGATCTCTCAATCATTTCATTTTGAGAATTGTGTTACATTATTTTTTGCTGCTGGGTATGAGCTGTCAGGTTGTGATGGAGGTTCAAGAATGTATTTTTACACAGGGAATCTTTTAACAACTGCTCGCTAAGTGAATGGAATAGACAATAATAATGTCAGGGACCA
Organism: Brachirus orientalis; assembly: GCA_016785285.1. Taxonomy (NCBI): domain Eukaryota; kingdom Metazoa; phylum Chordata; class Actinopteri; order Pleuronectiformes; family Soleidae; genus Brachirus; species Brachirus orientalis. The sequence continues at coordinate 1,284,789 of JAFBJR010000180.1, read as the reverse complement.
TGCAAATCACCTGCAAAGGAAACGCAGTAAATCACAGTGTGAGATGTGCACAGAGTGGCAACGAGCAGCAGCAACACAAAGCACATGTAATATTCAAATGTGAACATTATGATTGTCAGAAACCCTTGCCAGCTTTATCTCATTGTCAATTAATTAAATAAGTAGCTAAAATAAAAATTAGTACTTCCAATAGCTTATAAAGAACTGTCTGGTATATTTTTTTTATTTTACATATTATATCTTAAAATTCAATAGAGCTTTTTCAAATAATATGGGGGTCATATTCTTAACACTATGTTAAGTAGACGACCCCCATATTAACAGGGGTCAAGTAATAAATTATTAGAGTTGCTTCAACATACACGTTTCATTTATGCCATTCTCCTATTGCAGTGTTTTGCATGATTTTTTTAATAAGCAATCAAAAATAGAAATTACTTAATTCTGTAAATGCTTCATCTACTGTGGCAATATCATGACGGACGCTGAGACTGACTTTCAATAACAGAATGAATCCAGGGATGAAACTCTCCCTCTCTTTCCCTGACTTGAAACTGGTGTCTCCACTCTTTTCCACAACCAAATGACTCCCAACTCTACTGAGTGCAGCATGGGTCAGGCAGCGAGATTGAAGCCAGGGTGTCTGGTTAGCGTTAAAAGTTTAACAGGGGATCTAAGACGTCTGATTTCATTCAGCAGGCCAGTCGCTACTCTCTCTTCCAGAGTCCCTTGCAGTAATGCCTTGCAGATATGCCATTGTGGCAACAGAGGGGTAATATCATGTTGATAATACATGATTCACCTTTATAAAACTAGAGAACTTACCACACAAACACACACGGGCTCAAGCTACACTGCTCCACTCTTACCTTTCCCAAGTGATTCAGGGAACTACAGACGCCTTCACATGCCAGGAAAGATGTTGTTTGTATAGTAAGCTTCTGCTTTAAAACAGGAAATGCACCCTCTGGCTGGTTTGTCAGTTCTGGCTGCTGTAAAAAAGTGCCTTAGTATAGACCTCCACTAGCTGATGTCACACAACCAAAGCAATGCCATTTTGGCAGGAAACAGCACTGTCCACATCCATAGCCATATATACTGCATATAACCAGCAGCATATATACCATGCAATATGTCAGGCAATTAATCTCTTCACCAGTTGTTTTCACAAAAAGTTAAGATGGTGGATAGCTGTTGTGCGCCAGGATACCAAAACAGTCAGGAACAAGCTAATGGGAGAGATCCTGAGGAGAGCAGAGGTGGATCATTGCTATAAAATACACAGGCAAGTGTGGGAGACAGAGATTGGGAACCCACAGAAAACAGATTCGGCTTATAGAGTGTTCACTTCATAAAAGCTACTATCAGGAATCACAACACTGGAGTCCGACATACTCAGTTTCTCAGATTCTGTGATATATTGCTTGATTCCCATGGATTTAAAGTGAGTACTCATATAAGTTGAAAGTGGCAATGGTGCCGGTAATTTTTCAAGAGCTTTTCCTGCCAACATGGCGATGTGATCAAACTGAGTCACTTGACATCCAGAGCGCTATTCCCTTGGCTAAAGTAATATATAAAAAACATATGGCTACAAAACAAATTTTTAAGTGAAAATAGACGTACGCAAATATACAAATGGGTAATCAGCTTCTGCCAATAAACCAGCCAAAATGTTACACACTGGAACATATCAGTGTAAACCAGGACAACCGATATCAACACAAATTAACTACAGCCTCCAAAATTACTACCAAATTAAATAAAAAACATTAAATTACAAAATGATTCCAGAAACAATATACAGCTGACCAAATGTCCCCCTGAGGAAGGTGGTAAACAAAATTTAATCTACATTTTTGTTTTAGCCTAAATTGCTGAAGCATGTGCATGCATGCACACACACACACTTGCTAATACAACTTAAATTAACAGTAAAGAGCTATAACTGTATTTATCATATTAAACTGTGCAGTAAAAATTAAAATCCTTCACTGTGAAAAATACCACTTCTGAAGTGATTCAGTAATTCAGAAGCAAGGCTACAGGTGCTGCCCTCTTCAAAGGGTACATTAAGAAAAAAAAAAGGTACAAAAAGTGCTATTTCACTTATTCTTATATATTCAGATTCTATCTTTCATTCATATAATAAAAAAATCACATAATGGGTGACCTTCCTTGTTCTTTTTCATTTGACCGTGGATTAGTTGTGCTTTTTGACGAGCAAGGCCAGCAGAGAAATTAAATTAGCAAGCAATCGTGTTACTTTCTATCATGGCCAAAAAGTGATGGTTCAAATCCTAGAATAATGAAAAACTTTGTGGGAAAACTGATTTCCCTTCCATCAATACTTAATACTCATGTGATCCTAATAAGCAAATACCCAATTGTAGATGTATTTAAAAGTTATCCCACTAAAGTTGCCTGATTTCTTTAGACAGTATCTTAGAAAATGTATCTCACTTACAAAGAGAGCTCACATATTTTGGGAAAAGTGGATATGGTGCTCAAAGAAGGTAGCCCAATGTCATATGCTAACATGTTCTTTTCTTTTTTTTTTTTTATTCTGAAATGAACCCGTAGTGTGCATGTGATTTTACGGTGTACATTTTCAGTCTGATAACATACCTGTACTCCTCTCTTCTGCTTCCCCAGTTTGTGGTGTGTAGGTGGTCTCCTCCTCCTGACTTGGGCTGGATACAGGAGGGAAACTGACAGGACGAGAGCTGGTAACTGAGCTGGATGGTCGTGAACTGGCACAGTTCTGTATGAAACAAGAAGGTAGCACCCGACACTTGTTAGAGGAATACACGTTATCTAACTTCTTAATCCATCCCTAGTTTCTCACTGGGTATGAAAGCAAACTAAAAATCCTTAGTTTGAAGATAATTTTTGAGGGTTTATTAATCTTAGAAGTTAAAAACAGAGAAAGATATACAAGGCCAGAAGAGTACACTGTATACTAAAGAAATCTTCAATGGTTTCAATAAAGAGCATCAGTTTGTAAGATTTTATTTATTATGGAACAGTTTCTTCAGTTTGAATTAATTTTATGTAAATCGTGTTATAATAAAAGGTCTGGTGTGTAAAACATCAGTGACATTTAATGTCTGTAATAAACAAAGGACTCCTCCGCTCACCCCTTCCCAAGTGTCAGGAAACTTTGGTGGCCTTCACAGACATCATTGTTCTTTGTTTTTATGGTAAGTTTCCACTTCCAGATGGCCTCAAAACAATACCTTTGTCTACAGTAGATCCAAACTTGTATTCTAATGCTTGAAAAACCAAGCCATTTTTTAAAAGTTATTGTGCAGACAATACAAACATTCTTATGGGTAGCATACTCAATTTCTGCCAAAACACAGTCCTAAATGTTACACACTGGACCTTTGAACACTTTAAACACACTGGACATTAAAAAGATGTGATGAGCCACTTTGGATCAGCATCAGATCAGAAAGGGGTCTCCAAAAGGCTTCAGGGCCTCTTGTATTACATTCTGTACTTGTATCAGGCAGGAATTCCTCACATGGCAAATAATTGCAGCCTGCCATGATAGTGAGACAAATGCATGCACTGCCACATCTCATTGCAAGTCATACTAACCAGGGCTGTCAGCAACAAAAATAAATCACACATCATTCATAGTCTTTCTTTAAACAATTCTAACAACACATCATTTTTGTTGCTACCAGACTAAGACAAAAAATAAACTTCGAGTGAAGCTGAGACTGAATCTAACCAACTTCTAACTCCTTATATCTCGTCAAAACTTGAATGAAGTTAAAAAAAATCTAATCCACTTCCAATTTATATCTATATTTCAGTGGTGTCAGGGGCATGGAGTGTTGGGGGGGTGTTTTTTATTTGGGTCTTGCAACTGACAGCTTTATTTCATAAAGCAATCTGGCTGTGTGTGTACAAGAGGGAGGTCAGGGTGGGTCAGCAGGCACTTGGTATCAAACAGACAAGCAACACCGGTCAAAGTGCTCTGTGTGTGTGTATGAAAACCCCACCCCCCGGGGATAAAAAAGCAGTGTGTGTGACCCACACCCATGTAGAGGGCTACCGCAAGGAAGAGGGCTAAAGAGGTCAACGCAAGTGTGGAATTAAAGAGGGGAGAGTGTGTGATTAGGTTTGGTGGAATTTATGTGTGAGGTCATGTGGGTCAGTGGTGCATCACACCACTGTATCAAGAGCAATATTTAGTTAAATAGGTTCTGCAACAGTGAAACAGGTTACATCTTTTAAATATATTTAATCGGATGTGATGTACACTGTTTAGGTATATAAATAACTAAGTCTGAGCCTGCCAACCTACCCATGAATGTGCAGTATGCCAGGTTAATGTAGAAAGCATTTTTACATTATTATTATTATTTGGTTATAATGTTTGTGACCAAAGAACAAAATGAAAGATTCAAAATATAGATTTTAATTTGCTTTATCTTTTCTAAATCTTTACATTGAAATTCAAGGGTTGATGTTCCAATTTTTGCAAATAATATAACATATGAACCCCTTTATCTCTGACAAGTACTATTTGTCTACAAATGACCCCATATGCAGTAACACCACCAAGGCCTCTTTATCCCTCGCCTTTGAAGGCACAATACCAAATCCTATGTTTTACAACAAGGAGATATATAGGGCCATGTCCGGTCATCTAGAGCCAAATGTCTCCTATCTAGCCAACGGACAGGTAGATACAGTATATCAAGGAGGATTTATGGCACAAAACAGCATTAGCTAAAAACTGCCGGGTGACAGTAATGGCTAAAAAATGCATTCTGGTAGCACAACCGGGCAAGACTGGAAAATTGCTACCACGAGTCTGGAAAGGAAGCTGTAAAAAAGACGGTAAATGTGGGGGCCTCACTGATAGCGTGAGCAGCCAATATATCAGACCGCACCTGGTGGCAAGAGACCCTCGGGGGCCCCCTTTACCCGCCCAACATGGTCGTGACAAACATGCAGACAGATGGACAGCCACACACATACACATTATACATTAATCATAGAGTTTAATTTATCTATTAATTTTTGTTTCTTCACATGCTTTTAATGTTCATGAAGTATGTGTATTCTGATATTTTTAAAAATAATCTAAGGTTGAGAAATAATGGGGCTGGGGTGGGCACATCTGAGTATGTTAGTGTGTTTGGTAAGTGTGTATTGGGTTGGGTTTGTGATGGACATAAAGTGTAACACAACAACCTGGAAAGAAGAGTGAAGCCAAAGGACAAGATGTTGTGTGTATACCAGAGTCTATAACTGTCTATATGTGTGTGTGTTGTGCACCTGTGTCTGCTAGATGCTATTATCTGCTTTTAAAGTGCTTTGCATGGGCTATGATCTTCCTAAACACACAAATACACACACACATAAACACACACATGCACAGAGAGATCCTACCATTTCAGCCAGCGTCCAACAAGGTATAAATACTGGCCCTGACACTTTAATGTCAGGGGACGGCTTGTCCTGGATTAGAAACTTGTAACCCACCACAGAGCTTGACATTGCTGGGATGAAGGTGCTGCAATGTGCAGAGGGAGGAAAGGGAGGGGGGGCTATTATGAAGGGTCCACATTTGATGTATAAGGGCATCTAACATGGACTGTCGACTTGTAAGAGGCTAGCAGATGTACAATGTTGCTGTGTGGCCAGCTTTCATTGGCATTGCTGCAGTAGTGATTTTTTCCCCCATGAGAAGCAAAGGCTGTAAGGAAAATTGAGTCTGTTGCACTAAAGTGTAGAAGACACACACACAAAGGCATATCGACACATACACATGCTTTTTCACAGGAAAATATTGGATAACATACTGAAAAATTAAGCGCTTTTCTCCTCTCCTTGATCCTGTTGACTGTGCTGCGAACCTGGAAGAAAGAGAAAGAAGGGGAAAGAAAGAGATAAGTGCATGTGACACAGCATCAATGAAACACACTCAACAATAAATCAAAACAAAAAATCTTTCATGGTAAAAGCCTGTAAGCACACATAGAGTGAAAAAAGAAAAGAAAAAAATGTGGAAGAGAAATAGCACATTTTGAGCATTAGTTTGGAGGCACTGATTGGCAGTGGATGTGGAGGTGTTTGTGCATGTGTGTGTGGCCAGGTGTTCCAGTATGTCCCAATAGCTAATGGGACTTGAAAGTGACACATAGAGCTGGCAAACTAAGGAGACGACTTCAAGCTATCATCTGTCAACACACAGCGACGGGGCCAACAAATGGAGCCATTGGAGGAGAAGGGGCCGCCCTAGCAGAACAGATTACATTTTTACACTCCACATGAAACAGTGTCTGCACACCTTCATTTAACACATACAACACCAGACACGAGTTTTATCGATTTTTAAATATATAAAGGATACATACATAACATTTTACTATGTACTAATCTAGCTTATATGTGAACTTTCTACATATAAAGTAATTTACTTGCTTATTTCATATACTATAAAACAGTATTCATCACTCTATTGAATTATAGAAAATAGCAACTTAATGCAGCAGTAGGTTATATACAACTCTACATTTACCACCTAACATTTACTGTAAATGTTCAAGATAACTAGAAAAGGACAAAAACAAATAATCAGAATTTTTAATTATTTTAATGCTGTGCTTATCTCCCTGCCATGAAATTATGATGCTTAATTTAGTAATGTTATAATTACTGTTGATGTTATTTTCATTTACAATATAGATATTATACTAGTACATCTAAATTATTTTCTTTTACAACAAGCTATTCAACCTTATTTATGTATCTGTCCATTTAAGAAAGGAGGAAGAGGTGGAATTACAAATGATCAATAGTTTGGTTAAGTCAACTATGGAAAGCCTCTGGCACTTGCAAAGTCTCCCTGTGTGTGTGTGTGTGTGCACGCGTGTGTATATGTGTACACGTGAATTTGTTCATGCACGTTTGTCAGCACTCACTGTAAATTTGTAGCAGCTGGGAACTCATCACTACAGCCCTTCCCAGCCCAGCCCACCACGTTAGTGAATATGCATTATGGCTTATGGCTTCATTAAGTCACTGCGTGTTATAAATTATGACACCACACCAAACACGCACAGTCCCAGAGACACCGTGTGTATACAGAGGCTGTTTTGCATATGTGCCACTGTTGAAAGGCCACATAATGAAGAGAACCAGAGCCTTGTGACAAAACAGATTCAACAGCACCAGCACTGCGTTTACACAAACCTCCCATAATTCCTGACAAAGTGTGCAGAAGGCCTTCGACAGGGTGAAGATGTTGGAGAGATTCACTGTTAGCATTTTTAAATGAGGAAAGTAAGTCCCGAGGATTCCATTGATATCAAAAGCAGCCAGCATGCTGAGGCAATTACATGACACTACTTAATTAATCATTTGACAATGAGGGGAAGGGCATTGTTTTAGACAATTGTTATGTGTTTAAGAGGTTTTTGTGCACACTCAAGGTTTCGCCATGATGCAAATGGGCACTAAGCGATTACCATATGAAAGCAGCATGCCTGACAACACCTGCCGACATCCTTGGAGCTGATGGAAATAAAAGGTCATCAAAGCGTGATATTACAAGGTGACCACCAAGGAAAAGCTAATTGCAATGAATAATAGGGAGCTATTGTCAGGTAATTAGCAATTAAAACGTAGTATTTTGAGACTAATAGCAGCAAACACAGTCGGTCTTCCATGCCATATTTATAATTACTCAACCTGAAAACCAGCCTCATGAATAGAGAGCATTTTTCAGACTTTGAAGCACAAGCTAATTCAACGCCTTTCTTTAGCATATCAAAGTTAAGTGTCACACAGATGGTTTAAGACTCATTTGTTCTACCAAGTTAACAACTTATAGCAACTTGAGTTGCCAAGTCCTTTCTTATCTCTACAGACCTTTTTTTTTCAATCAGCAGCCTCATAACGCCCCTGCATGCTTGTTGTCATACTGTCTTGTAGAGCAGGTGGGCAAACTCATGTGTGGGATAATGTACTCAAACGAGAGGTTGCAGTCCATATCAAGGCTAGATAGCTTTAATGACAGGCAGAAGAGGAACCTCCAATGGTTTGGGAACCAACCAGGGGTCCTTTTTTCTAATATAGCATTTCTTTCATGTTTTTATAAGTAACTGCTTCTACGTCTTAGAAAGGTAGAAAACTGAAGCCAGAGGTGCATTTCACATGCTAAAGAAATATATTATGCCAACCAGTGTGCGATAAAAAAATTCTAAACCACTAGAAAAGCAAATAAAGCAAGACTGTTGATTTATTTTGCAGTGTTAAGGATCACCCCTCCCCGATTATACATTGTCAATGCTTTTCCTGGGACCAAAGGACAGCTCTTCATGCTTTGTAAATAACATGTATGAGGAAAGCAAGCAAGCAATAAAGCAGAAAGGGAAAATAATTATTAAATAAGAGATGTCTCTTGGGTGATCAAACAGTGGACATAATTACAGAAAGTTAATGGGCTTGAGTGAAAACATGGGAAAAGGGGATAAAGAAGAAGGATGGTGGACTATTGAGATAACATAATTCCATGTTAACCAACTCTGAAAAAAATCTATGTTTATTGGCTTGGCTATTTAATCAATAGGCACACAAAAATATGTATGTTTGTAATGTATTCATAAGAACTGAAGACCAGTATTGAACTTTTTTCAATACCCCCACAAAGGAGACATTAGATGAATTCAGCATTTACACAGAACAAGGTTATTTTTATTATTGTTTTAATTCTGCCACAGATTTTCTGAACTGATCACATCACATGCAACTAATTTTTTTTATCTTTATTTGCTTCTATTTTTATTAAATTCTATTTCTTTATTTATGATCCTTTTTCTATTACATGATCTATTGCTTTACCATTCGTGAGGAGTCATCGTTGTGTCCATTGTTTAACAGTGAACAAGAGGACAATTGAAAATTTTAATTGAAGGTGTACAGTTTGCTCAGAGACACTGGAAAACAGAATTTTACATTAGTAGGAGGAGCCATTTGCAGCATTTGAGAGATTACTGATTGTTGTTACGTGTCACACTGTTAAATGTGCATACTAGGGAAAACCATTAAATGTTTTATCTTGTGTCTTGAAGTGTCAAATATTTAGAAAAAGGTCACAAGTTCAGGAAAAAAAAGTGGACTCACATTCAATATCACATATGCACATCTAAAGTTAATCCTATTTACATATAATAAGTTAAAGTTGACCAAGAGTGATTTCCATGACTCCAGTCTCATCCATTAAATTGTATCTCTCCGTTTCTCACCACTCACCCATCCTCCATCCCCACGTAGCTACAGCGTATCAAAATGGTAATAACAAGCCATCTCAATACAATATTTCCTCATTTCTTCAATGCAGATTATTTTTCTTATTTTTGTCCTACAGTGTTTACTGCTTGGGGCCCTGTGAAGCCCCGGGTAGTGGCTTTGTCAGGATGCTAAATGGAGGGCCGTGAGTTTAAAAAGTTAAAGAGGCAGTGAAATATTAGCCATTGTGGGTGAGGAATGAGTGGCTGGGAACCACGGCGTGTCAGTGTTTAATGGTCGGACTCGGATGCATATAAGTTAGTCCAAGCATGAAGGGCAGTGGGATGCTCGCGTGGAAACGATGTCCCCTCCTCTCCTTCCCATCCCTCCTCCCATGCACGGGCACACGTTCACACACACATACACGATGACAGTCTCTCACCCCACCTACACAGCTTTTAAGCAGGAAGCCCATCAGAAACTTGTCATTTCTCTCATTCACTCCGACAGCCTTGAGACACACTGCAGACTTACCTCTGTGTTGTACACCCCATATATCAGGAAGATGAAAAGGCCCTGAAAACAAAGAAAGAGAGAGAAGGAATGAGAGAGAGTAAAAAAAAACAAGGAGGAGGAGAACAAAGTTGTTACAGTTGTTTTCTCTCTTATCCATATGTACGAAAAGTAAATAATGCAGAGAAATGTATGGCTCAGGTTGAATTATACTGGATCATCAGGGCTGAAGTACAATGAAGTGAAAACTAATGAGAGAAGAAGCAGGACTTGAAAGAGTACATCTCTAAACTGGGCCACCTCCGTACAGCTCAACTTGCATTTGTTTTGTCTAACACTCATGCTCCTCATTCTAGCCCCCGCTGAGCCATTAAAGGCTCAAACCCAAGGTTCTATATATCGAACAGAAATTCTCTAGTGCCTGTGCTCATTCTAAGTTGTTAGACATAGAAACACAAGTACCAACAAATGTGAATGCACAGACCCACAAAATGAAATTAAAATACACACATGTACTCTCATAAAGAGAGCAACTTTGGCCAGACAGGAAGATCAGGGAAAACCATTGGAGGAAAGCAGAAAAAGAGAGAGACAGAGGGAGAGCATAATGAAAAAAAAAATGACACATAAAAGAAGATATTTCATGTTCACAAAACTCCACAGCTAGTACCCAGGGCCCAAGAATGCTGTGCCCTTGGATGCATAAAGGCTGCACAGAAAAACAGTTATTTGTCATTTCAATCCATTGTGGCATCTATTCAATGTAGAAGCTGTGCATTTGCCTTCGCGCCATAATGTAATCCTGTTACCTCAATGGAAACACTAAGAACAACATTCTCAGAGCATCAATTGAACTGTGTCACAAAAGATGTACCAAGAAAAATGAAAAGGCAGGTAAAATCTTATAAATTTCAAGGCCGATAGATACAGCAGATTCTTTGGTAAGCCAATCAGAGATGTAGAGTGATGAAGGTCTACCTAACAATTACAAAAACATTTCATAAGTACATCTCTCCCCTTTCATTGCGTGGAGAGTGTCTTGGGTAACGACACATTGTGAGGGGGGGGCAGGCACAACCTGGTCAATGCATCAGTCAAGATGAGTTTGGAACATCCAATTTTGCCAGAGGGAGATCTCAATGCATCACCATTGACAACATGATTTGGTGGCCCATTCAAATGACAGGCCAACGCTGGCCAACGATGATGACCTCTAGCCCAGGCTACTGCCCATTCACCTCCTATTGGCTGCTCTGCTGTCCTCCAGGGACTGAATTGCACTGTCTGTTGGGCTGTCAGGTGACACCTCAGGACATCCATCCTCTTTTAAAGTAACAACTCTGCCGACCACTGACATGCTCCAGACTACAGGCATAACAAGGGCTGTGATCTCTGATTTGATCTCTGCTTTCCTTTCTTTCAACTGCATGTAAGATAGAGCTGAACAACAAAATTATTTAAAATAAAAAAAATTTAAATCACAATAACAAGTTGAATAATCTGCAAATTGAAAAAGAATGCAGTGTAATTGCTCCAGCTTACTGCTCAATGTTCAGTTAACAATGTTACCATTCTTGCATTAGCGCCAGCATTTTACTGAGGAATTACGAATTAAACTTTAAGTGCATTGTAATAAATTTTAGCTATAAATTAATAGCTATTTGGCTATTGAAAATGATATTTGGTGTTATAGAAATGGCAGTAAAAAACAGAAATGTTGTGCACAACTATGCTCTTGTGAAGATTTATAATGCGAATTGAGTGATAATGGTTTGTCATTTTGAAAAATCTTGTACCCAGATAAAAAGTTTGCGAAATATTGCATGAGTATAGAAGCAAAATCCATTTATTCTGCTGGAATGTAAGGTCACATTGGACACGTGAGGGCAGAAGAGAGACTTTTCACAATTCTATCATAAAAATGTCATTAAGTGGATAGATAGCATAAGAGCTACAATAGCTGAAATTTGTGTCTTTCAAATTCTATCTTCCAGTTCACACTTCAGTTCTCCACTTCAACTCGCCAAGTACTCATACAGTTAGTGGATGTTACTCCAGAAGAACAATCACAAAATACTTTGCCTGCAAAGGCCACAAGGCCATGTATATGTGCAAATGTGCAAAACTGACAGCCTTTTTCTATGGTAAAAAGAGGCTGTGGACCCTGATTAGGCAGGGCACAGCAGCAAAGGCACAGCAGGTTAGCAATGAATGTATACTCATGTACTAAAATGATATGCATGTTTGTAAATAAGCCTGTATAAATAGTCTCCTACTTGTCTCTCTAAATGTCCTGGGCTCATTTAAAATGCCACTATGACCCTAGTGGACGATAAGAAACTGGACTTTTTGGAGATCCATTACATACTACCTCAAGTCCATCTGCCCCTATCTACTCTCCTGAAGGGACAATGACCTTCATCTTTGTATTTAATTTGAACTCCAAATTTTTTCAATGTTTTAAAGAAATGGCAACAAATGAAGCATGCTCACCGTGCCTACACTACATTCCAATGTGAAGATAGCTCCTTTATCCTCTCTGTATATGATATTTGTATTCCATTGAAAAGTTAAAAGTCACATAAAACTACTTTGATTAAATAACACACAAAGGCATAGTGATCAATGTAGTGCTACTGTTAATGCTGAATGAAATTATTGGAAGAGTACATTTAGAGAACAAGGTCTACAATTTTTTTTCTGTAAAGTTTACATAAATGTATGATGTGTACTGTTAATTATTTCAAAGAATGAGCAATGCATTGTCTATATAGTCCTTGCACTTTTGTTTATGTACACCTTGTACACTGCAAAAACATTTACACACAAAGAAGCATTTGCACAAGCTCATATACAATAACAGACAAGTGGGTGGTTAATTTGCAACACAAAACCATTGTATTGCATTAAAATTGCAATTTCCAGCTTATTGTTGCAATTTGATTAACATGTTTTTGATCATTCCCCTTATTTGCAATTAATATTTTGTTGTGTAGTGAACAAAGTGGGGAGAACATCATGTGCACATCAGGAAAAATGAGCTATTAAAATATAATTGAGTTAAAAATAAGTGCCAGAACAACAATAATGATGGAATGTTTAAAATGTTAATTCATTAATGCACGCATAAAAACAAACAAAGACAAAAAAAAATTAAAAATGGGGCGCATTATTTAAATGCATATGTGATTTTCTTAAGTTGGTCCTGATTCTTTTGAACTTGGCAGCAAATGCTACAAATTTATGCAAGGCATGAACACAGTTGCTTTTAAAATATTGCTATACTGTACATCAAACAAGGGAGCAAAAATTAATTAGCATCCAACTAATTAGGGAACAATTGTATGTTTAAAAAGTTAAAGCCAACAAACAGTCTTTGACGAAAACACTGTTACCCCAGAGAGATCTACAGTATGTTGCAATACAATACAGAAAATAGCATTTGTTTTAATGTACTTTGGTTTTCCTTCTTGTCAATGAGCATTGTCTGAGAGAACCAAAAAGAACCAATCTAGGACCGAGATTGATTTGTCATGCAAACCTGTTTACGTAAAAGTAATGAAAGATAATTTTCCTCATAGGTCAGAAGTTATGTATCTTTGGCAACTAAAGTGATTCTTATAGCCTGTTTATTTAGACTGATTACTCTTGAATAAAATGTGGTTTGGATTTACATTTTAAGGTGATAAGCCAGATTGGGCACCTTTAATATATTTAATCAATTATGTACTTGTAAGTAAATAAGCACACAGGAGATGTGTGTTACAGTGATAAGTGATACTTTTCCATTAGGCTGATGCTGAAAGTTGCTCATACTGTACCTTCCAAGATAGAGCCTGTGATGTTTTTGTTACAATTGTTTTCTCTACGCATGTTATTGTTAATGAACAACCAACACACACACTATAATGGAAAACAGAAGCACACTGTGTGTAAAACAAAACAGTGTATCATCCAATCTGCAAATAAACTCTGACACAAGATTTAAGATACACATTGCTTAAATTAAACTTATATATCATTTGTTCTACAGTTTCTATTTTGAAGTGGCATGATTTATAAATTCCTGGTATATGAAGATTCTTCATATTGTTTTAAGACAGACATCCAACAATTCTAGTGCATGTATCATTTGAAAATATTTTACTTACTATGACAACTATGACTAAACTCCATTATTTTGACTGCCTCTGACAATGTCAGAGCATGTTTATGACACTGTCCTCAGGATGCAAATTCCCAATGTACAGATATAAAAGCTATGATTGAGGGAAGGGGCACTGTCTTTGTAAGGAGAGTGAGGCTGACAGGACTCTTTCTGGATTTTTTTTTTTTTTTTTTTGGCTGCCAACTCCTTTTTGCATGAGGCAGTATGAAAGTTGTGAAAAAGCATAATGATATGTATAAAAAACCTTGGTTTGTTTTAAGAAATAAATTGTTTCTGGTACAACACACTGGTAGTAATCCTGATGTAAAGATAAGGATGTTTGATGTGTGTATAACGCAAGTCACTCCCATGACTAATGTAATGCAATACTTTGATCAGCTTACTAATCAAAAGGAAAGGTTCAGTACTGCAGGGTCTGTACTGAACCTATGATCACAACCAGCAAGATGTGTCCAGTGTCAGAATAAGATTCCCTTTCATTTTTTGACATATTAATTAAAGCCACTTTACACATGGATTCTGGTTTAGGAGATCCCTCAACCCGTAGGTTTACACGAAGACTGATAATGCTGTTGCTGTTAATTCACATCTACAGTAAACAGTATATCATATATCACCAAATGGCAGGTCCAGAACCAATGCATTATTAATAATTGACACATTTTAAGCCTTTGTAGTTTAGTGCTGAAAAGGCTCAAACAACTTTGTCAGACAGAGGTAAATTGCCATGAGGTGAGGAGGAGCAGACTGATAAATCAGAGAAAAGTAGTAAAAGTAACTATTTTCATATGATGTGTTCTTTAAAAAGGCAAGTAGACATGTTTACATCTTTACCTTCTAAAATGAAGCCTTTTAAAAAGTTTATTTATCAATTTGTTTATCTAGAGTGTTTTATTATATGGGCTATTTAATTTTGGATTTGACATGAGAAAATATAATTTATTTTTTATTAGACTACTTATGTATAATCCCTTTAGGTCAATGAAAATAACAAAGATTTCTTTTTTTTTTTTTTTTTTTACAATATTATTACATTTTAATCAGTTGAAGCTGACACCTACAGTATTTTATTTGACTGTCTTATCATAACTATTAGACATTATGAGGTTCCAGAGCTTTGCTTTTTCTCTCCCATGACCTCTTTGAATACTAACTGAATAAACCAGGTTGTGTAAATATTATATAAAGTAAAAAGAAACAGCATCCAAACGAAATTCAAAAACTTCAAAATCTCTCTTTTCATTGTCTCTTTGGAGAACTTAATTCAGGCTTCACACACACAAGATCAGTCATTTAAGGCAATGTTTCCCAATCCTGGTCCTCAGGGCACACTGTCCTGCATATTTTAGATGTTTCCCTACTATAACACACCTGATTCAAATTAATTAGTCTTTATCAGGTGTGTTGGAGCAGGGCAACATCTAAATAATTAATTAATTAATAAACAATAATTAATGACCTGATGTAAAAAAACTGGCTGTCTGACAAAGTTTGATTCTCTCTCTGAATTCCACATTTAAATTACAAAACAAAAAAAATATACTAAAAATGTTTCATGAATGAGAAAGCCTGTATTACTTTCCAGAGAGTAACTATAAACCACGTGTTGCATCGGGCATCAAAAAACAAATACATATACTTTTTCCAACCCAGCGCTGGATTGGACAAAGAGATTTCTGTAAAGTAGCTGAAGATCACAGCCTCCACATGCTTATAAAGAATTCCAGGCTTCAGTGTCTCCTAATGCCAAATATGAGAGCTATTGGACCCGACGTCAAACACCCCAGCCTAAATTCAAACACACAGAGACACTTTTCACAAATAGAGCTATCTGCTTCGCCACTTGGCAAAAAAAAGGGAGGAAAAAATTCGGCCCTCGCACCTGGTAATCATTATGGAAATGAGAGACAGAAGAGGTTAAAACGCTGTGATGGAGGAAAAAGAAAAGAAATTCACACTTCTGCACTGGGACTTGCTAATGTCTCTGACCCCTCCACGCATAAACAGTTTAATTAACATGTATACATAACTTTCACTTTAACTGCTCATGGCATGTCAAATCAAAGTGTCTGTCAGGGCTGTGAAGCGAGGGGTTGATACTTTGCAGATCTTCAGTTCAAATCCAGCTCTGTGTAACAGCTCCAGCTGGCCAGAAAAGCTGGCACAAAGGCATGAGTGCAGGCAGACAGGCAGGTAGACGGGCAGCCTGCCACTCTGTCAGTTTGATGAAGTAAACATCTCGTAATAAAAGCTCCGCAACACCCAGATGAGCTTAGCTCAAGCCAAGCAAAAAGAAGGACATTATGCTTTCAGTGGAAAAAGACAGTACAAACCCCAGGTCTGAAACCCCAATGTGAGTTTTTATGCAGTCAAACCAAAAAAAAAAAAATAATTCAATCCCCATTTATGACAACTGGAGGATACTGTATTTTGATTATAGTGAATCAGAGGCTTTTAAAAATCAGAGAACTTAAAGATGTAGTGCATGACTTTTAAATACAAATTAATGTCCATTACTTTCAAGTCAAAGGACTTTGCACGATGCCAAATTAGACCTTCTTACGCTGTATTTCATAGTATAGCAGTGCTTTGTTCTTATGTGGCCCAGCAAAAACATGCTGCTTAGGTAATGATTCATTAAATGTTGCAACTGATGGAGAAAAGGTGAAAGCAAAACTGATACATAGCAAATGAAGAGATGCCAGTGGTGTTTTGGTAATTTCCCAGAATTCCTCATAGGGGCGACAGAAGTTTCAAACTGGAGCTTTAACCATTAAAATTGCACTTCACAGAATATAATTTGTGTGTGAGAATGGAGTTGGAGTCTAATTCCTCTTCCAGTTTCTATCCGTTTGTACTTGATTAGATTAAGTGGATCAGTCATTCTTTGTGCTATTTAGACCTGGACTGTTTTTTTCCCACACACTCAAACATCCAGTCATTTGGGCTGTCACATTGAGGAGGGGACCCCCAAGATAGCCAGCCTGCTTCTACAGGATGTATGGCAGGAGAGGAAAAAAGTATACACACACACACAAGCACACGCTGAGGCTAGCAGCAGGACGAGAACTGGTGTGTGATGGCTCAGGAGAGGAGGGAGAGTTATTAGCTTAGCCCTGAACCACCTACTTAATATAGGGGCCAGCAGTGATCGCTAACAGAGCCTGGCAGAGGTGACAGCTTTTGGCCCTGCTTGAGGAAATCCAATTGAAAAGCAGCCAAGAGGAACAACAAGCCCAAAACAGATGTTGCTCGCTACCATCCGAGCAACTTGAGTACACAACCCCATGGCAACAAACTGCAATGTCAAATCTTGCACACAAATGTGCACACAGCGGACATTGTATGAAACACACACATACTACTGCCACTTGAAACTGTACAACTGCACAAAAATGTCCATGAATGCATAATGCTCTCAAATAATTTGATAGATGTGGTTGTTTCTAGTTACATCTTTGCAATTAGTACTTTTGTATATTAAGACTAAGATTATGTTATATGAATGACAGATATAATATGCTGATTGCCTCCCTAAAAAGAGTTTAATCAGTGTTATCATTAAGTCCAAGGTCACCTTATGAAACTGGCCACCACTGGTGCATTTATCAGTTTTGTATAGTAGAATTAAAAGGGAAATATAAAAGAATTTTAACAGAAACAAAACATTCTGGTTAAAGTTATGTCACCTGAACCCTCCCAGTGACAACCACAGAGACAAATACTAGGCATTTTCACTGAGTGTAAAGATGATGTAAGATCAGTGAACTACAGCACATCAATCCAATGGTGGAGCACAAAAGATGCTAACAAATAAAAACTAAATGAAATTTGGAAAACAAGAGGGGGAAATGCCTCAGAAGTGTTAATGTCTACGAGATATGTCTTTATTAAAGCAGAGATCAAGACCGAACATTTTCCTCTCAGTGAAACAGACCTGCCCAGTCATTCATTAATCCAGCTCGTGTTTCTTTTTCAACAACTTTGGCAAAAGGTCTCTATGAAAACACGCCAGCCCTCAAATCATTACAGACCCCTTTGCTGTAATATTAATTGAGTATGGCGAGGCTGACCATGCTTCAGTCATTGTAACATCCATCTGGTTTTTTTTCTGTTACTGCAAAAGACCAAGGAGAGGTATGAGAAAGAGAGGTGAGTGCTTGTGTGCGTGTGTGTGTGTATGTGTGCGCGTGGAGGTAAAAATCAATTATGACATATCTTTATTGCCAGTCGATGACAAATGATGACACATTTGCCATTGCTCCGGCATTGTGTCAGTGTGTCTCATATTGATTTTACATCAGACGCACAAATGTTATTGATGAACTGCCTCAGTAACAGATGAGCACTTTATTTTACTTGTTTTAATGTTTACATAGAACAGAAAGACAAGGGTGAGGCGGTGATAGACTTGTGTGTCAGATCCGTTCATTCTCTAAAACACAATTTTATTCTTCTTTTTTTTTTCTGCAAAATTACCTATATTTCTTAGCATATACACAAACTGGCTCTGCTGCAAATGTAAAGGATGCAACACGTGGAGTAGATTGCTACACCCTAAACCTGCTCACACTGCACACATGGTAATATAGAGGGGCGGGGTGAAGAGAGCACATGAGAGAGAGGGGGAATTGTAAACAAACTATCTTTTAAACAAGACAATTTAGGGTTGCATGTGTGAGGCGCCAAGTCAAACAGAGCAATGGAAAAGTGATACAAACTTTTAACACATGGGTCAAACGAGGAGGCTTTGAACTGGTGAGGGAAAGCACACAGCCAGTGCAGAGAGCTGTTTAATTAAAAAATACTTAGGTATCCATTGGTTGTTTGTGGAGCACCCTCTTGTCAAGCTGTATGTGATTAGACTGTCAATCTACAAAGGTTTTTTGTGAATCACAGAGTTTTCCACTGACAGAAAGAACATGTTGAAAAAGAGCTGTTCATGAGAAACAGCAGCTAGGGACTGTGGGTTTGGTTTATTTAGAAACTGTACACACATGTATGCATCAGTGTATAGACGGATATATATACAAATAAGAATATGGTCTATGAAATCAACACAAGCACACACAAATCACGTTTGCACACTACATACTCACTTAGAGACAAAGAGAACTACTGTAAATTTTACAGAAATACATACACGGGCCCAAATCCATAAATACACATAATCAACATTCATACAAAAATACAACTGCACATTAACTTATCTACTATAAATCAGTTTCTGTTATCACTTGTGGCACAAATATACCACTAATTTCTAATAAATCTGCAATTTTTAAAATACATTGCACATAACAGACACATTTTTATAATGTGAATACAGAAATTAGCAATGTGCAGGTTCAATTTAAAGACAGCTTTAACACAATTTATTTTTGCACTGCAGTGAATAGTGGCATGGGCACACCTAGCAGACAAAGGTGAATAAATAGCACTAGAGTAACATCCAGTGCAAAGAAATTAAACTGACAAAGCTTTTCTTTCTTGGTAATATTATGCTGAAGAACATATGAGGAGTTCTACAGGGAAGGATTAATGCATCAGTCATACAGCAGTTGCCCCTAATTGGTTTAACAACTTGTGGGCACTACTTTTATTTTTGAAAACACAAATTACTTAACAAAATGAACAAATTCCAGGAATTAAACGGTTGGCAAAACGTGAGCTTGTGGGCCACCAGTGCACCAAAAGAGCCTCACTTTTTCTACTTTATCTCATAAACATAACCTGTGAAAACAAATATGCAGGACAATGTTTTCTGCATAAAGCATACTTTGCTCAGGAAACAGGATTTGCCCTTGGTCTCTTCTGTTTGAAGTGGTGTGCAGTGAGTCCAGCTATTCATATGCATACATTTGTAGGCATGAAAACAAATTTAAAATCACCTGACAGGTACATTCACACCCACAAACACACACACCTTGTGCATGCACAATAACTGAACACCTAAGAATGTGCAGCTGACAAGACTATGTTGCAGTGCCCTTGACTAACAATGACAAATGGATGCAATATGCAAAGTCTGAACAAGTTGCTTTTGGGTAGAGAACAGGAAAAAGATTACTCCAAGCTCCATTATGGGATGCGTTTGCTCTCCTGTTTCCCACCCGAGGAGAGCCAAGCTGAGGTTAATGGCATGTGTCCAGCTCAAAAAGTATGTGGCTGAGGTGTGTGTATATGTGTGGGTGTGTGGTATTATGGGGACTGTTTGCACAGTCACATTATAGCAACTTGTCTTTGTTATGGGGACAAAAATCAAGTCCACATAACGTAAGTTAGGCTGAGGTTAGAGTTAGGTTCAGGTTAGGGTTAGGATTAAGCCAGTAGTAATAGTGCTTAAGGTTAAAGTAAGTCTCCAAGAAATTAATGTAAGTCAATGCAAGGTCCTCTGAAGTCACGGAAACCACCCTATGTGTGTGTGTGTGTGTGGGTACTTGAATTTATCTTTGTGAGTCCCAAAAAACACATCAAATCTATCTTTGCAAGGACATTTTTACCTTTAAAGTGCTTTTTCAGGCTTAAGACCTGGTTTTAGGTTTAGGGTTATAATTGGGTTTAGGTTAGAAGTAGGGTCATGGTTAGGCCCTTGGTTGTGATCGTTAAGGTTAGGTTAAGGGGTTAGGCTCAATGAGGTGTCCTTACTAAGATATAAAAACAACTTGGTGTGTATGTGATGTGTGTCCATTTAGGCATGAACAGAAAATGTAATAATTGCGGGAGAGAGAATATTTTTCCTTTTTTTTAGACATCCAAATCATCTGTGGATGTTTTGTACCATGAAAATGTCTAAAGATACACTATTTGGATATTATTAAATCTTAAGTTTTAAGAGGATATTAAGCATTTCTGCGCCTCCATGTAAAAGATTTGCAGCTTTTAAAATTGCACTTGTATTCCTGTGTATCTATGCAGTTGTCTATGCACGTGCATGCTGGAGTGTGCACACGTGTGTGCATGTGCACCGCAGCACTGCTAGGGTGGCAGGGTGTATCCATCATGATAAACCAGCAGACTCTGCGACTGTCACATGCAATCACACTTCACTACGGTTCGAGGGACTTCAAAGTGAAAATGAATGGTAGTTCATCGACATGAAGACTTCATATATCTTCGTTTTTTTTTTTTGCTTTTTGTATCCCCCCCTTCTCCCAGCCAGTTTTGTGTTGCAACACTGCTTTTGTCACCGTCTTTAAATTAATGATGGGGAAACATGGATTTTCAAAGAAATGTAATTTGAGTTTTTTGGTGCCATCCATCATTTTAAGGCTGAGTATTTAAAGGAGCAAACTAATTTTCACTCGAAATTTAAGATTTGAAGTTTACTGTTGCTATGTTTACGTTCACAGTTCACAGTTAAAATTAAAGTTGGACAAGACTATATGTAACCATAAGAAACTAACCCAGCTTTGATGTACAGTTCTCATTAGTGAGTGTGTTTTGACTGCTTCCTCATTTTTAATAACAAGGCATTAAAACCACCTTTTAAATGGAATCCAGAAATGGTTGCATGCTGTCAGGAACTGAAGATTTTACTATTGTTTCTCATAGACAGAGACTAAAATAGCAACTCTTGAATATTAATTATGTTTTTGTATTAAAATAATATGACTTAAAAGCTTTTTTTTGAAAAAACATTTTTTTGTTCTGCAGAAACACCTCCCTATTACAAAAATAAATAAAATAAAATAAAATACCGGGTTCTCTGGTTTCCTTTCACAGTCCAAAAACATGCAGATTTGGAGATTAGGCCAATTGGACACTCTAAATTGCCCATAGGTGTGAATGTGAGAGTGAACTGTTTGTCTCTATCCCTGCGATGGACTGCTGACCTGTCCAGGGTGTACCCCGCTTCTCGCCCTATGTCAGCTGGAGTTAGGCACCAGCACCACCCATGAGGAGGATGAAGTGGTAGAAAATGAATGAGTAAGAAAACTAATATACCTAGATTTCAACACAGCAAATGACAGAATAAGCCCTTCACAACATTAAAAGCCTATGTGGCATTAAGCTTTAATTGAACATGGCAAGTGTTAAACGTGATAATCATCAAATTTGTTTCCACTAGAAAGTCAAATGAGCCATAATAATGCCAGTGCTGCAGCTGTTGCAGTTCAGCACCACAGAAAGGCTTGCCTTTAATCTAGTAATGACTTCGAAATGACACTGTGCTTTAAAAAAATTTGGAGATGAAGCTATAGGTCTCTCTGCCTCTCTCTCTCTTTCTGTTTGTGTGTGTGTGTGTGTGTGTGTGTGTGTGCCCTGGCCCAAGTCGTGCTCTCCAAACTGTTTGATTGGCACATGCTTTCACTTAATGAGGGATAATTACATAGGAAAACAAGTGGGAGACCACATCTGCTCAGTGTAAAAAGGAGCGCAGGCCTGGTACAATCTGTCAGACAGGACTTTCACATTTGGTGTATGTGTTTAACCCACCTTCAGAGGCCTCCACCTCCAACACTAACACTCTAAGACCCCTCCTCCACCCAGCCACGATGAGAAGCAGATTAATAGGAATCAGCCTGTGGCTGTAAACACTTAGTGGGAAGAGCGTATATCTGTGTGCGTTGACGTGCATAGGAAATGACCCAATGTATCTGTCTGGGACAAACCACAGGCCACAGCAGGAAGGGCAAGAGGCCACCAGGGGCGATCAACATCAACATCCCAATCAGTGTCCTGCTGTTGTTCTCCAGCTCCCATCGCCACCATCACCATGTTTTGTTTACTTTTACACAATACTGTAATGGTAGTAAAAAACGCAGGTAGTCGCCCTGCTCCCCAGATACTTAAACACATTGCCCATAAATCATCTCTACATGGGATTTACATTGTGCTAAATGGTCTCTTAATGATCTGCCCATGTTTACAGGCAGTTACCTTAATTATGTGTTCTAAATCGTAGAATCGTAAATCAAAGATTCCAAGGGTCTTTTGTCATATGTAAAGGCACAGTGTGTGGGATTTTGCAACATCTATTGGTAATTTTGCACATTGCATAACATTCAAGTGATTGGACACTTGATAATTATTTTATATTCCAATTCTATTAAATGGACATAATTTTATCAAAATTGTACACATTAGACCTTTAGATAGTTACTGCAAATTTATATGTATGCTCATGTCAAAATAAAGTGTGTGATGGATCTTCATAAAGCTACACATAGGTTTTCTAAAAGAAAAAGCAGCAAACACTTACGTGTCATACGTGTGTGTTTAGAGAGACAACTGAGGTGGCCAATATAAAAATAACATTACTCACTCACTCACTACTGCTTTAAGTAATTTAAATTAATTACTTAATTACTTTTTTCTTTACAAAATATCAAACAATTGAATAGATAAGATCTGACACCTAATGTGGTACACTGTATATTAATCAAGTTGGCCCATTGTCTATGTTTAATTAAACTGCTCTGCCTCTGATTTTATGAATTAGATTAGAAATGAAATTGTTTATTTGCGAACTGCACATTTTTACTGAAATAAAAGGACAGCAGCATTTATTTAGTTTAACCTTAATGCAGATAAAAGAAAACGGCTCATGTGAAAATTGAAATGGATATTTGACAGGCTTTTAACCTCTCGACACTCTCACCCCCTTCTTCCTCAGCCCCATCCCACCACCTCCCTGCCACCCATATTCTAAGAAGAACAACGAGGTTGTGCTTTCTTGCCCTGTGCTGACCTAGTTCTCACTAATTACCAGCAAAGTATACATCAAAGCTGAAGCAGATCTATAGATCTGGTGCAACGTGGCAGGATAAAGGACACCAGGACTATCCTGAATGTAGTCACCACCAGCCATCATTGATTAAGAGTGTGTGCATATGTGAAGTGGTGTATGCCAAAACAAAAGGCAAAGCAGTGAACTTATAAATAGAACAGTCATTGTTTCGACATGGGCAATTTTGGATGTCAGGGGTTTTTCCCGACACTGTCAGCTGATGGCATGGGGGAAGGGGATGTGAGAGAGTGAGGTCATGAATTTGAGAGTCAGCTGATGGTATAACACGACCGTTGGCATGCGGGCGCACACACACAAATATGTTGAAATGCATCAAAGCATGGATGACAATACAAACACAAAAGTACAGTATGTAGTCCAATCAGACATCTCTCACTCACTCTTGCACCCCCTCTATCTGCATCTCCTGCACACACAAGTGTGATCAGGCAGGGGCAAAAGGGATAGTTTGCTTTCTTATGACACAGGCTATTATTAAATTGAGCTGAAAAGTAATTCTAAGGCAAATAAATGCCAGCAGGTTTAACACAAGGAGGGGTCAGCATGAGCAATGACAGGAATTCTCTCACCTCTTTTGACAGGAAGCCTATTATTCTCACTGCTTTATTTTCCCAGGCTCACATTTAAAAACTGATTTGTGCGATAGTATTTCATTCCAACAGCCCCACCCCCCACCAAAAAAAGAGGAAAAAACGCAGTTCTCCCTCATCCGAATTACTATTGCTCCTTGTTCACTTTTGCTGGCCCATCTCTTCATTCCTAGACTTAATATTTAGAGTACAAGAGAAGCTGGTTCTTAGTCACACTGGTTCTTTCACAGCTTCTTTCAGCAACTTTTTCAGTTGATTCTAATGTTACTTACAGTATGTGACCATTTTTATGAGGGCCTTTACATACAAAAACCTTGATGCTAATACACAGACTTGAGTATCTGTACTGACTGCATCTGTAAGAAATCTTGCCTTAAAGTGGGTAAACATACTGTGTTGTCAAATATGCAACAACGCTCTAAAGTTAACACTGTTTAAAAAACAAAGATGAAAAGATGCAAAAGGGGGAAAAAAAAAAAACAAAACCCACTATAAATATACTACTTTAAAAAGCTTTGTTACATCCTCATTATGAGTGCCATCTTGGAGAAGCGTGGTGGGAGTCAGTGCTGACCTTGGTATCCTGTTTGAATATTGTTTTAATGCTGTAGCTGGTAATTGAGGATGCAACGCAAACAGTGGACTCTTTTTCAAAGGGGAATTTATCTTCCCAGGCAATAGAAATGCAAAGATTCATGTCATGCATTCATTTTATTTGTTTGTTTTTCAACCCAACCTCATAATTATTTAAGACACTAATTAAAATATGGATTTATAAATAAATCTTGATGTCTTTTACCTATGACTACAATAACTTTTAGTGTTATTCACCGTCACAGTTTTCTTTTCTCTTTATAAAAATTATGAATTATTTTTTTTCTCAACATGTTTTTTTTATTCCATTTCTCAAGTAAGAGCTTTTGTTTAGTAGTAGTAGTAGTAATAGTAGTAATAGTCACTTATACCAATATGAAAAAGACATAACGCTCATAAAAGAGTGTGTTTTACAGAAAATAAGGACAATATGAGAATATGGTTCCCGCTTTTACAAATAATCCACAGTGAAAACCATTTTACTCCATCCTCCATTATCTGGCTGGTGAGGGGGTTTGCAATGTCTTGTGTCTGCTCCTTTACATGATGAATGGTGAAATAACAGTAAACACACTAAAATTACCAATGTACAACAAAGTGATGGAATTTCACAAAATATAATTTCTAATACATCTTTTTTTTTATTTTGTAAAACCAAATTGAAAATGAATTATATAAATATTCACAAAAATCTAATTTGCTTATGATTTGGAATAGGTAATAGTGAAAACATTCAAAACAAAACAAGTTAGGTAATAGTAAAAACATTTTACTTAATTTTTTGTTTACTAGCAGAAAACATATTTCTCCTATTGTTGATCAAATATGGCTGGTTGTCTAAATGCTGTGTTATTGGCTTTACCTAAGCAATTACACAATGTGGAAAACTTTACAATTTAAGGCATTAAATAAATCATACTAGAAATACTTAACACTGGCAAAATAGAATCTACTGAAGTCCTCACAAATGGGGTAAGCCCCTGCCATGAAGAGGTAAAGCAGGAAAGAAATCTGAAGGGAAAACAGGAAAGTAAAGAATTTGAATGGGGCAGCCATGCAGATTCAGTGGAGAGTGGAGAGGAGATGTCTGACTAAGAAACTGGAGCCAACTTCTATTGTTTTGAAATCATCTGGCAAATGAGGAATTTAAATTACAGTAAATCTAACTCCCTGCTCTGGGGTGGATAAAAAGTGAAAAACACACACAAAAACACACACATAAATTCTTGTGCAGCATTCATAGACACTCTTAGACATAATGCATTCCCTTGCCCTAACTTTAACCATCACAACTAAATGCCTAACCCTAACCAGCATCAACCAAAACCTCTTTCCTCGCACCTGTTTATTATCTGCTTTTCTTTCTGACTTCTTTGCTGCTTATTGCTTCCTGACTTGTTTTACTCTCTTATTTTGCTACATAATGTAGTATTTTATTTATCTTTCATATGCTAAATCATGACCTAGAAATCACAGGAAACCACAGAAAACAGGCCACCACAGTGTGTTCAGTCTTTACAAACAATAAACTTTGTGTCAAAAATATTAAAATCCATCCAATACTGAATTAATTACACAATTTGGAAAACAGGTAGAATTAAGGATTAATCCATGCAATGGATAAGGATTGCCATGAATGAATATATTAAGTTGGACAGAAGGTTTTACACATCGAAGGGACACATCTTTGAAGTGGGAAGGGTTATTGGTTTATGAAGGCTTGCATCCACAGCTCTGTGGGTTCTGTGTTAAAGCTCCTGTCAGTTACTATTTCTGGGACATAATGTAGTCTGCCATGAATTAGTCTTGTGCAAACCCTCACTGTCATTTAACGTAGTCCAAGTTGCCCAAAACTTATATTTAAGTTGGTCATCAGATATAGAGCAGGGACATCTCCATGTCAGTAATAGCATCAGATCTAAAACAAAAACTTGGGATCATTGTACCACTGTGTTGATTATCAATGATATAAATAACTGTGATACAAATAACCCAAATATTTTTAAAACAAGTCAGCCAGTGAAATCTAATGACAAACTAAATGTGAAATTGTGACATTTTATTTATGATTTTCCAGAGGGGTTAAAAATAAACGGCCAATAATTGAATTTATCAGCCTGGGTTTACCTCCATCTGATAGTCCAATGCTCAGTGTTCATTAACCTAATGTGGGAATAAACCACTGACTCCTGTTCCTAATTATATTCAAATACAGTTTTGCAGCCACAGAGCTACTGAACCGCCAAAAAAGAAAGAACATTTCCCCTTTCTCAAACAATCACTTCTCATGCTGTAAAAGAATTGCTTTCTCACACAACAAATCTCCCATATGGCAAAAATCAATAGGTAGAGCAACACTCTATTGATCATATCTATATCTTGGATACACTCTGATGTCACGCTCCACTAGGCCAGTGCATGTGTTTGTGTGTGTGTTTAAGGAAGTCAGGGGCTGTTGCATTTATTTCAATAGAAACAATATTTATTGAAGCCTTAAGCTGCATTAAAAATATGCCGCAGGTAAAACACTACTTTTCCAGTCAGTTTTTCTCTCCCTTATTTGGTGTCTAATACACCTGTGACTGGTGAATCAGGGCATTATTATAAAAAAAATGCACAGAACAACAAACTGCAACAAAATTATGTGTCTAAATATTAAATGTAGTGTCTAAATTTTAAGAGGTGGCAAAATCTGATGTATATAAATTTAAATGATTCATATGAGTGGCTTAGTTATCTGAAAATATGAAAGAGAGCTATCCTAAACATGCTTATTAAAAATGCATTACAATTTTTAACTGGCCACATCAAAATTGATATGCTTTTCTTTTAAAAAGATAAACTACTAAACTAATATGAATTAGCTTTATTCTATAGCGACATACTCTTTTATTTTATTTTCTTAAGTTAAATTCAACCCTGAGTGAAATGACAAATTTCCTTTTAAAGCTTTATTGAATGCCTGTAAAATCTTGTTACCCCTCACCGCTCTGTTGATTTAATAAAAAGAGTAAAAACATTGTAGTCATCAGTTCGGTGATATAAAAGACCTTAATGCAATATTAATGAAATGGCTGTGATAAATGCTCTCATTGATTTCTCTATATTTCTGCAGTGTAATGACAAAGCACAGGGTTGCCCTCCACAGGCAGCAAACTGACATAGCATAAATAATAAAGGACACATTCTTGACAATTGAATGCCCCACAAAGTTACTAAAACAAACCACAGACACTTACACTCTCAACAACTTGCAGAGGACGATCGTTAACCTAACATTTTGTCTGTGACTCCCTAACTTCCTTCACCTCTCCACATTGTTTTCTTCCTCTCTACCTTTCTTTTCCCTCTGCCGTCTGCCAGTGCAGCTCTAAGTTATTGATAGTTTAAAGTTATGGGCTAATAATAAGATGGACACTGCATGGCCAGATGCCTATTATACCCAGGTAATGGATAGCGTGCGGGTTTTGAATGGCATTGCCTAGAGATTGGATGACAGAGAGTGGAGCGATTTATAGGTAAGTGAGAGAGCACCCCCCCACTTTTTCCTGCACGCACACACACATCATCCTATGCTATTTATCTCTAGCTTGATAAGGAAGCAGATGAGGCATGCCACTATTTATGATGACAATGTTCATAAAAACTGGTGCCTTAGAGTAGGAAGTTTGGACCGATCCTGAGGAACAAAATATCTACTTAAAGCTCTGTTAGTACTTCAGTGGTACTGTCCAGTGCAAATATATATAAATATATAAAATATAAAGTGATGCTCTTGGTTTAAATAGAAATGTGACATGAGCAATTTTGTTCCTCATTGGCCTTTTGGCATCTTAAAAAAAAACCTGCCAATACAATAGATGATTGAACATTGTTGACTGAAATTCATACAACATTTATCAAAATAACAGACCAGTAAAGATACAAGGACACACAGTCCATTATATTCTTCCCTAGCAAAGTAAAACATATAACAACTTAAACAACTTGTGTACATGAGTGACTAAGTGGCAAAAAAAATACAGATACTGTATGTTGGATGCTATTCAGACAAAAACAGATAAAAATCAAAATCCCAGGTTACTGAGGTCAGTGCTGCAGGTATGCATTAAAGCCAGGTCTGCACTATGTTCACTCATAATGACATGCTCAGGCCTCTACTGAGAGAAATAACAGCGACAGCAGAGACACTTTAGTCGGGGTTGTTGTGAAGGTGGAGGAAGAGGAGGAGAGGAGAGGGCATCAGGGAGTGCAATGAAAAAGGTTTGTCAACATTATCTGTTTTATTGATTTAACAGTAAAGGCTTGCCGCTTAAGCTTTATGTTGCTTTGGCTGGCCCCAATGAAAATACAACGGCTGCAAATAAAAAATGATTTCTTAAAAAAAAAAAAAAACTTGAGCATTTTTATTGATTTATTTTTTATTTTCATCTCCTGTTCACTCGCTTAGATTTTGCATGCATTATTGTTGAAGTTACAAACCTTTTATCATTTTTATGAGTAGTCATTATGGTGGGACTATGTTCAACTGTTCACTCCCTCCCACAGGGATCAATAGCACTGAACAAGGTAAAACGGTCTTCTTCACGACATGAATGATCTATTGCATTGCAGGGTCTAATTAAGGTATTAAGAGGATCATCAAGTTAAAGAAATTGGGGTGAAATAGGCCATGTTCTGTCATATATAACTGCAGAAGTTTATCATCATGAAGCTAATATGTTGTTGTTTACCTATAACTTCTACTATTTTGGTTTGGCATATTAGCATGCCAATATTTACCACAATATTTGCCTAATATGTAGGCAGATGGATGACATGTTATGGCTGATATGTTATGCATCTGTAATCCAGAGCCAAGAATATGATTTTCTCAGTTTTCTTTGTTAATGCAGGAGATCAGCATTCAAATATAAACTGCACAACACTTTCAGGTGTAACAACTTTTTAACAAAAAGAAAAACTACAATCACCAAAAAAACTATATAATAAAACCTGTCTTGGTCTATCTGGTAAAGATTTTGACGTAAAAATCCCTTGTTTGCATTTACATCATCATTAACACTGAACAGGCAAAAATACAGTGTTCTGTCCCAAGGTTTCTCTAGAATGGCAATAAGCACTCTACATTGAGAGACTAAAATACTCCCAAAACACACAGGCACTTGAGGAAACCCTCTTAAAGTGTCACTACACCCCATGCAGACCAGAGAGCATGGGGTCAACAGAGCGTGTCACTGGAGCAGCTTGAAAGCTGGTAGGGTTCCTGTTGTGCCCTGAACTGTTGAGGCTTTTCAAAGACATTCTGTGCAGCTCTATTATGCCAGAGCAGCTGGTTATTACCAGGGGGCTCTTACCGCTATCAAGAAACCCCGTCAACACACAAACACAATGTGTACACACAAACACCACAAAGTACATGTTAAATAACTTAGGTTATTATGTTAATAAGAGAACTTTCTGACACATTTTTGTCGCATACTGTGCAGCATACACATCTGAAAGACTGAATAATAACAAAATAATAACAAAAGCTGCACACAAAACAGCAATAAAAGTGATGTTTTACTAATGTGGTGAAATATACTGAATGTATTTTAGAGTAAATACACAGTATTTTTTTTTAATAAAATGCATTTTGATTCGCATTGAAAAATTAATATTGACTGAAATAGAGTTTAATGCATTTAGGAAAGCTGTGAAAGTAGCATTACTGCTAAATGTCACCATGTGTATAAACACTAAAACTTAATAAACACCATCAGTAAATAATGGAAAATTTTTCTCAACTTACTTTTAATTTACCAAGTCATTGTCAAGGACAATGAAATCTAACCACATACTCAAATATATTAATAGGGTTTATATGTAACCCACAATTTCCATTGTAGTTCATAAAAGAAAAACTGAAAAAAATGAGACTGACATGAGACGGACTGTTGGCACAAACAACATATAATTAGATTTGAGAGGGAAACAGGAAAAAATTGTGCTAACTGAGATAAATTCTACATCAACTTTCTTGTTAAATATAAAAGTCAAATAAAGATACGGCTGATTAAAAGGCAATAATAAATCACAAAGGAGGATCTAGACATCCTGGGGAAGCTAGGTAATTTAGGGCTGTCTGCTGCAGACAAAGAATTACACTTTTTTTTCCCTTGCTCTCTGCCTCATCAATTTAGAGCAGTGGGAAATGAGGCTCCACAGGTATTTTTTTTTTTTTTTCATGTGAACACAAACATTTCTCAGAGTTGTGGCCATTTAACTGGGACAGCATTGCCTTCAGGTATAATGACTCTAGCAAAATTTGGTATTTGATTGTGAAATTAATATAGTGCCTAAGAAATTCTCAGAATGTGACAAAATAACTGCTGAATTTGAGCACCAAAAGCATAAAACAAAAGCTAAGTAGAAGCTCTTTTTTTCCCTTCCTTTTTGCCTTAGCCTCGTCACTGACGGATGACTCGATCTACCCTCACCACCAGAGAAGAACAAATGTTTAACTGGCAACCTTTCTATTTTCC
Organism: Brachirus orientalis; assembly: GCA_016785285.1. NCBI lineage: Eukaryota > Metazoa > Chordata > Actinopteri > Pleuronectiformes > Soleidae > Brachirus > Brachirus orientalis. Next base: position 1,253,385 of record JAFBJR010000180.1, on the reverse strand, counting down.
AGTAGGAGCAGTTTAAGGTCAAAAAACTGCTGAAGTTCCTTATTTAGTTTTAAATTCTTCTGTTTAATTAAACATTTTTGAAAAATACCTCTTTACAATTTAAGTATCAAAGGCAATAGTTATGTTATCAAAATTGCTTCAACTACAAATAAACTTGTAGTTCAGATCAGTACTGATAAGTTTACGATGTGCGTGAGAGTGTGCGTGCGTGTGTACCTGTAGTGAGTTGAGAAGGATGAAGATATAGGCCATGACAATGGAGAAAGGCACCAGGACGCCGCACAGCCATGTTAATCCAAGAATGGGCAGCAACACCAGTACTGCTTTCACTGCAGCCCTGTGCCCATAAACACATTCACACATTAATAAATCAATAAATTACATATTTTTTTTCTTTTTTACCATAGACAACATCTTATTGACTTACCTAGTTGTCTTGCAGACTAAGCTAAATGTTCACACACATAAAATTATTTAAGCATTCCCTCAAAAAAGAAAAAAAAAAAAAAAAAAAAAAAAAAAAACACAACTCTTCTGAGTTTCTCAACTTTCCAGCTCTTTTTGGACAAAACTAAGCACCTTTGGCAAGCTGGTTGTTCCATATACAACACAGTACGGCTGCAAAGGCTCAATGGGTGACAACTTCTCACCTTAAATCCACCTTAATTCTGTTTAGAGTGGAATTAGCTTCCCACTCAGGTGACCGCCAAACCGCACCAGCTGTGTGTGTGTGACATGGCAGGCGGCGAGTCCTAGTTTACTCAGCAGAGAAATGTGTTTGAAATTCTGAGATGGCTGCCACCCAGAGGTGCCAAATGGTTCAAGGCCTCCTTTGAAAACCTTCATAGAGCACCTACTGTGAGCCGCGGTGGGCTGACATTGTGAAAAAACACGTGAACTTAAACATGATTTTCACTAATTGTATATGAGGTTGACTGGATCACACACAGCAAAGTTTCACTCTGATAAGCTTGCGGCAGAGTCAAAAACAGAACATGCACAATGAAGACAATGATAGAATTTAAAAAGATCTCTTTGCATATGCATCAGTGCTATAGTTCAACAGAACAATGCAAAAATTCCTGGTAACCTATATTGAAAATAGTCAACTCTAGTTCAAATGTTCTCATGAGTAATCATACTGATCTATCTGTATAATATGCACTAAAAATCTGAATAATTATATTTATTATATTTGTTAACACACACTTAATGACCAATTACAATGAAAACTAAATTCTCAATCCCTCAAACATTTAAAGACAAATAAAACAAGCAAACACGTGTGATATACGATACATCTCCAAGGGTTAAATATTACAGGCATACATTTTAAATTTTCACATTCCACCTCATAGTATATGGGCAGAATCCAAAATATTGTGGTTGTAAAATATTTTCATACATAGTGATTTAACTTTTTTAACAACTAAAATATATTAAATAAAATGTATACAAATTTTAAAACAAATTAAAATGAACACTTACTGTTTAGGAAATATTTCATGTCAACCCCTAAAGATACTTAAGCACAACCAGTTGATTATTTAAGCCTATTACATGTACTGCACTGATTTATTTCAGTCAAAATGTATTCCTATCTTGTTTGATAAAAGAGGCTCACTGTTTTAAATGACAAATCCAATATAAAATATTCCATCTACTTTTTATTTGATGCCCAGTGACTTCAGTATGTTTGCTGCAGGTCCTGTGGCCCAAGTAGAGAATAGTAAAAAAAGAAAAAAGAACAAATAGCACCTCCTTGTGGTTCATACCTGATTTGCTCATAGGCTTGTTCCACAGGACTGGTGCCCATGGCCAGCATGATGGACCTTCTCTTAGCTGTGGAGATGGTTATAATCACCACCCTTGACAGGATCATGATATTTACCTGGAAATAAATAAAGACTTGTATTTTGTTGCACTACAACCCTGAAGGGAAATATTGTTCAACTCCCACAAAGTAAAAAAAAAAAAAAGCCACACCACCCAGCCCTACCAAAAATGACTGCTTTGGACAAATTATGCAACATTAAGGTAGGCAGAATTACTTTTCATAGTCAAACCAAACGTTAAGCAAATTGAGAGGCAGTTACACGTACACAGTACCTAAATGCACATTTAGAATTTCAACAATTTCAACCTGAACAGTCAACATATTACAGGATTACGGTTTCATGTGCGAACCATGATGATGAAGATGACGGGTCCAGCAAAACCCCAAATAACGCCATTCTGGACACTGAGCCAACAGTAGCCGTCGGCTGAGTATTTGCCTGAGGCTGATGCCAGTGTAATGGTGACTATCAGCACCGGCAGACCTAAAGTGATGGGGGGGGGGCATAAAAGAATAGAGAAAAAAAACAACAAGCAAGAAATAGATAATCAGTTAGATGAAGAGTAAAAACACAGCTACTGTCTATCTGATTTATGTCAAATCAAATTTTAAATTGTGGGATTTCATTTGACTTTAAGGTGTACTTTACCATTAGGTGTTAATAGCCATCACAACTAAATCGTGCAAAATTACTGTTCAACTATAAAAAATAATTTGACTATTGTTGAGTTATTTTACCCCAGCCGATGAGATAGTAATATTTCATATGTCGTTCCTCGCTTAGGTTGACTGCAACCACCTTACTCCAGAGCAGCAGACCCTCCACCAGCATCCAGCTAAATGCTGCCATGAAGAAGAGATGAAGCAGTGCTGCCACAAGTGTACACGCCACCTACAAACATAAGGGCAGGCAGGCAGACCAGACATTTTGCAATACAAGGTAAGGCTCCAAGTGATCTAACATAAAAGATACAGATAAAATATAGCTTGAATTTTCTTTGCTACAAACAAAGGCACTCGCTCATACACATAATCAGAAAAGTGTGCCCATCTCCTGTTGGCTTATGTTTTTCAGTGAGGATTGGTTTATTGAACATGGCATTTACAAGGGTCACATTTGTGTGGAAAAAACCTCTGCCTCCAAAAGCCAGATGCAAATTTGCACCCAAACAAGGAGGTCTGCGGTAACCCAAAGAAAAGTGAACTGACAAACTGCAAATTCTGTAGAAATGTCAAGAATGCAGCCATGATCTGCACACAATGAATGCACGATTTTCCATTTGTTTTGTTTTCCATTGTTTGATTTGTTTTCCACCTTTTCCATACAGCCACCCTTTAAAAAATATAATAATTAAGGTTAAACCACATGTTGGATTGTTTGAGGACATGAGGTGTTTGTAGTCAATCATATCCAACTGTCAATAATAATATAGTTAATAGTGTATTTATAATAGTTTATAGTTTTAAACACATGAATACAAATAACTGTGTGTTGCTAACTATTATCTTCATGATAGTCAGTCTGCCTATTTATACACATATGAAACCGTTTGGTATATTTGCCACAAGCTGCCATCTGCCCCCAGGGGCTAAGTCCATCCTGATGACCTGGAGTCAAGGGACAAGGGGTCAAACCAACTACAGGTTATTAAATGACCACAGACGGCATTTTGGCTGATGGACATGACAGCAGGGGTCACTTGTGTTGAATCAAAGGCCAAAGCATTTGTTGGAATCTCAGTATGGATTTCAATTTTTATTGAATTACCTTTTAACAAGACAGTGAAGAAATGAGGATTATACAATATTTAAAGTAGTTTTTTTTTAATTTACTTTATTGCAAAAATAATCTAATGCTGAACATATTTGTTGTTCATAGCAATGTTTTAACTTTCACTTGAGAAAAAACTTATTTCGTTCTACCTTAAAATCATGGATAACTTGTAACGTGGCTCCCATTTATCAACTTTGCATTGAAAATCTATTCTTCATGCAAAATGTGAGAGAATCCAACATGTCAACTGTCAGCAAATGAGTTTCACTCTATAATTCACTTTCATTTAGAGTAACAGCATTAAAATCTGTACAATGTTAAAAAAAAAAAAAAAAAAAGTGAATGTTTGAGAGGTGTACATGTACCTTGTTGTGAATGGCTGAGCTGCTACAGAGCAGAATCACCTGGGCACAGATCAGAGCAATGAATAGGTTCTTATGAATGGACGTCCTGTCAGATTTGGGGATACTATGGAAGGTGAAGGGGACAGATAGGGTTAAATGCATTTAACACAGTTTGCTCTTGATTAAATGAGTATAGGACTTTTTATATAAAGTAGCAATAACAATATAGTTATAGTCAATACTTTGCCTAATATAATACAACCAAAAGCCTATGTCAGTGGACAATTTACAATGAGGTGATCTGAGTGAACTGAGACTTTAGTCAGTGTTGGAGACACAATGCAGATTCAGTCACACTCACTAATATCTAAGGGTATAAAATGACCTGACTCTGATTAGCTTTGAGTGCTTTGAACCCATTCACAATCTCTTCAAGTTGCAAAATTTCCACCTTGTTGATTGTGCTGTTACATGATTCCACATGTATCCTTTTCATTTCTTCTATTTTCTTTTATCAATTTGTTTCTGTTGTTGGCTGAGATTTGTGCAGTTAGGTCTACATGTGCAATTTATGAGAAATGTTTGTTTTCCATTTAGTTGCTATGCAGATACCTGATGTAATTTTAATATACAAAACTGAATGTCTGATCAATATTAATGACTAAAAAGGCAGTTTTTACAGGATGTATATATAATTCTTTAAAACAGTACCATCTCTGTAACAAACCAAGGGTTAAGTAGGTTGATTGTTTCCATTTTAGGGTGTTCACAAAACAAAAGAAACAGACAAGAAACTGATGTGAAGTTATTTCACTAAATTTACAGAAAATCCTCTCATTATCATCTCATCATGTTGTGCGTATTTAAGCAACCACATCCATGTACATCAAACGCCGGCACGTGTGTGAAATGCATGGGTGCACTCTCTGATTTCAGGACAGTCATAAATTGCAAAGGCCAGCTTCTATCTGGCTGACGGTGATCCCTCAGTGACCCTAATCTTAATTAACAGCTGCAGAATACTGCCATAAACCTTCAGAGTGGACTCACATGTAATTACTGCATTAGCACTGGTCAATACTCATACCAGCCTTAGAGAAGAGACCATGGGTACCTACTGGGCCAGTAAGTTATCTTGCTGCTTCTTAGTTTCATTTTTCTGCATCTTTGAAAAGGAGCATGATCATATTCAAGTGTCTGATATTTGCAAAAGTGTGTGCAGCTAAATTTACTTTATCCACTTCATCACCCCAGGTGACTACACTACATTTCAAATAAATGTGATCTTTTTAATACTGTTACTACTGTTGTTGCACTGTAGAACAGCTACAAGTGACTGTGAATATATAATGAAAAATGGCCTGAGGCCAAGTTGTGTGTACTGGCTCAAACAAACAGAAACCAGGCAGATATTTTGGAATCATGGTTATAAGTGGGACAGAAAAATCAGCTACTCACTCCAGCACAGTGAACAGCATCAAGGTCACCACCAGTGCACACAGAGATGCACCAGAGCCAATGAATGTCAGCTTGGTCAAAATAAGCTCTTCCTCGGGACTCCACTGGGATTAGGAGGGAACCATAGTTGTATGAGGGAGAGAGAAAAGAAGAATGATGTTAGAGTGGACTAGTGGTTAAGCCATAACTAGAAAATCATTTCCATTAGTTAATCTCAAAAACAGTGTACATACTCTTCTGAAAATCCAAAGAATTTTGGTGTTTTATATATATATATATATATATATATATATATATTTTTTTTTTTTTTTTTTTTTTGTATACTTTACATAAATGTAGTAAAATACAGAGGACTTTTACCAATGAATTCTTAAACAATATAAACACACACAGTGACACCTGCTGGTTATTATAGTGTACTGCAAAACATAGCCACAATTTTAGAGGTTTAATTTCTTCACCTGGTGTTTGTTTTTAAATCAGCACATAAAGAGATGTAGAAGCAAAAAAGTGTTTCTGTATTACAGAAAAGAGCATCTATTACATATGAAAAATTACATTAAACACATACAATTAGTAATGAAATTAATAATGAATAAGTTCTCATAACCTTAACCACAGTTTGAATTTATGGTTTGACTTTCAAATACAGAGTTTACAATTTCCCCTCATGCAACCTCTGAGTCAGTATGTGTGATTTACGTCAGTGCATCATAAAACATCTCGAGTTACCTTCGACTCCAGGTAATTCATCAACACTGCAAAATTGGTGGTGTGGTTACATAGACAGGAAGTGACACCAGAGCCAGCATAGGTCACCCTGCATCCAACACTGGACCAGCTATTGGTATGACTGTGCCTGCAAAAGCACAATGCAGAGGAGCAGACATGTCAGGCAGATACGTTTTAGTTTTAAATACCAAATATCATATCTTGTTTGCATCTATTGTATTTGATCGTTGTGTTTGGCATTAGAGAAGAAAAGCTTGCAATACATATTAACTGTTTTAGCAATGCTATAATGACCATTATTATTTCTTACCACCTCACTGCATACAAGGAAACATGTATGCAGTGAGGTGGGGAGGAAAAAAACAGGTTTCTACAGGTTAAAGTGTCAAGTAATTAGTGCAAACTACACTTGAACAGTAGCACAGCCCTAGCTCTCTTAAAACTGGAATCAATCCCTAATTAATGTTATTGATAAAGCTTGTGTTTGTCCTACTATTTCATGTCAGCAAACATCTGCTGTGAATAAGTTTTATTATGCCAGACTTATTCAAGACATGGTTAACCATTACATACACGTGCTGCATGAGTTAAACTTATTGACTCATCTTAAAAATTGATTGTATGCAGAAAAGACCAAACTGTTGTCATTTACCCAACAGTTCTATCAATCTCCATTAAAACAGTCCATTCATTTCTCACTTCAGAATGAGTAAATATGTGCTTGTGTTGATCAAACTTACATCAGGCTGAAATTCCAGAAGGCACAAACAGGAGAAAGTCGCTGTGAATATTCCACCTAGAAAAAAAAAAACATGCACTTGTTTTCTGTCTCTTTCTCTTTCTCTATATTGCACTGGACTCTAATCAGCTAATAAAAACAAATTAATGCCACATGCTTGATAGAGCCATTCACAACAAGGTGCAACAACAACTCTGTAGAAATACATTCTAGAGAGTTTCTGCTGCAATAAAAAAATAAATAAAATCCAAAAGAACAGAACTGTGCATTGAAAAGTAAATTTTAATTACCTTTACTTTTTTGGGTTCAGGCTAAAACATGTTCCCTTTAAACTCTGACATTTTTTATTTACATGACAGTGACAAGTTCTTGTCAACAAGAGCACTTGTCTCTATATCACGTGCAGAATAATCATACTGCTTGACACGCCCTTCTTCTTCATACCACATGAGATGAAGAAAGGGTGTACTGGACGGCCACAGGGACGGTTTGGGCCTTGGAGGGATCTCGGATCGTAGCTGATATGACAGCAGAAGCCAGGTGACCTGGGAGAATGCTGGAAATGACAAAGATTATCATTTACATCAATCTAAAGAGTGAAGGTCAAAAATGCATTAAAAAAATAAAAAACAAACAACTGATTTCCTCCCTTTTCATTTTTATTTTTGTATTAGTTGAATTTAAAACAAATAATACAGGATACTGGCATGTTTCTGTCATTCTGCTGGAAATTAAAAGCACAGTTTTATCATTGCATGTTCATGCTATTTTGTCTTATTCTATTATTTATTTGTTTTTATTTTGTTGCTTCTTTTCTGCTTCTTCCACATACTATGTTGGCTTAAGACAGTCCACAAAAATCACAAATATATTTTAACAATTTTACACTTAAATTTAGACATTTTGGGGGTTATTTTACTGAAGGCAAAAACTTTGCTGAACATTAAGCCAATCGTGGTTTCTTCTGATCAGATGCTTTTAACAACTAATTCCTAAATTGCTCAGCCAGTATAAATTATATAAAATCTATATAAAATTAAGTTTTAAAAAAAACCCAGGTAAATTTTCTGTATTTATAAAGCACTTTTCTATTCTTGACAACCACTCAAAGCACTTTAGGCAGTTTTTCCATTCACCTATTCACACGTATTTACATGCACTATTTGTGATTCAATGTCTTACCCAAGGACATTTTGGCATGCAGACTGGAGGAGCAGGAATCAAACCACTGACTTTCATGTTAGTGGACAACTAGCTGTCCTTCCTGAACAACACTGATTTGAATAAAATATGCTACTGCAATATTTTTTTTTGTTCTGTAAATTTCTGCAGGTTGACTCACCTTTTACCTGTGTCTGGCTGACTCACTGGAGGTTCTTGTGTTCCAGCTGCGATCTCACTTAGATGGCTGTAGTGGGTATGAATGAACATCACTTCCTCATGTCCTGCTTACAGAAAGAGAAAGAGCACAGCAGCTTCATTTCTGTCAGTAATGATACAAAAAATGTTGAGCATTACCCTTAGTTTCAGCAACGTTACACCACAGACACCACTTTCACATATCTGCACTTTAGTGGTGCCAATGAAAATACACTGAACTGTTATTAAAGGATTTATTGGTTAAGAATTGTGTTTTCATTATTCCTTCCAGCTATTTGATGTTTAGATTTTTTAGATTTCAGCCCCCTATACCAGCATGTTGTTTTGTTTAACATTTAACATAACCTTACATTTAAACATGTAGTAGTCTAACAGCTTAACAGAAATCAAGTAATTTCAATGCATTTTATATCATTTATCACACATACCATAATAATTACAGCTTAAAAAATGTACAGTTGTGATTGGGCATCTAAAACCACAAAAAAGACATTAAAATGACTCCTGAATTTTTTTATCAATTTTATTCATCAAATAATTTGGATTTGGACATTCTAACTGCACTCAGTGCGTGACTGTGTTTCCTACCGAGTGAATGTATCCTCTGAAGCTCACTATCAGAGATGATCAGCTCATCCTGAACGCTGTTGCTCATGGTGTGGGAGCTGAACAAAGATGGACTGAAGACTTGACTGCAGTTCTCTTTAGACAGTCGCTGCCATTTCATGTAAACATCTGGTGGCAAAGACAACAGAGGACACACCAAAGAAAAGACACAGATTAACAATAGGAGTTAGCCTAGATAGAAATGCACTGTATGCTTTATTCATCCATGTTACAAAGACTAAAGTGGTAACACATGGTAATACAGTGAAAATATGTTAATAGTATGATTATCATTTTCAAATAGAAAGGCAATATGAAAATTTTATGGTAACATAATCTTATTTTCTATGAATTTCAACTTTATTAAATAATTTATATTTATAAACGATTTCATTTAAGTATATCAGTATAACACTGATGGTAGACTTTAGTCATTTTAATTATCAAACTAATACCTGGATATTACTTTGAAATTAACATGGTATATTGATAATATATTACCACCGTATAAACACACAATTACTAGTGTTATTACCAAGCTGAATTTGCATTAGGCATAAGAAGGTAATGAATTTACACATAAGAATCAATGTGAATATAATATGTCTTCTCTTCCCTTTAGACTATTAGACATTTCTACAAATAGCTTCAACTGTGCAAAGTATGTATGTGTAAGAATTTTAATCGTTACATAAACAAATCCTTTAGTTTGATGATAAGATGATATCAACAAAGGCATGTTATATTAACTTTGACTCCTGTATTTTATGATACTGGAATATACACTGTCTTTTAAAAGATGTTTTACCAATGTTCTTGGTAGAAAGAGTGAAGCCTCTTCTCTCTGCATATAACATGTCAGCAAGATCTTCAAAGAGATTGTCAATGGTCTTGACAATAGTAAAAGGCCCCACACTGACCTGTACAAGAAATACAGACACAAAAACAGAAAATTCAGATTGAGATTCATGGAAATTAAAGGATGGGCATTAAGTTGTTTTACTTAATTACTGAAACTAGAATCAAACATGTGATATATATACAAATATTAAACAACTATTTTTGGCTAAACTGAGCGGTTATTTGAGGATTTGATGCCAATTACTTACAAGACACGGTTATCATAAATAAACATTTCTCTGGACAAAACAAATGAACACAGATCACCCCCCCTCACCCCATCATCTGTGCGGCCCATCCACTCTGACGCCATACTGGGCTCCAGCATCAAACTTGCTGCTTTCACGTAGTTTGTAGCAATGGAGACCATGACCTCAGCTGCATCATGTCCAGCAGAATGAGTACTAGCTGCTGCTGTCAGGTCTACCTCCATTCTCTGGGAGAGGTAGAGGACATCAGCAGAGGTGAGGGAGTCCTGGCTACCAGCCTCCACAGTATGCAGGACAGCCTGGGACAGCTGCTTCAGCGAAGTCAGATCTCTCTCCCAGGAAGTGTTGATACTCAGCTCATCCATCAGCTGAGTAAAAAGGTAGATAGAAGGTGATTTGCAATTGTATTTGCCGCATTGCTAGTTATCTGTCCTGAATCAAATATAGTAATTTGCTACAGACAGATGACTTTCCTAACTCACAGCTTTAGTCACAGGATCCTTGCTCAGTCTGTTGAATAATGTTGTCTTTGGTAAAGTGAAAACATCCACCACTTCTGAGAAAACAGAGGACAATGTAGTAAACACAATGCAATCTATTACAGCCATCTTCTCAGTCATATTTACTATTATATGTAATAAAAGCTTACAAATAGCTTACAAAATATGTAACATTAAGAATAAAACACACAAACATTTAGTGGTGTTATTATTACCTTTCTTAAACTGGCACACAGCCCCTCTGTATGAGTCACACTTGGTTAGGCTCCAGTCTTCAATAGCAGGATCAAATATGCCACAATTCTCTTCAGTCTGAGAGCTGTGGAACAACTCGAAGGGGAACGTTTGATTCTGCAAAGAATTTCCATCCGTGAGGGAAGTCAGGACGGGACTTGCTAACACAGTGAAGTTACCTATTGGAGGAAATGGTGAAAATTATCTTAATGTTCAATTCTTAAAGCAGTCTGAATCATTTCCAGTCACAATTATGTGGCTAAGACATATGTTTAAAAGGAAATATTTAAGCGTACAAACATATTAGTCAAGCCAGTTATGGTTCATCAGATATAAGATTTTCAACATAAGCTGTTACATCAACATAAAAATAACTTCACAGCACCTCTTATAAAATATTTACACAATAAAAACATTACATGTTCCATCAATATTTATATTTCTTATATTTTAGTTTTAATAATATATATAATTAAAGTTTTAATAGTTAATTTTAGTTAATTATTGTTTAGTGTTAAACATAAGTTAGTAATATGGTCTTTTTAATGTTATATCTAAACCGATCTGATAAGGAAAAAGGAAGAAGTCTGACTTGATAGCAGCTAATGTTGGATTAAGTCTTGCAACATATCAGAGATTCACGGTCGTCATTAGCTCTTAAAACATACCACAGTTTAATCTGTCAGTTTATCTTGAAAAAGGCAAACAAATTCTTATACTGTAACAGAATTACTGGGGTACTTTCCTTCCCCCACATCCAGTTTCATGTGGTGGGGGTTTGAAGTGCTCACTGGGGACCATGATGTCAGAGCTAGAAAAAATTGTTTTGAAGGGTGGGATTCAGGGTGACGCAAGTTACAAAACATTTACAAGAACCATTAGAAACTGTACTATTTGCCACGTATAACCTGGTCATCTTCTCCACTATTTACTGAACAGAAAGAGCAAGCCAGGCAGATTCCCCTTTTCCTCACTTTCATTAAATTTATAAGTCTGAAAAGGAAAACGGTGTGTGTGTATGCAAGTTAGCCAAAGCATGCCACAAACTGAGAGTAGCACGAGGCATAGCCTCATAAATTGTGTTGGGAAATTCCAATCTGAGACATTAAGTAGTGTCTACATCTGCCAATTCCAAGTCCCGATATTTATAGTATTAGCTAATGTTTACATTTTCCTGAAATTACATTGCTGTTACTGCTTTTAATTAATTCCAGCAATGTGTAGAATCTGTCATATACAATACTGTGTAATACAGGTAAGTTGTCACAGTAGTCACACAATAGTAGCTCTTTATTGGCATTTTTGTTCAGTGCTGGTAATGCAGTGGAAAGCAGAATAACTGAAAACGTGCCAGCTTTGCATTGCCAAGGGGAGTCCAGTATATAAATGTAAAGCTAATGTTGACACACACACACACACACAGACATACACACACACATATATATATACAGTACTGTATATGAATATATATATTCTACGATTAGCAAGTTAACTGGCAGTAGGTGAGGGTATGAAAATTAGGTAATGAAAGGGGTAAAAAATCCAAAGTACTTTCAAAATTCTTACAGTTAATACCATTTTAAGAGTCAGGAATCCAGGGAAATCCTGGTGCATAAAGGCCCAGGGTGGAAATCACTGTTGAATGTGCATGAATTTCAAACCCTCAGGAGGCATTATATGAGAAACCATCTGCCATCTACTGTGATGGACATAGCCTCATGGCTTCGGGACTACCTTGTAAACTCATTAGCTACAGTCCGCCACTGTATGAACAAATGCTACCTGAAACTTTATTCCACAAAGAGCAAACCATATATCAATGTTGCTGAGCTCATTTGACTCCAGCATATGGCAAAACAAATTCTACCATCTACTGGCTGACTCATCATAATCATTGTCATAGCACCAATAAAAACAATTAACAAACTAAACTGTCCTAAATGCTGCTGCTAGGCTTTTAACCAGAGCTAAGAAACAAAATTGCCCTTGTTATAGCTATCTTACACTGGCTTACATGGATTTCAAAGATTTTTTGGATAACTTTTAAGGCTCTTAATGGTCTCTGTCCAACCAACAAGACCTTTTTGTAGCAAATGTTCCCTGTGCGCAGTTTGAGATCCTGAGGCAGATGTGTTTTTGACGTTCCAACTGTTTGGCTGAAAACCAAAGGGAAGAGGACCTTTGTAGCCAGGGCGCCAAGACTCTAGAATGACCTGTCTGAGGAGATCCTTCCCTGCTTTGATATGGATTTCAATTATGCATTTCTACCCCTAAGATACCAGACTAGTTTTGTTCTATAAAACAAATTATTTTGACTTGTTTCTTTTAATACATGTGCCTTTATTTTTTCCATAGATTTTTATGACTTGCCTGTTTTATCTGTTGGTGTGTTTTTATTGCATTTTTAGAATGTGTCCAAACTTCTCTGAAAATGGTGTTTGTTGTGAGGACCAACATTTACCTGCCTGCATGTAAACTACATTTGACCTGAAACAAAAAAAAAAAAGTTGAGCTGAAGAGAAGAATCAGATAATCAGAGCAAATGTGGGTCTGATTTTTTTTTTCACATCATTTGTTTTACTCTGTCTGAACTGCCAAATGGGTGGGGTTTAATGAATCGGGCCAGCTCAGATCTTGGCAAGTTACTGAAAAGTGTGTATTCCACAATGACTTTCAAATGGTCTCATGTGATTGTTTTTCTGCATAGCAACCCCACCCAAAACGAAAGCCAAACTAGCTCTACATATGAACATATGTGTAACACAAGTATACTCAACTATAACAGCAGATAGATTTGTGGATATAGTTATGTTTATTTTTGCTTTTTACAATGTAAATGACTCCTGTTCTTCAGTTAGCATTTCTAATTTTGTTTCAATTTTTGGTCACTCTTCCCTCCTAATTCCCTCCTGTGCCCATGCAGAGGCCTGACTAATTTACCTTGACATGGGTTGTCTCTCCACAGCTTCGTAAGGGAGGACTCTATTTCCATGGCTTCTTCACTCCACTGGAACACCAGCCCAGAGGAAATGAGCGTGCACTCATTTTCCATGGCGAAGATTTCATTGCTATTCAGCACCCGATCCCAAATGTGTAGCTCTGTGATGTTCCCTGAGAATGACTCATCCTTTTTAAATGAACCCCCAAAGGTGTCCTGCTCCTGCCCAATTATGAAAAGGCCATCAGGACCAATGCTGTCAGAACTGTTTAGGCCGTCGCCTCTAGAAAATCCAAGTCCATCAGCATATACTGCCCAGCGTCCACCATTCTGGCTCCAAGAAACACACATAGAGTGCCAGGAGTCATCATGGTCAAACGCTTCTTGGTAGGGCCCATGAATGCCATGGACCAGCAGAGCCAGCTGCACAGGCTTGCCCTGGATCAGGTTTGCACGGAGCTGGAACTCATTAATATATGACTGGATGGAATAAGAGAAGATGGTGGAAATTCCAAAGCAGTTGGGATCGAAGCGGAGATGGGTGCAAACGGTCACTGAGCCCATGGGGGAGAACTTGTGCAGGAGACGGGCATGCTTCCTGTCTGAGCGCCCTCTGAATTCCAGAATCAGGGTCCTAGAGGAACCTTTGGTTTCACCCCACACAGAGAGAGGGGAAAGACATATTACAATGAAGAATAATTCTGGCTCAGCTCTTGGAAAAGTTGGAACCTGATTATAAAATTCCAATATACGGTCCAATTCCTACTGTAAACTTGGAAAAAATTTATCCATTGTGGTTAGGAGTATTATATGACAGCATTACCCTTTTTGCTTAATCAGTAAGAAGACAGAAGCAAAAATTGGACAACAAAGCAGAGTGAGTGTACTTTTCAAAGGGCAAGGATGTTTATATGTCAGTATAACATGTAAACATTTGGCACCGTGAACCTACTTGTCAGATATGTCATGACTTTCTTGGCAATCCACACAGGTCGAGAGATGTTTAGAGACTTTAAAAACCTGGTTAGGTTTTGGTTCTCTGCTGAGTTGGCAACTGTGGCTAAGGCCCCAGAGCGCTGGTTACATAATTCCCCTGCACTATTCCACTGCAGGCGATCAGGCACATACTCATAATAGAACTCATCATATGTCAGCATTCTGGTTTCCAATGTAAAGCCTGTTCAAAGAAGAGAGAAAAACAAATGAATGGAGAGACCCATGCCAGACAGAACTGGCAAAAACTCAGCCTGATATGTCTGTCTTTTTTATTTAATTTGGTTATATTAAAGATCATATAAGGCTTCATGGCATATCAAATTGCATATAAACATCATCTGACACAGCTTAAAAAGTGAAAGCTTGTTGCCACATTTTCCAAGTAAAATTTTTACTATGAATGTGAGACTAGCAATATTTACAAAAAACAAATCTAGTTTCCAATCCAAACGATGATGTATTCTAAGCATCTGTTCACCCATCAAAGTCAAGTGCCATTAAACATCAACATATGTCGCACACTCCAAGTCAAGTTTACAGCTGAATATGGAACAAATTCAAAATTTCCAGAGAACCAGCTGACAGAGATACAAAATGCTGTGCATTTCCATCACACTACTATGCTAGGTACATCAAAACAAACCAATGGTGTTATTTATTTTCATGTTAGAGCCATTAAGCAATTGCATATGACAAGGACAACCCAAAATAGCATCTTCGTAAATACGTAGTTGACAGGTTAAATCTACTTGTGTGTGTAGTTGTTTTTGTTGCCTCTTTAAAACTTTTTCATGGAATAAATACTGACTTGCTCAGGATCAGAAGTCGAGAGAGCAGTCCTAATGAGACAGAACCTTGTGTCTGAGGCTCTGGGTAGTGTTAAACAATAACTGGTTATGGCTATGGTTTGGAATAATGGTTTGGTTAAATGGTAAACAATGGTTGGGATAAATGGAAGAGAATGCAGATTCCTAAGAAGAATAGCTGCACAAACCTCACAGTGCATATGTGTGTGTTAAGGGTAAGGTAAGGCTCTGGTGAATGAATTGTGTCAATTGTCTCAAATTGATATATGAATGAGTCTAAGAAATAAAAAATAAATTCTCAGTTCATATTTTATGTTGTGAAATGTTGATTTAGCACGATTTATTGATTGTTACACTTATTTCATCTGTTGTCATAGTAAAATGAACTGTCTTTGACTGTTTTCTACAAAAAATTCTGAACCATCTTGTTTTATTATGCTAGATAGTGTAAACTATTTATATTAAATGGATAATAACATTTTCATCACTCATCACTTTAACAATTCTTGCTAGTTAGCTTTGTGACTCCTTTAGCTTAACACTCTACTGTATACTGGCTGTGGTTTACTTGCTAAATAGTTTGGTTAGCTTTGTTTGAACCACTGTCTTTTTTAACTCAAGAAAATCAAAGAAAATGACTCACCTGATAAGCAGCTGTGAAAACAAACCTGAAACAGAAGTAAAAGTTGAGCTAATTGTTGGGGCGGCAGGACACAATCCTAAGAAACAACAGGTGTCCATATTCAAAAGTAAACATGATACAACACGCGAATCACCCAGAATGACATGAACTAAATTCTGTGTTTTTCTTTACTTCGTCACAACCAGTGACAGCTGATAAAGCCCTGACACGTCTAAATTATCACACTCTAGAAACACAATTATGTACTTACAAACATTGCAATGAACGCCAAGCTGGACATCCTGCAAACATTAAATAACATTAGCTATTAATAAAGAAAAGCAGTTTCATCATATTTTCTGCAATGGACAAAAAATACAAAGTAAATGTAAACCTGTTTTACCTGAGCTTTTTGTCGTGTTGTCAACTTTTTTGCGCGTCTTCTCATTCCAATCGCGGGGAGTCAGTGAACGCAGCATTCAAACTGTGATTTTTCTAAGTGTTTTCCTCTCAGCTGTGCCCCCTCAGTCACGCCGTCACTGAAGCACATGAAGAAGCGTGGCGGCAGCAGCAGAGTGACAGACTGACTCCTCCACAGAGCATGGGGAGATGATGAGGAGGAGGCTATAGGGAGGAGGAAGGGGAAGAGGAGTGGTGTAACCAGCAGCGAGCAGAAGGCCAGGCTATCAAAACTATGGTTCAAGGCTCTCCAAGTTTGAGTGCAATCCAGTGGGCCCAGTCAAGCTGGAGAGGCTTGGACAGTGATGTAATACACCAGCGAATGTGAACCCATTAATCAACTTGATAGGGGGAATCTTTTTGACGTGTGAATTTTTGCTAAGCACAACACAATCAGTGTGTTTGAGTCGATCATGTAAAATGTTAGTTACCTCACAGGCATCCAGGTACCACCAAGGGCTTCTAAGGTCCAGAAGCTGATCTGAGGTTAAAACTGAGGTTTAACGTGCAGATTAATGCAAAGGAAAGGTTAAAGGTCCAGTGTGCAACATTTAAGATAGTTTGTTTGAAACTGAGTATACCACCCATATTTATATATAAGTGTATAATTTATGAAAGCCACCATCTTACACCACCAAGTTTCTACAGCAGAATTTTGTATTTGAAGCCAAAGCTTAGTATGCAAACAAAGAAAGAACAATCTTTCTGGTATGTGAAGGCCATCGTAGTCCTAACAAACATGGCAGAGAGGACTAGGGGTTAGTGGAGGAGCCCTCCATTTATAGGTGTCACAAATTATTCTGCACTGGACCTTTAAAGAAGGCAGTAATGTAACACAACACAAACTGCAATACAATACAAAAGAAGTTTGATGAAATCCTGTAAAATTAAATAATTTTACCTCAAAATTTGAGTAACAGCCATGAAATCACCCAAGTTTTGTGGAGTTGCCCCTTAAGTGTTTCAACAAGGAATTCTTGACATATTTAATTTTTTGTCATATTTGACATATATAGGTCATTCCCAAGTATGGTACAGGGACCACAAGGTGATCAAATTCCCATATGTTACACAATTTTAACTCTATTAAATGAAATCAACATTTGTAACTTGCAATGGATGTGCTGTCACAGCACACACAATAATGCTATGAGGAAAACAGATGTTTTCAAGTGAAAACTTTCAACTTTCTGGCCCTGATTAAGTCAGTGACCAATCACAATTATTTTGAAGCTGTTATTTAAGGGCACTTACATTTTTTCAGTGTCAACCTACAATTAAGGACAAAAAATAATATATGTGTAACTGTGTGGACAAGAAATGTTTGTTTTGGTGAATAGCATGCAACAATTAGAAGGCTTTTGTTCCCGTCAATATCAAGCCACATGAGTATGGTGTAGTTAAAGAAGTTCGTTTTATTTTGACTTATTTTATTTATTTTTTTTTTTTTTTACCATGCATTAAAAAAGTAAAAGGACATAAACAATGATTTGTTTAAGTACACGAATGAAGCAGTCCTGAGTATACAAGTCCCTCCTGAGTGCAAACTGTTACAGTATAGGAATATTATTCAAAAGCAAAGCTTTATGTGAATGTGGGGACAACCTACGCCTGAAAGCAAGACAGAGAGAAATATACAACATAGAATGGAGACAAAGCCATCATCCATCATGAATAATTGTGAAACATATATACGCATTCTAATGACGCAATGTTTTGTATCAAAAATGCCCTTAAGGTAGCATATTCTACAGTCAGACTTCAGGTACATCTCAAGCCTAGTGCTGCATTTAATTCACGTGACACAGGCTGACATGTGGTAAAGAGCTTTAATAAAGGTAAAGGTAATGCTAACCAGTGCAATTTTAGCTAGTCTGCAATGCAAAGTTTATAATTAAGGGATACACAGCAAAACAAACAAATACCCAAATTATAGTAAATGTTAAATTATAACATTTACTATGTACCTTACACCCAGTGTGGGCTGCCTTTGGATATCACACCAGGAGGCAGAGAGTAGACCATTTTACTCACAACTCGATTTTCAACAGCACAGTGAATCGAACCATTGTCATAAGTCAAGAACTCATTTTCTGCACTCTTCTTTGAAGGGCCAAAGCTTCTGCCCTCCCCTGTTCTCTGTTCGTTGCAGGGTGAGGACAGGGATTGTAGGGCAGAGTGGACCTCATCTCGTGCCGTCATGATACTCTGATGGCAGGAAAACTGCAAGGATGGTGTCAACGCTCCCTCCTTGGACAAACCAGTGATAAGCTCATCAACAGCTCTGGCAGAAGAAGAGATCAGCTCTCTGCAGCTGCTGAAGTCAGAGTCTGTGTCTTTTCCTGGGAGGAGAATGACCGTCAGGCAGAGGAAGTAACACCTGCTGTAACAATCTGGTGCATTTTGACTGAGGCTGGTTTTGTTCACACTATTCATAATTAGTTCAAAACCAAAAGTCAACATTAATTACCCAGAAGAAAATGATACTATTTAAATTATATTTTATGATTTTATTAGCTAAGATATTGACAAAGCTGCAACAAAAATAAACAAATAAACCCACTATAAAATATTGCATGAAGCAATTCCATGTTTCATGGTCGTAGTTTCAGTAATGTTGTCTATACTGATTGTACAGGGATCAAATGAAAAGATTAATCTCACAGGGTTTATCCTAATAAATTTTCATACTTAAAATACAGTATAATGATGAATTTGTTGAGGTTTACTAATCATTTATTATTATTTCTCTGCCACTGTCTTTCAATATTGTAATTAAACATTCAGGAATCTCCCATTAACCATCAATGAACTGTAATAATGAAGGATAAAAGGCTTTCTTAATTCTTGAGACATTTAGACAAATATACTCTAGATACAACTCTGATAAACAACCAGCTCCTGTGTACATCCTCACCTCGCAGTGCAGCAGACAGAGAGGAGTGCAGCTGTCTGATGGCCTGGTTGAGTTGGAACAGTTTGGTTGCTGTGGTCCTCAGTGTCTTCAAACGCAAAACAGAAGCATCATCATCCACCCCGTCTTCCAACACCTCTGGGTCACATTCTTTCTCCTGTTAAAAACACAAACACACCCAAAGACACAATATAAAATCCAAACAAACAGATCAATTATTTCTAAATACTTAACACTATGCAAATGCACTTGCATCCACATTTGCAGCCCTGTGTCAAAACATTATGCAAAACTACTACTACTAATAATAATAATAATAATAATAATAATAATAGTAAAAAAAGCACCATGTTGTTTCAAGCTATTACTCAGGCCTACTTGACCACAATAAATCTCACAGGGTTTATCCTTAAAAAAAAAACCTGCATCTATGTGTGTCAGTGATTGTTTTAACGAAAAAACTGCTAGTTTGTGTGACTAAGATAACAGCAAACAAGCCTGTTAGCTGTGACTGATGCCACTTCATTCAACACATTCATTACCTGAATTATCTTTAAGGGGTGACTGCAGTGAGATAAGCCTACAGCGCACTGAGCTTTACAGGAACAATAAAAAGCTGAGTGGCATCTTTAACAGGGCTGCAGTGGGAGTGGGTATTAATCTCTAACATTAATCCCTTGTCAAGATGAAAGACTGTTTTTAACCATTACAAATCCAGGGACGCTTTGCTGGACATGTATTGTCTTTCAGCTACATGCTTAGTATTTTTTATAATAAAGCTGCAGACAGCTGATAGCTAATGCCATTAATCAAATAATTCAACTTTAAAACAAATAGTTTTTCCTAAATTTAAATAATCAAACCAGATCATCATAAAACAGAACCCTTGGGTGAGTTATAGGTTAGACTAAATAATAAATATACTGTACATTAACAACAATGGGCTGCTTTTAGATAAATCGATGCAAAACTATAACTTTAAAATAAAGTATTGTCTTGGGTTGTATAGTTTTATAATTTATTCAAAAACAAGTATCTTAATTGATTGGAAGGAAGAAATATTTCTCTCACACTACAACTCACCGAGATATGGAAATGCATGTAGTTCTGCAGAGCACGTGCTAAATCAAGTGTCTTCGATTTTAGGCTCTGCAGGACCTGTGAGTAGACATGGCAGGTTTTAATAATCACAAATCATTCAGAAAATATACATTCAAAGTTATTACAAAAAATCTAATTACAGCATTGATTTTGTAATATAAAAATATCATTTACATGTTAAAAAAAATAAACCTAAGAGTGAACTGAAGAGTATTTTGAATAAATGATGATCTCTTACTGCGTTTCTGGGATATGCCAGCTGAGCCTCTCTTAGCATTTCCTTGGTGATGGTGAGACTCTCCTCTAAGAGAGAGCGAATGCCTCTATTGGTACCCTTCAGTACACACATGACCAGCGATGGCTAAAAAGATGACATAGAAAAATTGGGGACAATACATGGGGATCTGCATATTTATTGAAAAAAAAAACTATACTCGGTCCACAACAAAAAATATGCATACATGTACATAAAGACTGGGTTAATTATTTTACTTTTTTTAAAAAAATTACAATCAAAAAACCCTTTCAGACTTTTTAAGGAGCAGCAGCTGGATATGTCCACAACAATTCAATATTAGTCAAAATCCTAAGCTTGTTGAACGTTTCCTTTTTGATATATTTGTTGTTCATTGATCACTCAGGCAGTATTTTACACAACTTGTTTTTCATAGATTATCTGTCAGAGAAACTGTCTTAGACACTGGGGATCTTCCTAGTTTCTTGTAGCCCGTCTATATTTCAGACCTGCCAGATGTCATGCTATGGCTGCTTCAAATATTTTCAAGTAGGAAAAAAAATGCATACAAAAATGAGCAGACATAATCCCACACCTTCTAATATGTTCTTGGCCTCGAGATACACACAGGTGATATTAAATTCTTTGGTATCATGGAGTTAGGGGTTGATTATAGTGGCCCCACAAGCCTAACCAGAGATACTAGTGTTAATGGTGGTGGTTACCTTGCCTGCAGCCTGGGCACCCAGCTCCACAGCATTCAACGACATACACATCACCGCTGCTAGATGGCCAAGTGCAAGCAATGCAGCATCCAGACACTGGCTGCTCTTTCTCCGTGCCTCCGTAACCATTGATGTGATCTCTGACTCACACCCCTGAATGAAGACAAAATTATAATTTCAGTGAACATTATATTAGCACAAACTAACAATAAGCTAGAATTCAAATCAATTAAATACTGAATTAATGGAAGCAAGCTAGAAAAAGCCATACACAGTCTGCGGTGTTGGTAAATAAATTAAAATACTGAAGAATGTAAAAACTTGCCGGTAAGGGGGGGGACAATTGCGTGTTTAGGTGCTGAGGCTGGTAAGGAATTTAGATTTACGTTTCATATATTCATGTTCTGTTTGGGGCTCAAGGATAAGAATTCCCTCCGCTTGGCCATTTCCATAGACAGAGCTCAAACAGCTCAGAGCTAAGATCCGTCAATCAATGCTCTGCATTCTGATTAGCTGCCCCTGTCCAAACTGCGCTAAACTGAAAATCAGCTCTGAGCCTGGGCTTTTTTCAACTTGTCTATATATTGCCATAAAAAGAAGCATATAATGTCACCGTGGTGTCATCTCTGTGTTCACCTGAATGAGAAGCTGAAAGAATCCTCCCATTTTCTTTACTTGGCTCTTGAGTTCCTCAGCGATGGTGTAGAGCATGCCAGTAAAAGGCTTAATGTGGATCAACCACTGGGTGGTAAACACTGCACTCTCTATGGCTGTGGTGGCCTTGACCAGCTGAGTCTGGGCCACTAGGTTACAAACAAACACTGCAGCAGGGAAAAAGCCACAATTAAAATTTGATTCACACACACACACACACACACACACAGCTGTAATTCAGAAAAAAAGAAAGAAAGACAAAGATAATCCTCAGCTTGGATTTGACATCCTAAAACCCTGAACAGTTGTTATTTATGTTCCTATGACCAATATCGGGCAATAACATAAAATAATTATATGTAAAGGGACTTTTCTAGTCATGGCCTGTGACTACAGACATTGTCTCCCAATCAACTCACTGTCATTCATAAATAATGGAAATTTCTGACCGTTCTCGTGGCTCTCTTCATCCAGGCTGTCATACAGGTCAGATATGGTTTGGACTGCCGTATACACCAGATTCAGATCAGAGGCCAATCTGTCGGCCATGCTCTCCTCTGTGCCACTACAACCCCGGAGATGGGCTACTGACTGACCAATCAGCTCCTTGCAGATGCCAGGCAAGGCAGAGGCTGCACTGCTGGGATGGGTTGAGGGTGGTTTGGCAACACCCATTAACCCTGTAGATGAAAGTGTGCCATGATGGCATTAGTAAATATCATTCTTGAAACATTTTGTTATTGAAAGTATTTCATTTCATCACTTAATTTTAAACAGAAAAGCAAGCGATTTTGTTCAGTGCCGCACCAGCAGACTGGGAGGAGCCGTTATGGAGGCTCTGAATGGGATGGATCCGGATCTCATAGAGACGCCCAGAGATTCTTCTGCTCTTCAACAAACTCCTGCTCCTAACCCCAGAAAAACCCAATGAGTAACATGCCAACACTGTGTGTTTAAAATTACACTTTTAGATCATGATGATGCTCTCAGTATGAAAATTTGGTGATCTCAGACACATGAATTAGTTGTGTTAATGTAGACTTGGATGGCACTTAACCATGACTAATTCAACTTAAAGTTATAGTTCATGACATTTGGTGTTGTTACTGGTGTTACTATTTTACCTTTTGTTTGGTCTTTGTGAATAAACTGTAAATTATTTTTATGCTGTGTCCTTCACCAGAAAACAGGCTCTGTCAAACAATACTATCCGATCTGACTTAGGGAGCATTTGTGTGTTTTGTGGACCCTTCTTTTCCTTTCCAATTATACTCCAAGCTTCTTGTAGCCATATGGCGATTGCCTTTGTCTGATTTGGATTGGGAATGTTGTCATGCAATAACAGATCTAAGCAATGCTATATTAAGAAACACAAAGTCGCCTGGAG
Source organism: Brachirus orientalis (assembly GCA_016785285.1). Lineage (NCBI taxonomy): Eukaryota > Metazoa > Chordata > Actinopteri > Pleuronectiformes > Soleidae > Brachirus > Brachirus orientalis. The sequence continues at coordinate 1,229,835 of JAFBJR010000180.1, read as the reverse complement.
CTGGAGCAATGAACTCATTCAACAATTTTTTCATATCTAAAAGCTAAGTACAGTAGTTTTTAAATGTGTATTTATTTTCAAAGTTTAAAGCATAAAAGGGTTAAATGGAGTTCTGCTGAAAAATAAATTTTACTTCTTTATGAACAATCTATTGTATAGTGTTCAGGAGACAACAGTGGCCATGTAGCTCAAGCATAGGTTTAATGAAGTCACACAGAAAAAAAAGTTTAAAAGGAAAAACTGACCTTGTGCCATGTTTCATTTGGCTGGGTCTGCTGGTTAAATTCAGGCACCAGCAGAAGCACCATAAACAGGTCTCACAAGAATAACAACAATATGAGGGAAAATGTTGGGGATATGCATGAACCACAGATGCTCTGTGTATGTTTGGGTTAAGGGTTGTAGATGGAGAAACACGGAGAATCTTAATGCTCTTTCCTTTTCTAAACACCGTGTTGTAGTCTGTGTGGAAATAAAATTAATAAACAGTGAAAAAGAATAAAAAGGGAAACACTCTGTGGGCAGCGACTTCATGTCAACTACTCATGAAAGAAAAAAAAAAAGTGTGTTGAAAGTTAAAAATATGTGCCAGGTTGTAAATTACATTGGTGGAAACTAAGAACTCTTTGTGAAAACAACCAAAATCTTCCAAAGAGACAAAAATGATTTTCCGTGTTCCATCTCCATACTTTTCAACTTTCCATATACATCCATTTGTCAGACATATTGTTCACATTAAAAGGAGTTAAGCATAAGGATTGTGGAACTAGGACCCACAAGTTATAAGGCAAAAACATTTTCCATCTTAGTCATGAGAACTGCTGAAAAATGGTAATGTATACAGAGACAAAGGCTCTTACACCCAAGTGATTGGATGGGAAGAGGGAGAAGAGCTGGATAATTACCTTCGGCGCGAGAATGATGAGGTAGAAGCAGAGGAGGCAGATATATCTTGCTCCCACTCATCATCAGGGTCATAAAACACATCGTCATCTTTAAAGGTGGAATCCCCCTGTGGAGAGTAAACTACTGTTGACATACCCAGTCTCATTTACACAATCTAATGAGAAAAGCAAAGCAAAGTGAAGCAGCATCCCTCTGTTGGGCATTAAACAACCCATTCTGGATTGTAAATAAGGTCAAACACCCGGGAAATTGGCAATTGCACTTGAGCACATGTCAAAAAGAACACACAGAAATGAGGAAGAGACAGGCTGGCAGCTTGAATATGCTTCATTTGACAGGCATCTTCCATTTGCTTATTAGAAAGCAAACCAAATTAAATAAATATGCAAAGGCATCCAATGAATCTTTGAGAAATTTGCTGGAAATGAGCAGTTTGTTTATTGCAAATCCTGAATCATTATGAGTGCAAGTACGTTTCTGATCATTTCCATTCTATACACAATATCTGTCAATACTATTAAATAAAATGCAGTTTACTGTGTCTATTACATGTAAATAAATAAAATATTAAGTAATAAAAATCAGGTGCAAATACAGTTAATTAGAAAAGAAAACTCCAAGTGAAGATTCTTAAGGCAGAAGTGAGTTAAGGCAAACCTGTTCGAGGTCCCTCATGGCTGCCATGTTGTTTTGGAACTTGTCCAAGCTCCAGAATGTGGAGATCCCCAGCTTTGTGTTTTGAACCCGCACCTGGACCAAACCACCTTGTTCCACATTCTCACTTTCAGAGCCTGCGTGTCTACAAAAGTAGAGAGTCAAGTGAAGGCAGCAGATTTGATTTCAAGCTTGAAATAACACTCTAATTCAGGTTAACTGTCGCTGTAAAATGAGATAGCAGCCACTTGAATTAATGAATAAAAAATACCTGCTGAAAACTGTGTTTTTCCTCAGTTTGGCACTGATCTTATTAGCCTCTTCAATCATCAAAGACAACTTCATGGCATCCCACTGTGGAGAGACTGCAATACATAAAAGTAATAAGTTAACCATAACTTAAACAACAGCCCCAAGCCTGATTTGATTTTAATAAATGGAAGCTATAAGAACATTTCAAATCCTTTTGTTTAGTTTTATTGTCAATTAATTACCATCCATTATAGTTAGCTGTCATCACACTACTAAGAGAGATCTGGACATGTGCAGTTTAGGTACTAAATGTGGGTGTGGCTAGAACTCCTGAATCCATAGTATAGATGCAATAGTTACTTGGAAAAATCTTACCATTTCTGGGAGTGTTGTTTTCTCTTAAAGTTTTTTTCTTCTGCATCTCTTCCAGCTCTTTGGCAATCTTTCTTTTCTCTGCCTCCAGGGCCTCAACAATCCTCACTTGACTCACATGCTTTTCCTCCATCGCCTGGAGTGAATCATGTAAATGTACACAACATTAAAAGCCACCAGGCCAAAACACTATGCTTGAAGCCAAGTTCTACCACAATCCAAATGGCCCATCAGTTCAACATAAAACCCAGAGTCGGCATATTTGCTTGACCCCCTCAAGCTCATTTTATACCATCAGAAATAGTGAGAATAAGCAAATCAAGGATATGATTTGGGGTTGCCTGAATAAAACTGATTTACTGCTGAGTCACATCTAACGCTAGAAAGCTGACTAAATTAGGATGTCTCTTAATTTCTTTTACATGCTGCAGCTCTGCCAACAGAAATCTTAGGCCAAGATATTAGTACATGGTATTGCACAGTTTCTTCCAAAAGTAAAAGTAATATTCTTAAAATAATGACAGACATCAATTGTTACAAACAAACACAGTTTCCCCATAACATGTGACTAAATAATAAAAAATCAAATGAAAAGGGAATTTAACAATATACCTGGGCCTCCATATGCAGGCGGAGGCGTTTCTTATGGGTGTCCACCTCCTGCTCCAGTTCTTGATTGGCCATCTTCAGCTCTGCCATCTGATTGGCCACCTTCTGTTGGGCTAATTCCTGTTGACGTTTCAGTGCACTCTTCTCGTTCTAAGTAAATTACACTGACTAAATTACACTGACAAATTTGATAGAACATCAACACAAGTACAGTGCATAGAAAGCATTGATTGGAACTGTGGTTTCCTACAAATGATCATCAGTTAGCAGTTGTAGTGTTCACCAGACACTGTAAATAAAGCAGTGTCACCTTTTTATTTAAAAAAAAAAGGAGAAAAGAAAGTGTACCAGTTCTCGCTCCAGGGCACGGATCCTGTTCTCATAAAGAGTCTTCTGATCAAACAGTTCCTTCTGTGCCACCTCTTTTGCCATCTGGATTCCCTGCATCATCTCCTCTTTTGCCTTCAAATGGGCCTCTTCAATTTCTGCCTCCAGCCTGAGATGCACAAAAATAGCTTCAGTGGAATTCTTACATTCATTTTCAATTCACACAAATGTGTTGCCCTTCAAAAAACATTTTTTAAAAAAGCAAGTTACGGTGGCAACAGTCTAACTCACTTTGCTCTTTGAGCTACAAGTAGCTCATTTTTGGCAAATTCAAAATCTTTCTGGCCATCTCCTGTGCCTGTCCAACATGATACCCGTTTCCCAGACTGCACCTCAGCTGGATGGTTAAACCGAAAATAGTGGTCTCCACCTAGAATTACTCTGTCACCCTGGAAGCAAGATACAAAAAATATAGGGTGTTGATATGCTTGGCTTAGAAATTATATATATAAAAAGTTAGTATCACTTCTCAAGTTGCCTCATAGTACAAGGCATTGGTTATCTTTATCTACTTACATGATGAAGGACAGTGGAATCTGAGATGAGATTCCCATTAACAAAGGTCTTCGCACTTTCCATTGGAGTGATGCTGACAGTATCATGGATGCTGGTTATTACACTAAAAAATAATGAGGACAAAAGGTAAATAGGCCAAGACTCTACTTATACAACAGGCAGCTACAGAACAAAACAAAATATAATATCTTTCACACTGTCTCACCAGTGTTGGTCAGCAATGAGGGCTCCAGTCAGTTGAATGTCATGGCTCGAATCAGATTTGAGCTTGCCCACTGTGGTCTGACCCTCTTTGATCATGTAAAGAAGCATCTCTGACAGCTGCGGATCCTCGTTCAGGTTCACCAGGTTGGGAAGACGATTGTCCACCTTGAATGTCACACCTGCTTTCTGAGGACATACAAGCATGTCTACAGATGACAACAGCTCTAGTCTTCCTTGTTTTTAAAATTTCCAACCAATTAACTAACACAGAACCCATTTCTTTGAGTTACATAAACATTATACCTTCACTTAAAATTAAGATAAAGTCAATTCAGTACATACACAGGAAGTTTACTAATAAATAAGACATGTTTTGCTCAGAGCAATTTACCTGCAACTCTTTGGTCTCCTCACGTTTGCGAATTTCAGCTTGCTCCAGTTTCTCTCTCCATGCCCTGTCAGAAAATTAAGAAATAAATTGAGAGATATGTAGGTATGTATGTATGTGGACCACTTCTGGGCCCTCATTTTGTTACATTATTAATGAATACATACAGTACAAACACTACAAAAGTCTAAACTATACTGTACAGTGTTTGTTCTTCGGTTGATCTAAAACATGGAAATCTAATATAGCTTCCAATATGATAAGATTCAGGGCTTCATGTCAATTGAATAAAATTAATAAATTAATGATAATTCTGACCGGTTGGCCTCGACCATTTCTTTCTCTTGCTGACAGAGTTTGGTCTTCAGGGCAGTAATCTCCTGCTGGAAAAGCCTGACTCTCTCCGGCTCAATTCCCAGTGAGCTCATCTGGGCTGCTCGCAGCTTCTCCACCTCCGCCTTCAGCTCTAAACACACAGAAAAACGTTAATACACCTAAATAAAATAATGAGCAGTTGTCACCAAATATATAAACAAAGGTGCTTTACAACCAATAAAATTTGTCCAAAATGTAACCAATAATGTCAGTTCTTGATGACAACTTTCTGAGCAGCCTAGAGAGGATTAGTAATGTTTAAATCATATTCATTTTGAGGTTCTCACACTGACAGAAGACTGCAGAAATCCACTGCAAGAGCTCCCCTTAGTGATGCAAGTGATGAACAGCAACACAATCACCTCATGAAAAATAATACTTGCATGACGGTTAGCCGCCATGTGCAGCTGACAGTGCATAAATATGGCCTGGAGGCAAGGTTAGGGCCAAGACTTAATTGAACTGGGTAGTGCATAAGTTGGTGATGGATAGATGGGCAGACAGGAGGGTATGTGGAAGAGAAGTAGAGGGAAGATCAAGAGCAAGAGCAGGAGCAGGACAGACGTGCACATATATAAAAAGAGAAATATACAGACAGACAGCGAGACCGAAACAAGGAGACTGATGACAAATGAGGTAACAGACTGACAAGATGTCAGGACAAAGAATGAATAACAATTCATAGCACTATATGTACATTAGGAGAGAGGCTGAACAATGAATCATTTTTAAATTAATTTATTAAATAAATAAATCACAATTTGAAATAATGCAGTTATTGAATTGCAAAGAATGCAATTTAATTGTTGTTTTTATGATTGTTCCATGTTATATGCTAATTCAAAAAAATACAAAGCATACCGGTTGAAAACCTATTTTCTCTAGAGTATAATAGGTAATACTTTAAAATTATATTAACAATCCAAATCAAGGCGATAAACACAAATATATATATATATATATATTTAGATATTGATAATAATTGTCCTAAGTTTCAAATGTAAAAAGATAGATGTTCTGAAATATAAGGTAACCATTTAATTTTGGTTCTAATATCCTAGGGCCAAACTTTCATAGCAAGTAATATCTCAAAGTTTGCTGTATTGCTATTGAAGAAATCATGCGCATTAGGGGTGTGATGTTTAATCAATTACTTAATTATTTACAAAATTACTATACTGAAAATCAATTAATCAGTTCAAAATTTAATAATCAATTTCTTAAATGTGAATATTTTCTGGTGTCTTTGCTACATATAACAAAACAAATCATCACAAATCATTTTGACAACATAATTTTTAGGTGTGGGAAAACATGATCAACATTTCTTAGCATTTTCAGACTGACAAATTATGATACTGAATAATTGCCCACTTGATGTATAATAATGATACAGGGATAGCAGTAGATTCTGTTGCTTTAAAACTTAATTTTGTGTCGTCTCTGCACAAATATTGTTCACAGATGCCAGGAGTCTAGTAACAACATCAGTGAGGTACGAAAAAGCCGTTTCCTTGTGAATGAGGACATACAGGTGTGTGCAGTTTGTGTACGATGGCAGATGTTCAGGTTTACAAAAATACCTGAACTTTCAGAAAAACATAATGTCCATGAATGCACACAGAAGAAAAAGACTCTTTGAGATCACACATTGTTTTCTCAAGAGGAAAGGGTTGGGTTAGCCTTGCTCCTCTCTCGCCTTCTCTTGTTGTCACAAAGGCAACATCCATGTACTTTTTCTTTTAAATGTCTCAACATGGGGGTCCCACATATAAAAACAGGTTCAAAAACAAACACAGAGATTTATGAAACATATTCACTATTAATAAATGAAACCAGTTTAAAAGGCTGATGCAGTTATTTTTTTGGGGGGGGTGCAATTGATCTTTTAGAATCTGGTCATTTTAAATAATAATAACTGTAATAACTGACCTCTGATGAGCTTGGCACTGGTGTCCTCATTGACCTTGGCCACATTAATAATTGTTCGGGCTTGCTGAGCATAGCGCAGTGTGCTTAGACTTTCCTCCACATTGCTGCCTGCCGGGCTCAGAGTGGCGATCATGGCCGTCTTGGAGTTACCACCAAGGCTTTCTTTCAACAGCCTGAAGGAAAGGAAAAAAGGGGGGAGGATTGGTATACTGTTTCTAATGTGAAAATGTTGACTGGGTCAAATATCTGCACAGATGCGTTCTAGAAAAATAAATATTTAGAGTTATCTTCAGGTTTTTTCTATGTGCCTCAATTCATTTGTGATAACATATTACAAGTAGGACAGGTATGGATTTTCTTGTCAAGGAAGTAGGTGTTAAATGTAAATATAATAAAACTTCGGTGGAGTGTATTGTGAACCTACTTAAAGTATACAATTTTTATGATACTGAAGAGAACTTGAGAAGCAAACTGTGTTCTACAACAACTTCATGTTTATAAGAACAACATTTCTCACCATGTGAGGACAGACTCCCTGTACGGTATGAAGACCTTCTTCCTGGTCAGTGCCTGGTCAGACAGGGCAGAGATGACCTTTCCAAGGGTAAGTAGGGATTTGTTGATGCTAGCACCTTCCTATGATGATACAGGAAAAGCAATTGAAAATTCAGCTTCTCCAAGGTTGGATTTAGCCTCAACCTACTGTAGACAAATTATTTTAGCAGTCTCTAATAATAATAATAATAAGAAGAAATAATAATAATAATAATAATACTGTAACTGTAATAACTGAAGTAAAATTGATCATTTGATTCACTGTCATTATTACTGATATAACTAGTATTTATAGACCTTTTCCATCTGACAGAAAACTGTTAAACAAAAAAGATGAACCAGGGATCAAAAGGTGTGCTATATATTAAGGATTCAGTACTGTTTATGTATGCAGGCATTTTCCCAAGCTAATTTTTGGGTTTCAAAATTAAAATTGGCTATCATTAATTCTAAGTCAAAATAAAGTAGCTAGAAGCAAATACAATTTGCTTAAATGGCATGTGCTTATTCTTAAAAGGGGGAAAACTAAGTGTGAATGTGTGTTTGTACCCTGAGTCGGTCTCCACTTGTCAGGGCAGAGTTACAGCGTTCGCTGCCTGCCAGGTCCACCAGGTTTATCCTGCTGGTGATACTGTGGTCATGTTCCTCACCTTCCACAAACTCAGTCTGTAGACAAGAACAAACATTATCAAACAAAATTGGTAATAGTGTCTCTGAGATATAAAATAATATTTAAGATTTTGTAAAGGCAAAAGTATTTTTGTGCACTTAGTAAATAGATGGGTCCATACTTTGGTTTGGGTCATCACCAAAGTGAAGACAGAGTGAGATCTGGAGCTTTTGTCATTCATTCCTGTAGCTGCTGTGGCTCTCTGCTTGTTTCCCAACTCCAGCCACCCCTAAAAAACATCAGTGTAACCTAAGATTAAAAAACTCATGTTTCATCAGTAGCTAAAAAGATTCCACACAGCTAATATCCAATATCTTTGAAGGTCAGCACTTATCTCTAAGATGTACCTGTCCTGTACTTTCAAGATGTTAGTAAAGCATTGATGTGTCTACTTCATTACAGCAATAACAACAATGTACCTCAACTTGATCCAGCACTTCAATAATTCAACCACATTCAAAGTGGCTGATAAGAGCAACAGATAAATACTGAGGATTATTTTAAGATAGCAGTTTCAACCTACCTGAATGTCACTGTAAGAGCTCACAACATTCCTGTGAGGATATAACAAAGTGAGCAATTCTGAAAAATACTGGAGCAATCTAACAAAAAAAAACAAAAAAAAAACATAGAGAATGGTCTACTTACGTAGAAAGCTCAGCAACATAAGGACCATGGACTGGATGCTCCCTCACCCTTAACTAGAAACATTAATCAGATGGGTTTTTATCTTGATGGATTAATGGCTTATTATTGTACATCGTATTTACATTTAATCAAATATACTGTATGTTCCACACTATCTTGACGGACAGCAAAGCCCAAAAACTTTGTATTCCTACTTTGACAAAAAAATGATTTTTCTTAACATTTACCAGTCAATTTTACTGAATTTCTGCAGCAAGTTTATAAGATTTTAGCAATACCATTCTAATTTCAGTTATCTGCTTTTAGTCAGCTACTTACAGGCATTCTCCTTTGACTTGGCTCATCTCTGGTCACCAAGAGGTCATGGATCTTTTCATTGTACACTTCAAAATAGCTCATCTCGACATGACATTTGACCTGAAACATAATAAGGCATAATGTGCTTTCTTGAGAAGGGTGCGTCCTCAAGGGTTTTCTGGTAAAGCAGCCTTTAAAAATGAATCCACAAATAAGTGCTTCTATGTCACATTTTACCTCTTTGTTTTCTTTGGAGTTCACTCGAGAAAAAAGTTCATGGCAGAACCGGGGGACAACCCCTGCCTCTTCTCCAAAGCCCATCATCCTATAAAACAACCGTTTTAAAAAAAAACACCATCCACTATTAAGAGTAGAAAAGCAAAAAGATAACAAGAGGGATTCAAAGTGAAAGCTGAGGCTGTAGTAAATCAAAACACTCACGTGTACGACTTCCCAGAGCCTGTTTGGCCGTAAGCAAACAGACATGTGTTGAATCCTTCAAAGGCCCTCAGTAACAGAGGTTTGGCCAGTGTCTCGAACACCAGCTGCTGACTGGCAAAGGTGGGGTCACTCTTCTCCACCGAGCAGAAGGAGAAGTCATATGTAAAGGAGTAGCTCTGTTTGGACTCAGGATGTTGGACGACAGTCTCCTGGCCGTTCATGAAAATGACCTGTAAAGCCTTCTCTGCCTTCTCCCTACAAGAGAAAAAGACTTGACTCTGAGCACTTAAGCTTCACAATATTACCTTCACCAAGGAAGATATGTTTTTGGACACACTGGATGACATTTGGATAAAATTTTTGGGGAAAAGTAGGTCATGGCCCGAGGAAAATTATTAGACTTTAGTAATGACCTGGATCAGGATTCAGGATTGCAATCACACTTTAAGAAATTGGGAGGCCTTGGCATAGGTTTGCAGGGTATTCTCTCTAATTTGCAGTGCAGGGGCCTAACACAGGGTTTCTCATTCCTGGTCCTCTGGGACTGCCTTACATGTTTAAGATGTTGCCCTACCTCAACACACTTCAGCCCCGTCATCAAGCTCTGCATTCATATTTATGCATATGCCAAATATTTTGCATCATTGTTTTAAAAAAAAAAAAAAAAAATCTGTAGCCATTCATTAATAAGTTTTTCTTGCATACAAATCCTAGATACACTGGGGAAAAGGTTTCGTTCTCCAAAAACTGAGTGGTTAGCCACCCGCAGAAAAGTAAACAGATGCAACTTTGGTTGACACTGTGGACAGAATATCACATCGGGTGAGTTCACAAACCTGGCACTGAAAGGGCGGACACGGACAGCCACAGTTACTGCACTGTTTTCCATCTTAAATGAATCCTGTGACTTCAGAGCCTCACAGGGACGAGACAGTTGCTGCTCGGTAGGAGCTGGGGCTGGAGTGGAGATCCCGGTCTGGGTCACATCTCTCTTTTGACTTGATGTCCTTTGCGGTGCTGTGCTTGGCTTGAACATACCTGTGCACCCTTTGTTGATTCGTGGAGTTGGCACGGGTTTACTTTCATGAACTTCTTGTGTTTTGGATTTAGGCCTTTCCAGACTTGCAGACTTGGCTGCCGCTGGTTTAGGGGCCTCTTTACCCGCCAGTCTCTCGAACACATCTCTCTTTGCTGCGATTTTCTCGAACGGTGTCTTCTTGGTAGGGGTTTTAAATGTTTGGGCCTGGTTTTCCTGTTGCCTCACTGTGGTGGTGGATGATGGTGCTGTAGCAGTGGATGATGGTGTTTTATTCTGCGCCAGCTTTCCTTGTGTTTCCAGGTGAACAACAGTAGTTTCTCTGCCTTTGCTCTTACAAACACCTTCTCTTAAACTCGTGGACCTGAATAAAGCAGGTGTTCTACCGTTTGGTTCACTGAGGACTTTGGACACCTGCTGCAGGCCGACACTGGGGACCTCACGCTGCCCTTGAACGCTTTTATCCATGGAAGGAGTTCTGGTCCTGCGCTGTAGGGTCAGTCTTTTCTCTGACTTTGGAGTGCTGTTGCCGTTCTCTGTCACGGTTTTATCCACAGGCTCACCTCCGGTCCTCCTCCTGGACCTCCTCTGCAGGGTGAGTCTGCCCCGGTGAGGAGTCTGCTGCTTTGACAGCGCAGAGATGACATACGTCCTGTTTACCTGCCGGCTTTTCTCGAGTGTCCTGCTGTCCTCATAAGCGGAGGAATCTCCGGACGTTGTCTCACTTTTTTCCAGCGTTGACTCCACTGATTTCCGCTCTGCCGTACGTCTTCTGCCCGGTGTCCTGGGCGATGAAGTTGACATTAGATGGTCGTAATACGCTGTGTGTTTCCTCGCTTGAACACTGAACAACGACATGGCTGTTAAAAACAAACAGAAAACTAACTGCGCTAACGATTACTCCACTTCTACAGAAGCACACGACACAAAAAAAACGTAAGCCGGACGCAAGTATAGTTAGACATGGTAGTAAAATCTTCACATAAATACAGTCGAGTATAATTTAAACCAAGTACGCCCTAAAACGGAGTTGCTTTTGTTTATTTGTGTCTCCTCTTCCGCTTTCGCCCGCCTCGATTTCAAACCTTCTTCGCCACTGGCAGCTGATTGGCTGAATTTTCTGTAATTGTTACGTCACAGTGTGGTCCAAATGATCAGGACATGAAACTGCCACTAGATGGCAGCATAACCAAGGCTAGAATCGGTATCTAAGTATGACACATTGAAAGCGAGAGCCTGTTTTTTTTTTAGCACTTTTCCGTTAGAAAAGTGACGTAGACTCAGTATTTAAAACGAAGCAGAGACACGGACAAATATTTAAACAATTGGACTGTGGGTTTATACATACAAAAGGTTATTCTTTATGTATTTATTATTTTCCAAAAGACACTATACAAAATAAACATTTAGCATTTCCTCAATAAATAGGTAACACCACTGTAGGAAAGATTAGCAGAAATATCTATTTTTTAGAACGGTCATGTTTCCTTATGATGTCTATGAGGTTGTTCTTGGTGACCAGAATGTCCTCATGCCCCATCTTGGTCTTTTGTCTTTCCCTCCTCTGCTGCTCATGGAGGTGGGGCGAGTTTAGTAGCTGTGGGGGAAGGATGGACCCTGTGGGTCTGACTCGGTTCACCACCTCTAGGAACAAGCGCTTGTTGTTATTGTTGAGAAAAGAAATCGCCGTTCCCCTGTGTCCCAGCCGACCTGCTCTGCCCACCTAGATAGAGAAATAAAATAAAGCTGAAAATAACTACTTTCAGTTTGCCTTCCATATTATATGTTAGGCATCACAGGTGATAATCCAGTATTCCAAATAAAGATGACATCTGCCATCACTAACCTGATGGACATATTCATCCATTGTGTTGGGCATGTCAAAGTTAACCACCAGTCTTACATTTACCAGGTCTAGTCCCCTGCCCAGCACTCCTGTACTGATCACAACCTCAAACTCTCCATCCAGCAGACCCTTAAGAGATAACATAGCAAATATTACAGTGAGACACTTTTTACTACGGTCAAGTCTACATGGACATTATGAATTACCTCATTTTGACAAATATGCAACTATAAACATTGCTGGCTGAAAAACGTAACTAAAACCATCAAACATATTCTACATTACAGTGGTCACCTCACCTTTTAATTTAAATGGAGCACTTAAATAAAGACATCTTTTATATTTCAATCTCCTATAACGTTGGAGCCATGTAATTATAACATCAGCTTGAACATCCCTGCCACACATTTTTCAACCCTTCACACACAAGTTCCAGCTATTTGGTAAATTTTGACCCATTATTCTACAATAAATACATAATGATTTCAGCAATTGTAGCATAGGGCTACAACATAACAAAATGTGTGGAAAGAGTGAAATGGCCTGAATAATTTATGAATGTGAACTAAATTAAAAAATCTTCTATATTCAAAGGGTATTTAAGTATAAGTTTGAGTGAATGAAGCACTATTAGGTTTTCCAATCAAGTTCAACAACAGCCTTGGTAAGTCTCATCCCTGTGTCTGTGGTCTTCAACTACAAATGATTTAAGGTGCGGGACTTGTGGACATCAACCACGACAGCACTGCTACTTGTCCACTTGACTGTGCATGTTCTAGCTGCTAATGGACTCACTCTGAGGATGCGGTTGCGTTCCAGTTGACTCTTGTCAGAGTGAATTGCCACAGTATTGAGACCAGTCACCTTAGAGACTGCTTCACACAGCAGATCAGCCCCCAGTTTACAGTCCACAAACACCACCACTGGGGGATGGTAGAGCTTACTGTCCTGTAGAGTCATTAGGAAAAACAAAGAGAACAGTTTCCATCATTTTGATATTTCTATATACAGTAGTTTTAGAAACCAGACACACATTTATGTGTATTGTGTGCATTGATTCAATAATTCATTAAAAGTTTTTTGGTTTCTTGGGGTTTCTCTTCCAAATCTAAGCCCAATGATCCTGCAGGAATCCTGTAGGATCCATCCACTTAACAATGATCAGAGTTCTGGGTTAAATAACAGCTGTAATGAATGAATAAAAACATTAATATGTCAATATCCAACTGTACCACACATCTCTTACAGTGGTCTGACCAAACTTCTTCACAGCAGACTCTTATAGTCCTGCCCTGTATTAATGGTACAGTCCATTGCTGGCATTTGTGGAGTCAAGCCATGGCTCAGGGCCCACCCATTTCCTCTAGACAGGGGCCAGGGCTGCAGCAATGGCTAAATATGGAGTAGCTAAAAGACTGTTTCTTGAATTTACAACTTCAAGCACCCAGTTAATAAAATACCCGTGGTTACTGGTGCATGTCAGGGTCGAGCAATATAGCCAAAATTAACTGAAACCAATATAGTAACTCTCTTTCTGTTTGTCCCTTGCACAGCATTTTCTGGTTCTCTTGAGTAAAATAACTGTTGGTTAAACAAAAACAATATGAAAACTGCTGACAAATTTAAAAAAGCCTGGTTTAGATTTGGAAGTGCAGGGATTAAAGCTATAATATACTTGAAAAGACTGTCAGATATGTGCTTGCTGACCAAAACATCACAATTGAAAAATCAAAAATGGTTGCAACTTACATTAAGAATCTCAAACAGCTTCTTCTTCTTTGAGGGTTCTTCAACCCACAACAGGATCTGCCTGACATTAGCGCAGGGCCGGTTCTTCTCTCCAATAGCAATATGAACAGGGTCATGGACAAGTCGTGCCGCTAACTCTTCTGTTCCTGTTGGGATGGTGGCTGATGCCAGCAGAGTCTGGTGTTCTTCAGGAACTTGTTCCAGTATCTCCAGCACCTGCTGCTGGAAGCCCATCTTCAACATAGTGTCCACCTACAGATGCACAAGAAATATATATGGTTCCAGGATGTTTGTCATGCTTGCTACTCATGAAGCAACTTACAGGGACAAACTACTGCACTATTTAAATTAGTATTTTATGAAAAAATCGTTAAGGTTTTGTGTAGAACTTGTATTTTGATGCAGAGTACAACACAGCGAGGAAAAAGTGCTATTCAAACCCAATCTTTTAATTTTTTAGGTCCATTGTTTTCAAATGTATTAAATCCAACAGTTTTAATACTGGACACTGAACCTTTAAAGTTATATTTGCCGTACCTCATCAATCACCACAACCTTCACTTTGTTTAGCTTCACTGCTTTCTGCCTCAAGATCTCAAGGAGACGCCCAGGTGTGGCTATGATGATCTAAGGAATTGAAAGAAAAATATTATGGTGAGAATAAAGCTGTAGAGTCAAATGACTATATATGACAATGTTAATATTCTTGGCACAGTGAGGAAATGCAGTAAAGAGAGTGATTGTACTGTACTTTGATGCTGGATTTGAGGCGGTGGAGCTGAGGGGGGAGCGGCATGCCGCCTACAAGTAGAGCAGTTCTCATGTTGGGGAGGCACATCACAAGTTCCTTGGCCTGTCTCTCTATCTGAATGGCCAGCTCTCTAGTGGGAGTCAGAATCAGAGCTACGGGGCTGGGCACACTGCGGGCTGGTTTCTAAAATTAAAAAAATAAAGGAGAGATGTGTTCAGCACACACATGGAAGATGAACAACAGATCTGCTGTAGCAACCACCATGATATCACTCTATGTCTAGCAGTGAAACAGATACACACTAGAAATGATTTACTTTTGTGACAATTAAGGTGATATATTATCTAAAACCTGTACAACATTGACCTTCAGTGTTTAAACAGTTCCTGAAATCCCAATGAAAACATTGTAGTGGCATGGTTGCCAGATTCTGAAAATACCAAACTGTTACACTGTTGTGCATGAACACAGTGTAACGTGTTCATACACATACATCTGTTTTTTTTTCTTTAAAAATAATAATCCTATTTAGTTATTAAAGCATGTCAGCAACATACAAACATTAAAAGTGACAGTGTGTCTGCACGAGAACAGATTTGTACCAGCAACAGAACAGCTGGTGAATTTCAAAAAATTTTGTTAAAGGATAAACCAGCAGGAAAGATGTTTTTTACAGTGGAAACATGTAAAGCCAAAATAAAATCAGGGTAATCTAAATATTAAAGATGGACAAACTGTGTTTCACTACTTTGCTATAGAAATAAAAATGTTATCCTTAAAGAAGGGACAGCTAGTTCTTTGGTGTGAAATGTATTTGTGTAAATGGCAGCTTTACTGTACCTCCAGTGCTCTCACTACCACCGGCAGCAAAAAGGCGACGGTTTTCCCTGAGCCTGTGTCAGCACTGGCAATCACATCTCTGCCACTGAGACCAACAGGCACCATCTGCATCTGGACTGGCGTGGGCGCCTCATAGCCAGCCTTCTTCAGGTTACCATTCAGAGTGGCAGGGAAACCACAGTGTTCAAACTCAACGATGGGTCTCATGACATCTCTCCCCTGGGTTTCAATTCCGAGCTCCTGCTTGATTTGCAGAACCTGTTCATCTGTAAGATCCGATATGAATGGATCTTCCCTGTAGGAATACTCAGCTTCGCTCTCAGTCACCCCAACTCTGTCAACTGATGCCTGTTGAGGTTGAGGAGCCCTTCTGTCTCCAGTTAAGTCCTTACTGTTGAACACATCGGGCCCAGTTCCTATTCCCATTTGCTGTAAATGGCTACCTTTGCATTCAAGACTGCAAACATCATTGTCAGTGCTGTCACAAATGTACTCGCCATAACGACCACACATAACACAGACAGGTTCCCCTGGTTCTGGCCATCTCTGGTTCTTTTTGAATGATTTAACTGGCTCATCCTCCTCTTCCTCTTTCTCATCCCCTGATTCCCTGGAGGAAGACTTCAGTGTCTCCTCAACTACTGGGCTCTCTGTCAAAGCTGCAGAGTCTCTCCCCGATTGCACTGTCTCATCCTGTAATTTTGTATCTTCATATGGTTTGTCCTTATGGATTTGTGTCTCTGATATACCTGTATCTTTTCTCTCACCCTGTTCAGTCTTGCTTTTCTTGTTTACAGTCTGTCCTGTTTCCTGGATAGGTCTTTTCACTTTCAGAGATCTTGGCACAAACATTTTGTTTTGGTGATTATTGACCACCTGAAAAACAGATATTAAGACTATGAATTTTATCAAATCGTTTAAATATGCTACGTTAGCATATGTCAGACAAAAGCAATCGGAAAATCTCACATTTAAATAATGCATCCCCCTTAATTACAAGCTATCAGTCATATTCCAAATGACTTTGATGACAGGAAGGAAACCGAGAACAAATCAATAGTTCCATCAATATATATAATGATTTGTATTAAAATTGCATATACAAACCGAACCTCAGTAGTAAATGACTTGTGTGTTTCGATCAATGCCTCAATATTCGCAGAGCGTCTGAATTTAAAGTAGAAGAACTGGACATACACACCACCGTCAAACCTTCCAGCGCTTCAAAACAATCACCGTCGCACACTGATGACGCAGAAAGAACTGCGTTGTATGTTGGGAAATGAAGTTCGTAGATGAGCTGTTCAGTGTGGTTAGAAATAACTATATGAATAAATAATTTTATTGATTCCATTTCCAAAATATATACCAAACTCAGCACTACTCTTTACTTTACTATGTTTTAAATATAGATAGTAGCATAAATAGTTTTAACAAGTCTATCTTTCACTTTGTTTAATTGTTTTTTGCGCGCTTCTCTTTTTATGCCGTATTTAAGTGTTCATTGAAAAGTTATTTTTTGTTAGTAGTATTAAGCAGTGTTTCCGACAGTATTTGAATGCATCACAAGCGCGTGCGCAGTTCGCAGCAGAGATGCGGGGGTCTGGGGAGACCACAGTGCGGCAGGAAAACCGCACCACAGACGGCACCGGGAGGAGGCACCAGAAAATCCAGCGGTTAATCCATTCATGAAGACATGGACACGAAAGACAGAAGCCGAGCGATTCCAAAGACTCCAAAGAATGGAAATGTAGGTTTTTCAGCTGAAGTGCAGTTTTCCCTCTGAAACTAAAGGAAACCTTTCCAGCTCGATCCGACGGAGCCCAGATTTCAACTGGCAAGGAGCGGAATGGATGAAAAAAAACAATGACGAGCGCCTCACTGGGCCAACGAAACTGGGAAATACTTAAACGTTATTAATTTGGTATTTTTATGACTGAGCTAAGCCGCGAAGACCCCGCGGAAAGACACGGCATTTGCCTAAATCACCGCCGTTCATCGTTTTCCTGCGAAATTCCAGCAGTGAGATGCTTTGACCGTTGTGTTGCTGCAGAGGCTCCATTGTAACGGTGAGCGATTCAGGCAGATGAACATGGGTGAAGTTCAGGACGTCAATTCTGCCCACAGGACCTTCGCCGCTCCAGCTGTCAAGTCTTTCGAGCACTATGACTTTTCCAGAGCCAAAATCTGTTGCAGCCTCACGTGGCTGGTGGCCAAAGCGTACGGGACAGGTAGGAACCTACAGTTTACCTGCAGGCTGTTTAGGGTTGCATTGTATGCGATGGTATCAGGGTATTGCCATGAATATATTGCGATGAATAAACGGAAAACTCAGTCTTCCTACTTTGGTATTGCTGCTACTATATACCCAGGCAGTGAGTGTTATATCCCCGTCAGAGTTTAAATGAATAAATGCATTATTTCCATT
Organism: Brachirus orientalis; assembly: GCA_016785285.1. Lineage (NCBI taxonomy): Eukaryota > Metazoa > Chordata > Actinopteri > Pleuronectiformes > Soleidae > Brachirus > Brachirus orientalis. The sequence goes on along the minus strand of JAFBJR010000180.1, from coordinate 1,211,979 downwards.
CCTACAACATGGTTTTTATTGGAAATAATTCTTAAGCTTAATGTCAATCAGTTTTCCTCTATTCTGTAATAAATGATTATATATAATTAAAATAAGTACATAAAAATCCATAAATACACAAATTTCTAAATAATTATAAATGTAATCATTTCAATCCGAATAACACATGCATACAATTTTTAGAAACAATCTCTTTTGAAAATGGCTGGTTGTCCAGTTCAAAGTAATTTTAAGTATTACAGAAATGGCAGTAAAATAGTCAAAAATGTTTTACTGTGCACAGATTTGCTCTGGTAACTATTTCAGTTTCAATTTGGCACATATTTATATTACATATATTATAAATAATTATATTGTGAATCAAGCCACAAGTGGGTCCCCATATAAAATGTTTGGAAAAAACTTTTCTCATTTCTGTGGTGTTGTAGCTTGATGGGGATTTAAATATAGTGTGCTGGGCCACCATTTTAGTAGAAATCTGTAAAATTCAAATAAAACAGTTATCTGCCTTTATGGTAAACTATTGGCTAAACAAAACTAGCATTAAAAAGGACAGATGTATTATAATATATGTTTATTGCAATATACACATACACTATATACAGTATCTTTAGAGATGTATATATTGTGCATGTAGATATTGGAATGATAATAAACTGTTGATATATTGTACAGCCCTTCTGTGTGATTATGTTGTCTGTATTTATTGCTATGTTTGTTTATTGGTTTCCCATGCATTCATTAATTCATTCATTTGTCATCTACTGCTTTATCCTCCACATGAGGATCACGGGTGCTAATCCCAGCTGACATACATACGGGATACACCCTGGGCAGGTCACCAGTCCATCACCGGGCCAACATATAGAGATGAACAATCACACACGCACCTTTTTAGAGTGTTCAGTTAACCTGTGCATGTTTTTTTTAGACATGTGGGAGGAAACTGGAGTACCCAAACAAAACCCACGCACACGCGAGTTTGAGTTAAAGCTGTGTTTTTCCATTATCTCTGTGGTGCACAAACACCATTGTTTTTCTGTTGCTGTTGGCCACTGTGGACCACCTTAAGTTAATAGTCTATTAGACAGGCTGTCATCTTAAGTGGAATTAAAGTATTCAGTGTAGGTCTGAGTTATGAAAGTGTCCCAAATTATATCCCCTTCAGATATAGATGGTACATAGCACAGTGTGCACATGTAGGTTGTATTTAGTCATTCATAGATGAAGTTTTAAATTTGTTAATTTGTTTGCTCCTGAGTGAAAGAGTGAAAAGTAGTCTGTAATGAAGATACTTTTCATTACTGTTCTGTTGGTGTGTGTGATGAATGAATTGAGCACAAATGTATAAAAGAACAAGGCACAGGTGTGGATGGAGTGTTTATTTGGTTAACATGTGGTTGTTGTGTGGCTGAGGAGATGAAGTCTGACCCTGCAAGAGAAACATTTGTCCTTATTGAATATTTTGACAGAAAACATAGCTGTAGTAAAACTTGTGCAGTAATGTTAAATGTTACTTACCTTGTGGTCTCTCTTTCAGGGTGTTCAGGCTAAAAGAGTCACCAAAGTATTCGGCGCCATTTTAAAGGTTCTGGGAGGCACCATTTTATGATTGATGTAGGGGTGCTTGGGGTTCTTAAACTGGTGTTAGGTTGGTTAAATATCTGTATTAAATTGATGTATACATGTTAATCAACTTAAAAACTGTTTGTTATTTATGTGGGTTACTATATTCTTATTTATTTGTGTTGTATCATGTATTGTTAAGTTAAGGGGAGGCTGGTTCGTCCCCTTACTGTGTTGTGGGTCGAGGGTGTGGCCAATGGCAGGCTATATAAGACTGCCATTCTCAATCTAACAGGAAGACTGTCAGGACCCATGTGGTCCATGGGCTACTCTTTGTAATGTGTTCTGTGTGGGTGAAATAAACACCTTGGTTGGTCTGCACCTAACCTCTGCCTCAAGCCTCCTGTTTAAATCCAGCCGCTACACGGCCATCTTAACATAGTCCCTTGTGTTATTTAAAGTCTTCATGGGCAGAAAGCAACAGACACTTTTAAACCTGAGTGATATTGCTACTATTAAGGAATTTATATTAAAATAGTCATTGTTTCTTGTTTTAGTACCCAGCATTAGTTAAACAAGCATTAAAAAGGCATAAAAATCGACCTTCTTTTCTAATTTACTCTTATGAATTGAACAGTAAATTATTCTTATTTCAAACCAAACCTTTAAAGAGAGCTGCTCAGACATTTACAGCATAAAACATATATTCATGCAATGTGGCACACAAATAACTTCTATTTAAAAGTTGCCAAAAAATATACAAAATACATGTTTGTCATTATCTTTTTTTCATCAGTTTTATATGATCATTTATTTTCATTTATTTTTCATATTTTTATTCATCTTGTATTACCTACTGGTGCAGTAACCCAATTAAACATGAAATCTCTTCCTGATCCTCTGTGTATTTCAATCAGGACTCAGTGAAATGGGCCAAATAACTTGAAATATGCTGCACTCCAGGGAGAGAGAGAGAAAGAGAGAGCCTACTCTGCTCTGAATACTTCACATGCATCATCCTCATGACATCAGTGCATGACATCATCAATACCGAGTACATGAAGGATGGCAACAGCAAATTATCTACTGTTAGAGAAATACTATCAAACAGCTCATATACTGATACAGTGTACTACAGAACTCCATAAACAGAGCTCAGTTAATGTTCACTGTGACCAGAAGAATAACCTCCATGGTTAAAGCAAATCAGACTAATTCTCTGTGTTTGCTTACCAGGCTTTATAGAGATGCCCTTGAACAAGCCATTAAACTGTAAACATCCGTGGTTTTACTCAGCTGCCAACAAGTGAAGACTAAAATATTGTGAATGGAGGACAGTGTTGCTGCAAATGACTTACGATGTAATAAAGTGCTTTTTAAGCTCAGAATGTTGAGCCACCGCAAATAAATATTAGATGTTTATCATTGTCTTCATTGGCAACATGTGGAATACAGTGAGCAAATAGCAAAAACAGAAGAATATACAACTCCGGCTTCCTCCCACAGTCCAAAAAAAACATGCAGATTTGGGGACTAGGTTAATTGGAAACTCTAAATTGCCCGTAGGTATGAATGTGAGAGTGAGTGGTTGTCTGTCTCTATGTGGCCCTGTGATGGACTGGCGACCTGTCCAGGGTGTACCCTGCCTCTCGCCCTATGTTAGCTGGAGATAGGCACCAGCCCCCCCGCGACCCCTAGTGGATAAAGCGGTAGAAAATGAGTGAGTGAGTGAGAGAAGAATATACATAGTAACATACAGATAAACATTAAAGAAACAAAAAGAGAATGTTGATTATTAGTGACTTTTGTCGGATGGCGTTGTTCTGTACCTCACCTTGACCTTTGACTTTGTTTTAGTGGATAAAGTGTGGGGGAAAGCTACAATAAATATTTTTGTATTCATTAGTATCAGTAACAGAAAAAGCATGTACCACAAATGGCTACTGCTGTCTGCATTTCTGCTTCACAATGACACAGATGACCTTGGTGATAATGATCAGTGTGAGTAGGTGATTCACTGACTGCCTCCATGTGGAGTGTGTGCAGCTGTCTTCACACAAAATCAATCGAAAATATTATTATTGTTTAATTTGTTGTACAGATTGAAGGATCTGGCATTGACTAAACCAGGAAAGCCATACTTTCTGTTTTCAAGCAGTGGTTTAAACAAAAAACAAAACAAAAAAAATATTCTTTTGAATCCTACAGTGGATTTGCTTGGGTGATACGTTCACACACACACACACACACACACACACACACACACACACACAGAGGCTCTGTCTTTGAAGAAGGCAGGCAGTAAGAAGGGCGTTCCCAGGGAGCTAAGAGTTGCAAAGATACAGACTAGATGGATCGATCAGGTTCCCCTCCTCCTGCAGTTGCTATAGCAACACTGACATCTGTTCACACACATTTACGTCAAGATTCTGTCAAAGCATGGTAGGGGTATGTGTACTGAGAGGAAAAATCTTGAATGAAGGCAAAGTCTAAAGGATTTGTAATGAAGCTGTCATTACTGCACATCAGCTCACTTCAGAGATTAATCTGCTTTTTCACATATTTATTCAGTGAGTACTTGTGAGAAACAGGAAATAGACAAAAAGTTATGTTGTCTTTATTTTAGAAAAAATAAGACAACATTCTTCCTACTTAAATGTTCTTCCTATTTTAATGTTTAACATCCATGTTCTCTCAAAAGTCCCACTTTTCCCTTTCATCATACAGACAGCATCCCAACAGACCTGAAGGACCCTTTCTATACAGACCAGTATGAGCAAGAGCACCTGAAGCCTCCTGTGACCAGCCTCCTACTGTCTGCAGACCTGTACTGCAGGGCAGGCAGCGTCATCTTTAAAAGCGATGCCTCCAAGCCACTGCTGGGCCACGATGCTGTGATCCAAGCTCTGGCACAACGTGGACTCTACGTCACCGACCAGGAGAGACTGGTCACAGAGAGAGACCTTCGAAAGAGACCCTTACAAATGGTAGGAGATTTGTTGTTTTTCAAAGTTTTCAGGTGCTGGCAATACTGTGGCATAACATACAATAATCATTCTTTCAAGTGGTTTATATGATATATAGTAGTTGCCATCCACTATATGTGTTAATTCAGTAGTGGTATTCAACCCTAACCCCTGAGACATATTTCTGCACAAACTCTTTTTCCTTACTCCTTCATTCCATTTACCGTGTCTCTTACATGTGACATAACCAAGACATTCTGGTGTTGGAAGGTACAAGAGTAGGAAGGATTGCCCGCATTCTCAATTTTGAAATTGCTTGCTTGCACTTCTGTAGAAGCTGCTAATTGGCCTAGTTTCTCCATCTGCATGATGTACTCTACATCCTGGTCTGTTTTGCTAATGGAAAATCAGAAATGTTATGCTTTGATGTTGCTTTAAGTCAAGGTATTCTAACATAAATAAAAAAATATTTTAAGCCTTCAAAAATAATTTATAGTAAAAAAAAAAACAAGTCTCTTAATCACAATATCAGTGGATAAAAATGACAATTTAATATATCAAGTTTGTTTCAAAGATAATACAAAATGGCTACAGCACAATAAACACTGTATCAAATTAATACATTAACAACTGAAAAGAAGTGACATAATTTAAAGCAAAACAGAAGGCGTGAACCTGTCTGTACCTATTCACGTGCAAATTTCAGAGATTGTCTGGAGATTAGCGCTGATTTTTCAATTACAAGCTGAGATATACCTTAAGGCTTCCACTGCCACATGTGTGTTTGTCATGTCTCACCATCCTAATAGTTCATCTCTATCTCTCTGCACTGGATCATACCATAGAGATGACTTTGTAGACATTCTATTCTGTCAGACAGAGGGATCCTCATTAGTTTTGGGCACAATCTCAGTGGGAGGCCTCATTGCTTCCATTGCTTCAGTGCATTGCAATTGAGACATGATTAGCGCACAGTATGCCTGCAGTCTGTTTGCAGACTCTTGCTGCTTTTAATTTCCTTTCCATGCTAATTCGAAAGTTATTTAAGTTTTGTAGGGGGTTTACATTTCAAGCTTTCTATTTTGTGAATCTGAGTATTTTAGAATAAACATGTCAAAATTGAATGAAAATTATACAATGATAAGCAAAAAGCAAAATTATGATTTTGTGTATGTGTGGTTTCATTATTTTCTGCAGCTTGTTTACACAACAGCAACATCTCATTGGTAGATCTTTTTAATGTTTTGTTACTAACCTGAATAAGTGTTTAACACTTGATTTTAACTGATTAGTTTGCCAGAAAACAACAATGCTTGTTTGTGGGTGCATGACTAAGCAGATTGCTGTGAATATGAAAATTATTTTCTGGACATTTTTTTTTTTTGCATTTTCTCCTACTGCCATTCACTGTTCCATATTTCACTTTCACTCCATATCAGCACTTTGGTCCACTTAGTTGTTTTTAAATGTACTATAGAAATAAATTTGGATTGGATTGGATATATCAACCTTACATCCTCCTGCATGCCTCATTTCTTTCCCTATCACCCTGACATCCTCCCTTTTCTCCCCCAACTGCCAAATTCAGGACATTAGGTTGGAATGACCAGCTGTAATTTTCCATTTTCAGCATTTCTCATGTTTCAACGTGTCCTATGAATTTAATATAAGAGACAGTCCATGTGGATGAACTGCTGCACAATGGAATGACAGCACAGGTGCAGGATTTTCTATTATTTCAAGACTGCTTCATCCTCTTACTTGGCTGATTGACTGCAGGCTGAGCTCTGCAAGGGTGTGGTAGAGAAAAGAAACTGCTAAGTAGGTACTTTTTACTGGAAGACTCAGAGGTTTTGATGGTTTAAGAGGTTTCTCTCAAAATAAAAACACTGCTGGTTTTCCTCCTGAGGCAGTGAAAAGGTAAAAGACTGAGCACCTAACTGCTTTAACTGCTATTGTGACTTTAGGCTGCTCTAGATGAAAGTGCCAGCAATGACATTAAATTGCTGGTTCATGGCCTTTTAGTTAAGGAAACATTTTTTGTTTGTTTGTTGTTGTTTATTTAATCTGCAGTTTCTCAGAGGAAATATAATGTTCAGAATAAGCCACTTCATATAATGTCCAAAGGTGCTTTATGATGATTTGCCTCTCAGTGTATTTCATAGGTTGCCAAAGTCGCATTGTAGTGCTGTCACCCGCACTCTCTCTCTGTCACTGTTCTGCCCACTCATATCTCTGTATTCAGCCATGTGATGGGTACCCACATGGGAATACACGGGCTCCAAATCCCAATTGCGGCCCACTTAGTCACCCACACACATTCTGTATCGCTCCACCTGTAGTGCTCACAGAGAAAGAGGTAGAAATGTGGAGGTGGAATCTTAAAAAAAAAAAAAAAAAAAAAAAACATTAGTCAGGTGTTGCACATTTCAGCCCACATGAAGCACCACTGTGTGCGCAGTAATTGCAAAAATCAAAAGGATTTTGTTTTGATCGTAGCTCAACCATATCAACTTGTGTCCATGGTGACAATGCAGTAGAATTTTTTTAATTGCCTTGCTCATGGACATCTGTAATCAGAAGTGCCATTTTACTTTTGTTGTCACAGTTCTATTGTTAAATTTTGAAGTTTTGTAACTAAGCAGCCATCGTGCATACAGCAAATGTATATTATATGTAGGTTGACTGAATTAGCAGATTTGGCTTTATAAGTAGCTCTCTGACGCTTGCATGGTTTTTGAGTCTTGAAGAGAAGCGAAAAATGTAGGTCTTTTACTATGTAAATGTAGCTCATTAGAAGTGTGAGGTGTGTGAAAACAAAATTCAAAATGTGTAAAAAAAAAAAAAAAAAAAAGGCTGTAATGTTTCTTTCTAAAGCAACATTTAATAACTGTCCTAAATCATTTTATCCTCAGCTGGGACATCACATTTCTTATGGCCAGTCAGAAAAATGACAAGCCCTGCGTCTGTACCTGACAGTAGAAATACTGCATTAAATATAATGCTTTATAATGTAACTACTATATTTATCTAATGCCGTAAAGGTAGATGCTTCTCTGTTGACTACTTGTAGCAATTTGTAGCATATTGACACACATTGCACACTGATCATAAATGCCTCTGTGTCTGCACATAGGGCGTCACCATCTACAGAGGTCTGTGCCATGGTGCCTTATGCCACAGTGTCTCTCACACGCATAAAAAACTTGAGGATAGTTGTACTGGGTTGCAAAAAAGTGGAATACTGTACTGTGAGTGTTAATTAAAATCAGAGCAGCTGTTTCGTACCACAGTGGAACCATTTGGGATTATTCAGTATCAAGATCACATCTGATAAGATGAAAAAAATTATTTTAAGATGAACATTTGTTCATCTTAAATTCAACTTTAAGATGTGTCAGAAATATTTTTCTAAATTATTAATTCCTCAAGAAGACAGATGCATTGGTTTGTACCCTCATCTTTTTTTGACTTCCATTCAGTCAGCCGAGCAGCCGAGCCAAAGCTTTATCCCTAACCTTAACCATAAACAGTTAATGCCTAACCCTAAAATTAACCTAATCACACAGCTTAGCCCATAACTAGTTCCTCACAAATGAGGCTCTGCTTCATTATGACCAGGTTTTGGTCACGAGCCATGAGAAGTACTGGTCCTGACAAGGTCACTGTTTTTTTGCCAGAAAAGGCCCTAAAGTTGTAACAAATAAAACTAAACATACATATAACCTAAGTCATAGCACGTTATATGGTTTCTGACTCACTTTATTGGGTCTATAGATGCTGCATCTGTGGCTGTATGTCAGAAAACCCATTAAGCAGACAGGTTTACTGTCATACCTTTGTTGCGAAATGCCATCACATCCAGATTGCAGTGGAAATTGCACCTTTAATGTATATATGGAAACAAAACATTCTACTTTAGAATGAGAAAAATGAAGAGGACTCCACCCTTTCTCCACTTATTTTAAATGTGCCCTTTTTATGTATTGTAATTTGTATGGTCAGTTATTGATATTCCATTAAAATGTTGAAAACATTCTCTTTTTCCATTGTTTAAAATTGGCTGGTCAGTCTAATCTCAGAAAATTGAATTCCGGTGTGTGTTAATCTGTAATCTGCAATATCTTAATTCCTAATACTGAGCTCCAGTACAACCTCACTAAGCCTTACATCTCTTAAATCAGAGGTAAGAAGAATCAGGAAATCTGTCGCTCTTCAATTGCATGCAATTTATTTATTAATTTGAAGCAAATTATTAAAACATTTACATAAAGGTTTGAGCTCATTTTGTCTGTTTAAATGTAATGTTAAAACAGAAAGTGTAATTATTATGTTGACCAAAAATGAAGAACAAGATATTTCATTTAATTAATTCATTTGCATTTTATGGACTATTAAAAAAATGTTGTTTTGGGGTTTTTTTTTTCCTCGTATAGTAACACACTATTATTTTTATTACATTTCAATATATAAACATCATTATATTCATAGTAAACATTCTGAATTGACTCATCATTTACTAATTATTATTGTTTAGTTCAGTTTCACTGTATGACAAATTGATTCAGCAACTCATCTGAGAGTATGAATAGAGGTGAATACTCTTCTTCCTGTTAGTCTTTGCTGTCTCTACCACAGCTCCTATTGGACAGACACTTCGTTTCCATGGTGACATTCCAGTAGGCAGGGTTTTGTTCATGCGTGTGTGTGTGTAGGTGCAAAAATGAGTGGGGGTGCTTATTCTCGCGTGTGTCATTGGTGTAGTGTGTCTGTACAGCTATGTGTTGTGTGTGTGTGTGTCTGCGTGTGTGTGTAGTGGGGGTTTTGATAGTGATGAAGACTGCCAGACTTTGAGCCAGAAAATACTGAAATGCCAGATTCACTCAAACAAGCAACGTTGCTGCATTAGACACTAAGACGCAGATCACCTGTGCCCAGGTGGGAAACACAGAAAGCTAACGTCACCATCCCGCTGATTTACTCTGTCCTTAATATTTTCCTTGAGCTCATGAACCAGGACGAGCTAAAGCAGCACGACAGAAGAAAATGACATCCAAGTGCTTTCTGTCCTTGTTCGCTTTAGCAAAGTCACAGTCAGTATGTTACATTCAAGGCCAGCAGCAGCTTCCAGGCAGTACAGTACAGAACGGTTGGATAAGCAGAGTCCTTATTATCATTTGTGCTGTCAGACTATGATTTAGTCTGGTGTTTTGTTTATATTTTGTTTATATTTAATACAGACATATGAACAAAATTGTATTATGGTTGGAAAGAAAGAACGTCAAGGCTGGATCCACTGAAGAAGAGTGTGGTGCTCTGCTGTCAGACCTCAATGTACTGTATTTGAACCAGCAGGGTTCAGAAGACATTGATTGTTTTTTGACCGCTGAACTTTTCTTTTTTTCTGTTTGAGGGTTTTTGTCATTCATCTAGAGTCTATGAAGAAATGTTCATTATACAGTAAAATCCTGACTATGCAAAAAGACAAATCACCATGTTTTGCAGGGATGTTTACTTAAAGGTATTTTGTCCTGCCTATTTGAGCTTGTAAGCTTTGTTCTTGGATAAAATACAGAAGATCCTGGCTGGGTTTCATATTGGCAAGCAACTTCCCAGATGAAGAATCAATATCTTCAGGACAAAGCAACCAAGGAATCTCCTCAGGTGTAAAGGTGCCTGTGGCAATAACCTATTCTTAGACTAAATTCACTCCAAATACAATAAACGGCTAAAACATATTTATTTGTAGAAGAAAAAATACTTTATTAAATAATATGTGACAAAAAATTGTCATTTACTGAATTTAGAGATGGGATTTTGTGAAGTATTATTCATTTTACCACTAAAAACTAATTTTCTCCCTACAAATATACAGATTACAGATTAACACATACAGGAATCTGTGTTTTCTTAGTTAATAACTGTTCCACCAAAGCTTTGATTCACTCATTTGTTAAACCTCAAAATGGGTTTTCTTTGTGCACAATCGTGTATGTAGCCTGTTGCTGCTCACCTAATTACTCCAGGGGATTAAAACGTTTTTCTGATTCTGATTATTATCAAGTGAATATACAATTTTGTAATATGATAATTTCAATAATTATGGTATTTTACAAACGATTTAATATTGTATTATTAAGGATGTAAAAGACTCATAGTAAGAGAGAACTCATGTAAACTCCATTATCTTTGACTTAAATTACAAGCACTCTTAAGCTAAGTACTGTTTATGGGATGAATAGTAGTAGATGTGTGGTACAATCATTACTAACTTGATCTTGAACTGGGAACTGAACTGTTAAATCAGTGAACCCACAGTGTACTAGTAAATACAAGGCAGTGACTGTGGATGAGTATCTTTTTTACATTTGTGGAATTAAAACCCGATTTAAGGATGCAGTCAGCTTAGATGAGAAGGCGAAAAAAATGTGTATATGTGTGTTGTGTGTGTTTCTCAATATATGATTAAAATGCCTAATGACAAAATTACCAGCTTATAGACAAGGAACACATTATCTTGTAGAATTAAGTAAAGGTTAGAAAAATAATCCTATAAATAGAAGGTTGGCTGTTTGAACACCAGACAGAATTACTCCTTCTGTGTGTGTGTGTGTGTGTGTGTGTGTGCGTGCGCGTGTGCGTGTGTGTGTGTCATTATGTTAGACAGCTAATCAGTAGTAGTATTTTTGTCCAAGCATGCAACATGCTCATCGACTCACTCACACTAATGAAATTTACTCATTTGCTGTTGTTTTTCAACAGCCACTAAGCAATTTAATCAGTGCCAAAAACATACTGAAAGTCAGTTCCTAGTTATATTTCTACTGCTAATTGCCAGTATTAGAGACTTTTAATGGTGGATGTTGACACATTTTCATAATATAAGCTATCCAAGATTGCACTGTCAAAAAGTGCAGAATTCCAGAATGACCATGTGGTCTAACTCCACCAGCTTCCACACACATAATGGCCTGGTGCCATATATTATGATTAGAGACTGCAGGTCTGTGGTCTTGTAAACACTATTAGTTTACCTTGTTGACAGTTTATCTCATTAGACCACAGCAGATCTTAATCAATATGCTCAAGACTGCTCAGCAGAGGAGAGGATGGGGAGGGGAAAAGTGGCCTTTGAGGATTTACATTGGTCCCGTGGCCTTTTCAAAATTGTTCTTGCCTGGAAAATTTTATTGTTAGAACACGACGCGGGTTTGTGATGCAAACTAACAGCAACATATTTGTGCATTAGTTAGTTTGTGTGTCTTAAGGATAATGTTTCTCAGTGTTTGGACAGACTAAATGAAGGCTAAGAGAAAACATCTTGACAGTGTGTTATTAAATGGGGTTTGTTGCTGGGTTGCCAGATCAGAGATACTGGAAATTAAAAATTAGGCATTAAACTAATGGTGTGTCACACTTCAAATTCATTACAGAGCTACACAAAGTTACACTTACAAATATTAGTCTGACAGCCAATTGTTACACTTTTCACAAACGCAGCATCTCTTCGGCTTGTATCTGTCCTGTGTTTTTCCCAGCTGCCCTTGCTCAGATGGCTTACAACGTGAACCGACTCTTATTGTCAGTCACAAAACTACTTATTAAGGAACCAAAAAGGAATTGTGTAAAAGTTTGCACAATCTTGGAATATAAATTGTGATTAATCTCTTATTATCATTATAAAATTGCACAGCAGTTTTTAGTGACAGAGCAAGTATAGCAGAATAGCTTTTTCTCATTACTTTCACTATAAAGAAAAATCTAATCAATAAAGAAAAATCTTTTTATGGGCTTCCTTGTTCCCTTTGTTTAGCTGTGGTACAATACATCAGAGTGGATCTTAAAAACCACTTTAACAGTATTATTAGATTAGCTCATGGAAAAGCTGCTGCTCAAGTATAAATATTTGGCAGTCTGAATTCTGGGTGGTACAGGCGGCTGGGTACACATACGACTGTAGAATTATAGATGGACTGAAGAGCTTAGATACAAATATACACAAAATGACGAAATGCCAGGTTTGTGCAGTCTGTGGCTATAGTGCTATAACCCGAGTTATATTTTAATTTCAGTATTCCCACATTTGTTTTTTATTAGTACCTACATTATGAACTAAAGTGTTTCCTGACGAAAATTTGAGGCTCTCTTTATTACTCAAATGCCCGTCCTTTCGTGTTTGTACGTTCGTTCGTTTTGATTGTAGGTTAGACCACGACTAGTCATGCAACATCCATCAAGCTCATACAGATGATTGATAACAGAGAACAGTACCAACCAGACTCACCTATGGAAAAGTACTTGTAAATCAGACAGTCAGTAAATCAGGAACATGTCTTACACGTCTCAAAGGCAAATTGTCACTGTGGCAAAAGTGGGTCGTGTAACCAGACTTGCATGCACTTGTTTCCAGGACAACAGCCACAAGGGAATATTCTATTGAAGACAGGCTTTTAAACAGTACAGTGGAGGAGACCTGGCCCAGGGTTAAATAAATTATTGCCCTTTCAATGTCATGCTCCACACCCACCTTACAGTATTATGGTAATGCAGTGATTCACTGTGACTACAAAATGTATCTTTCAAGAAAGTTTTCTTAAAAACATTGGTTCAAATGGTACATAATATATCCTTTGGCCAGTTTTTACTTTTAATGATAAAAACAGAAAGTCATGACAGACCTGTTGAAATGTTACGGGAGATTTTTTACAAATCACTGTCCCTGTTGCAACGTGGCATGTTTTTTTGTTGTTTTTTTTTTAAATACAACAGTATATATATTATGCCAGACTCAATATTTTCCAATGATAGCTGGGTCCCACTGTCTCATTTGTTATTTTTCAATATACTACACATTTCACATTTTGGCTAAAAAATAATTCATTACAATCACAAAGTTTGGAGATTTAGATTATTCTGTAAAGTGGAGCTGATATATTTGAGAAAATATTTACTACATCAGATATTTTTTTCTTTTAACCAAAATTGTCCTCTGTGTTTTCTCTTTCAGAGTGCCCACCTGGCTATGATAGACTCTCTGATGATGGCATACACAGTGGAGACTGTGAGTGTGGAGAAAGTGATGGCCTGTATTGGTCAATATTCTTCCAGCCCGCCAGAGTTGGAAACACCATATGACACGGAAGATGCAGCGACCACCTGGATCAACAAGGTGGGGAACAGAGAATGTGTTTATTTGGATGTTTGAAAGAACTAAAAGGACAGCTTTTGTAGCACCATCCTGGTGGCTTGTATGTGATATTCGGTGGCACGTGTAAATAGAAAATCAAAAGTGTAAAAATAAGCACCTTAAACAATAATTTAAAATGAATAAATGGTGGTGTAGCCCTTTAATGTTCAATTCTTTGATTTACAGTACAAATCAGCACAAAATTGCTTTAGGAGCAGCAAGGTCATAAATACACACTTTAAGAAATTATTTCATATTTTTTATTATATGCATAACTATGTGTTGTATGTTTTGCTCCTGTGTGCACAGTATAAATTAGCTTTTGTGAATTATTCATAAACAGATGTCTACATGGCCTGCATGTGCAGATGGCTTTTTCGCCTCCATATAGTGACAAGCCCCAGTCTGTTTACATTCTTCTGGTAGAAATGATGGGCTGCTGCCAGCTATGAGCCACACTCACACACACTTACACACACTCACACACACACTCAGAGAATAGCTAACAGGAGGTGTGGTCGTGCAGTCCTACTGGTCAGACATATGGCTCTTTGTTGGAAGACACTGCCTTCTAAAAATCCAAAGAATCCAGACTGAGTGAGATTAAATTTGACTCCGTTGTGTTTGACTCCGTTTACCTTCAAGTATAGGTTGTTTAAAAGAATTCAAAAAATCTCCTTTAATGGTTGCCTTTGAACAAAGACTTGTAAATAAATGAATAGTCATGGTCACAATCCAGTCAAATTATTGAAAGATAATCTTGTCTGACCTCTGTCTCCCAGGTAAATGAGTATCTGAAAGACATTGTGGCTCAAGAGCAGAAGAAGAAAGAGACACAGAATGCTGAGCCTGCTGGGAGTCCTCGGGTGGGTGTTCTTTTTTTTTTCCTTTCGTCTCAGTGAACTGCACATGGCCAAAAAGACATCACTAGTCAGATGGACATTCTCAAACAAGCTCAATAAAATCCTCAGTTACAAAAAGAGGATTTACTGACAGCCTCGGTATTTGTTATAAGCCCCTGTGTCACTTTAATATAAAAGCTAAGGAGATATTTGGTCATTTGTTCACTAAGTAGCGGACCAGTGATCTTTACTGGTCTTTACAACAGTTTTAGTGATCTTTACCACAGTCATTTAGTGAAGCATGATTCAGCCTGCAGTCCATGCAAAGTATGTTATACTATACTAGTAATTCCAGTATAGGCAGTAATTTCAAAGGCCATAAGGGAAGGGGGGGGCTGGGTTTGTTTCATGTGCTGTACAGTACTACACTTTTGAGAGAAAATGGTATGTGTAATATACAGTAAACAGTGATATAAAACCTATTGGATAAAAAAATAATGTAATTTTCATTATTACATTTGGCTTGGTGTAACACTAAATCTGCTTGTTTTAGGTATTGGCAAATAATAATATTAATATTGATACTATATTGTTAAGACACCAAAAGAGTCTTAAATACATATTAAATAGATACATACTATAAGATACAAACATGTCAGATTATAGTAAGAATGCTTATTTAAACTGGCAATCCCTTAACTAGTAGAGTCAAACACTTATACTAACAAATAAGCTATCATAAACAAAGGCTTATCTTATGTTAAACAAATTCCTTAAACCCATAAGATTTACTTTATATCACTAGAAGACTGCATCAAAAAGCAGCTGCATCGAAAATCTATTCATTGATCATAAAAATGTTTATCTTAAATCTATTATATTATTTGGGAGATTTTGCTCAAATAAAAAAATCTTTCTGAGGCAGCCATGGATGGCCATGGTGGTAGAGCGGGTTGCCTTTCAAGTGGGAGGTAGTGAGTTTGATCCCTGGCTAAATTAGTCCACTTGCCAAAGTGTCCCAGGGCAAGACATTTGACCCCAGGTTGCTCCTAACGACTCTGCCAGCAGTGTGTAAATGGGTATGATAGACCTGTTCCAACCTGATATGTTATATGAAAGCATGAGTGAGTGAGTGTAAATGGGTGCATGGCGAAACTATAGTGTAAAGCAGCTTTGAGCAATTGTCAAGATTAGACAAGCTTATAATAAATATAGACAATTTACAGTTTATGACATGTATGTGTGAAAATAATATCGCATTCCTCTTGTGTGTACATGTGAGCTACCTGTTAAGCTGCATTTACTAACACTGAAAGAGGGAACAGGACAGTGTCTGTGGTTTTTGAACGATGCAGAGGGATTAAACAAGTTTCACTGACCCATGAAAGTCATGAACACCCTCAGCACATGTTAGATAACCATGAGAAAATTCAGTTCACATTCACCAGCAGCAGTATCCTCTTCTCTCTTATGTTTGTCTCGTTATTTTCTGTTTTCTTCAAAGTTGTCATGCCCTGCTTTTGGTCTGTGCTCAACTCCTCCGCATTCTCCTCACACTTGTTCTCATCCCTACTAATTGTCAGTTATGTCAGATAACACACTAATGCAACACTGTGAGTGATGCATCTTAGATGGAAAGTTTACCGGAGGGAAAATATTGTGACCACACCTTATGCGTTCGAGCATGCGATGAGTTAAAAATGGAGCACTGCATGTGAGCTTTAACCATCCCAGTCTCAGGGTTGTGCAGGCTTTCACAGTGTTCGATGTTGATCTGACCAGCCAGTATGCAGCTGCAGCACTGCATGCCTCATATTCTTTACTAACTCACAGGAAGATGCACACACATTTAAGGAGTGAAGGTGAATCAAAAATACCTGACCTCATATTATCTGGATGAAGAAAACAGAGTTAGCAGTGACTCACATACAGTATGTGAAGCTGGAGCCACGCCTGTTCAAGATGTGAGTGTTAACACAATAGCACTATAATGTCACATGTATTCAGGTCTGTGTGCATGTGCATGCTCCTTTCTGTGCCTACAGGCTCTAAAATGCCAAAGACAGGGTTGTTTTGAATAAAACAGTGTATTGGTATAGTAACGTGGATGAAGTCATAAAGTACACTTGCATCTGTCAGTTTGTTTGTCTACAATTTTTGAAATGCCATCATTCGCCGTTATCCTGTGTGTTTTTCAAAAACATGTTACAACAGAAACATCTAAAAACCTGACTGAGAACCAGATGAAGTGGTATATGACCTGATTACGTATTGAAATCCGTTAGATGATATAAAACCACTCTACATGTTGTGTCAAGACAGTTTTTGATCTCTGATGTGTATTTAACTTTAAGGCCTCCATGCCTCACACATTTGATATTGCACAATAAGCATTTAGTGTGTTGGCAGGCAAACTATAGACAGCATTATGGCCTTTTAAACGTAATAAATTGCTTCCATCCCAGAATCATTTGTCTTCTGATTTTCGGTGGTTTAGTTTGTATAATTTTGCAGCTTGTGACATTAAAATATAGAAATAATGGACATAATTTCCACTGGGTGGTGAGAAGCCTACCATACACTCATGATACTGTCCCCACTTAGCTTCTACAATCAGACCTAAAAGTGTAAAAATATATTTTCTGTGTGATTAAACTCTGTAATATAGTATTATTAGTTTGCTTTCAGACACCAAATCTCATAATAATCAGTTGCATAGCTCTAAGGCAGTTGAGGGTATGAGAATCTCACTTACAGCAGTTAAAATATGAGTCACAAAGTGTACTAAAATACAAAAAAAACTTTCTTAAATGCATAGGCAACACCATCAATCTCTGTCCCTTCATCAGTCTCCACCTCACTAGACCTCCCCCACTTCTGTCTTTGCAGTATGACTGCAGTGTGAGTCACGCTCACAGGCAGCTTCTCCCTCACTCAGGCATGGAATAACATGTATCCTGGCATTCACCAGGGCAATAGTGTTTTTGTGGGGTGAAGGCAGGTGGGTGGGTGGGGGGGGGTAAGTGTTTTGGGTAAAGGTTGGTGGGGGGGCATGGGGAGGGGGGGTGCAAAGACCATCGTCAGGACAGAAAAAGGGGGCTAATCCTTTTACATTGCAACAGCTAAGCTGCAGCTCAGTCAGACATGTCTAGCTTCAGAGGATGGACTTTGATTGGGAAAAGGCAGAGTCACAGGATGATTGAAATGGGATTGGATGGAGGGTGTGTGTGCGTGTGTGTGTAATGTGTGTGTGTTTTGTATGATGGATAAGAGTCTTTCCTCCCCACATGGGTTTGCTTATTGGTCCCAACAGAATTTAAACTCTTTCTGACCCTTCTTAGCTCAGAGTTAGAGCATTACTTCAGATGACTTACTTCTACTTTACTTCTCAAACTAGGGCAGCAAGGTTTGGGAATGTGTATTCACAACATTCTAAATTGAGGTTCGCCTCTTAAGAGGCAGTACGTATACAAAATGTAGCCATGGACCTTTATTATCAACAACACAACCACCACAATCCCTGTGTAGACAATATGGAGCCTTATGCAGTATGCAAGTACACCCCAGATTCACTTATTTTTACCGTCTATACAGGATAATATGCATAAATAGTCACAAAATCGCTGTGTTCTCTATAGCGTCCGTGTTCTCCGATTATTTGGTTAACTTTTAGCCCAGAACAAGATTCCTGATTTGTTCATTAGAGTCGGGAGTGTCAACAAAAATATTATGCAGTGTGGACACGGAATAAACATATACCACAGCGTTGATATGCAGTAAAATTGGTTCAGTAATTGTTTATACTTGGTACTGTGGCATGCTCCCCTCACGCCAACAAAATTCTCAACCTGGCCTGTAACTGAGCATTGACATTGTAGTGGAATGTGTTTGGGCTAGTCTTTAAGTATAGTTAGAGTTTTCCCACTCTTTTGCTTTTAAATACACTATGTATGTGGTAGACCCCTGAATGTCAGTGTGCTGCCACCAATGGTCTCTTTAAGAGTTGTTGTTGTTATGACAACACACATAAATATACTAGCTTCAATATACACTCCAGCACTTCCTTACTGTCACTGTACTGAGTGGGATATACTGTCATTCAGGGATTGTAGTCCACTGTGCTCTTTTCATTTGATGACATGTCTGCCACACATCAGTATGCAGTAGCCACATTCATGAGTTCACATTCATCAGTTCCACAGTAGACCCATTCACTTCCAAACAGATAAAGCTGATCAACTAATATTTTGCAGATTAGATTACATCCTGGCTGTTCCACTGATGGCATTCATCTAAAATTACCATTTAGCGATGACGTTGATCAAATCAGGAGAATCCAAAAACACTATGACTGATCCTTTCTTCCTTCTGCTACCGTTATTTTCTCACAAGTCAGTTTGCCTTTCAAGCTGAAGACTCACCAGAAGAAGAAGAAGCCTCTGACAGTGGTGCTTACATTTTGCTTCTTTGATCCTTCCACTTCTGTCTGAGTGCGCTAATAAGGAAAACCTCTCTTCTAAAATCAGATTACATTGTCAGTTGAGTGCTCATAGACAGTGGGATTGTTATTTGTTGTCCTGTAGCTAGTGCAGGTCTTTGACTGGTGCTTCTCTCTTTATTATTTTGGTCAGTGTTTTTTTTCCTGCAGCACAATTCACTCTTAATTGTGAACTTAAAATAAATTGGACCCTTAATGGGCCCACTGGCTGTTACTGTCTTAAATATCTAATCTGAACATGCACACGAAACAAACCTGCATACAAATGAAGTGACTTTCATGCTGCAGCACATTTGTAATATTTTGAAGTTAATAACAGACAACATTGTGAACCAATATCTGACAGCATTTGTAAAAGTTTACCAATTAAAAAGTCTTTAATTGCTGGTATCTATTCTTCCTTTGTTGTGATTCATTCTGAACACAAAAATGGTTTGATTCCATTCTGACCCTGACTGTCTCAAATCATTGAGGACATCTGACAATCTAAACAATTTTCCTACTTCTTTAATATGGGTTTCAAAATGTATCTTCTATTTTAGATATGTATCACACAGACAAGAGTAGAGCTGTGAACTCTCTCATATTTTGGCTGCACTTAACAAAGCACTCATATTTATTCTGCACAAATCTCACTAACAGGTGTTTCTTTGTTGTTTTTTTTTGCTGTGCAGTCTCCAACCAAGTGGTACATGAAGCTTGTGCCTGTAAGTCAGATATTAAGCAATACGCTTTCATCCATGTAACCATAGTGACCGTCTTCCCCACATCCTCCCTCTCTCTGTTTTGTTTGCCATCGTTTTATCACAACGGTGCATCAGGCTGTGACATCACTGTCACTTAAAAATATATTTTCCCTTTTTACCTCTGGGTGTTATACATATGCATGTGATTGGAATTAGAAATAGACTTTCTTATATTTGCACACGCACCCATCAGTGATCAGTGAATTTTACTTCTGCATTTAACCCATCTGTATTACACACCAGTAGTGATCATGCACTAACGCTTACTGTTTTTACAAAAATGGATACACTGATCATTACTTTTTTTATTTGAACGTGTTGAATATAGTGTCACAGTAGTGTGTGTGATTTCCTTTCCTCTCCTTTGACTCACTGTTACACTGCAACTTTTACTTCAAAGAGTTGATCCATTTCAGTGCACATGTTGTCAGGATGTAGAGTCATTATTTTACCTTATATGTGAATTATTCTAATGACACTACAACATGTTTTATAGTGTTGTTGCTGCATTGAAGAGAAAAATAAAATATTTCATATCACGCAGGCGCGGTACAGGAAAGAGCAAACCTCTACCCAGCCAGATCTGTGGATCCCTACTGTGGACAACCTGCTGAAGGACAGCACAGACGGCTCAGCCCTGGCTGCTCTGCTGCACTTCTACTGCCCTCAGCTGCTTCCACTGGAAGGTAAAGGAGCTGGGGTGGCAGTTGGGTGGGCAGTGGGAAGCATTGTGTTGCGTGTGTTTTGGTTTAGAACAGCTCTGCAGGACCTGCAACAAAATGCAAAGTACAAGTTTGCAATTTTCAGCTCATGTTTCAGATAGGGAGAGGGCTCTAAACCTAGTGATTACATTTCCATTCAGCTACCCCTTGTTTGTTTGTTTGTTTGTTTGTTTGTTTGTTTGTTTGTTTTTCTCATTAAAATTCAGGAAATCCAATCACTGACCCTTTCTTGGTTATGTATTTGTACCCAGCTCCTCTGAATGGTTAATTCATTAGAGCAAAGATCAGTGACAAACAAATAATGGCACACAATTACATCACCATGCTGATTAAGAACACTGTGATGATGATAATGGCTCAGACATTCACAGTTATTCATTTTAACTGAAAACATTCAGGGATATAAATACACTCAATCCACACCCTTTATTGGTCAGTCATCAACAAAACATCTGCATTACACTGTATTTAACACTGTACAAGTCAGACATTACCATCACTACAACTAGCACTTGACAGCCAGAAGGCCATTACTCCTAAAATTAATTTTGACTTCACACTGATCCTAATACCTGATGGCTCCCTCTGCCCTTCCAGATGTTTGTCTAAGGGAGAACATGACGCTGGCAGATCGGCTCTACAACCTGCAGCTCATTCAGGACTTCTGCAAAGAAAACCTTAACAGCTGCTGCCCCTTCAGCCTGGAGGACATGCTCTACACCTCCTCCACCATCAAGGTACTGATCGTCTGCTATAAGATTTCCAAACTGAGATGTTCATGTATACATTTGAAATAAATCTGTTAAATATTTAAATTTTTATGATAGGTTATTGGTAAAAACAAAACAAAAAAAACATTGTATTTACAGATATACCTTCATTTTATATATTTTGAAATAATGAAACCTGTCCAGGGTGTACCCTGCCTCTCGCCCTTTGTCTGCTGGAGTTAGGCACCAGCGTCCCCCGCGACCCTCAGTGGAGGCTAAAGTGGTAGAAAATGAATGAAAATGAATGAATGAAATAATGAAATTGAGTAATTGTATTTTCCTTTCCTGAATAAGAATAGGAATTTGGAGGCACTAACATGTCCTATAATTTGGGCTTAATGATAATTCTAAACAATATATTTTCTTTGAAAACATAAAAATGTACATAATGTCATGAAATATATACTGCGGAACTGTCAGTTAAAGGCCAAAAAATTAAAAATCACCAATAATGTCACTCTGAATGAAACTAAAATCCAGATACATTTTAAAAACAATGAGACATGTAAGGTCTCAGTTGGCACATATACAAAATTGAAAATAAATTCAAATGTCCAAATGTTAAGTTAGTGATTGTTACCATAAGACGAGACAAATCCCATACATGTGTTACTCCATTCATGGATTTCTGACTGTGCAAATTAGAAAACCATATGCAACTGAAAAAGACAGAATGAAAAAGGAGAAATAAGCAGCTCTGTGCGGTGAGTCATGCTGTGGAAAAACCATCAACCCAAACTCTTCTGTCTTCACCAGCCGCAGGCATGTAGAGCTGCACTCAGCCCACTCTCATAACTTGCCTCCATGTTTTATTTTTTCCATTCCTTTGTCACACTATTTACTAGCATTTATTTATTTCTTAAGTGAATGGCTTTGAATTTGTCAGACTGTCAGCAGCCTATACTCCGACAAAGGGCTGTTCTCATCGGAAAGAAAACAGGTCACTGTCCAAACATCAGTTTTCACTGCATTTTACAAACAAAAACCCCAAAATGTATAATTTTGGGGTTTAGCTAGTTCAGTCCTTCTCAAACATTACAGTACTGTGCAAAAGTCTTATGCCACCATTTGATTTGTTGCTTCAGTAATGCTATAATAACCATACAGTACATTTTTTTCTCAATCACAGGGAGAATGATGATGAATGAATGTCCCAAAGCATCATAATGAAAGGCAGAGCAGTGCAGGTGCTCAGTTACATCACTAGAAATCTCAATACAAAATCATATAGTTATATGTACTATATAAATCATTTCGTGTCAGCTTGAATGTTGACTATCGACAGCAAGGAACTTGCATGCATCAATAAAATGCATGACATGATACAAATAATAATTGAATCGTGTGAACCAGCCAGTATCAGTGTTTTGCTGACCTAAGGGATATGAAAAAAAAAACCTGAGAGCAGCAGTGCAGCCAAAACTGCATGCGGAACCAGTTAGACTCAGTGACCTTGACCCACTTACCAGGTAGTCTCATCCTCAGCAAAGATTTATAAAGATTGAACTGAGACATGAAGGGAGGCTGAAAGAGGTGATGGTAAAAGGGAAGATGGGGGGAATGATAAGAGTTTAAAGAGGAGATGGAGGTGAGAAAAGCATAATTTGGGAACTGAATGGTGCGTTTAGGCTTGTTCCTCGCTGAAACATGTGCACAGACAGAGAAACGCGCTCTCACACCATGACAAGTATCACACTTTGCTGAATGTGTTTCGTTGCTAGTTCACCCACCAGATGTGACACAAAACTATGAACTATGTTTTTAAATTATGACTGAACGGTGGGGATATTTTGAACAAAATCCACCAACATGCACTCTTTTAACAGATATCTTCTAAAGACATCAGACGGCAGAAAACCTCAGTTTCTAATATGTTCATAGTGCCTCAATAAGGGACAATAGATTAGCCATCACTTCCCAACCCCCAAAGCCATGGAATACACACATTACTTAATGCAATCCTTTCCTAATGGACACCAGGTCAGTAAATCATGTCAACACACTCCCATCTACTGGCTCTTTGTGTAATTAATTCAGAGCTCATCTAAATTGCAATCTGTGGATCCAAGATAGAGAAATGAAATTCATTATCTTTGCAATTTTTGCCAGCGTTCATTTCTTTTTATTTTTAGAAGACAAGCACAGGTGGACCATAAAAGGACAGTAAATGCACAGACTGCAAGTTGTTTCTTCAAAATGGCTCGCAGTTATTTAAGGGTTTGTTGATCGTACGTTTACACTGACTGGTGCTCATCAGCAGTGAAGGAGGTTTGTTACACGGTGAGGAATCGGCTGAAAAACAGAGAACTGCATACTATGATGAACCTATTCCCAGCATATTAGCTGATAGAACCAGTGTGACTTGCAGTGAGTACTGCATTAGACACAGACTCCAGCAGTCACCAGCAGTTAAGGGCCTGATAAAAAGAACTGAGTAATGTTCTTTTCAGCATCATGATACCTTTTTTAATTCTGCTCTGGGTATCTCAGCAAGAGGCTATGAAACACATATCTGTATTTGTCAGCTTCTTTTTTTAATAATTTGTTTTCTGCATTAAGAACTGTAGTGTGAGTTTGGGTTTTACAGCACACGACCAGATTGGTGTGGCTGTCTGCAGGGCCTAGATCCTTTAATCAATCCCGAGTCTTATTAAGTTTGATAATGTAATTATCAAACCTTTTACCTGCTGTTTGCATCTCTAAGCCTTCACACAGAGTGCATTCATGTTACACCAGTCACATGTGAGTGTGTGCATGCATTTCATTGTATGTGTAGGACAGAGGAGGAGGAGGGATGTGTGTGCCCATCCTGACCCCCGAGTGGATTAACTCCCCCCACCCCCCATGCTTTTGTAGGAATCACCAATCAGAATCCTGTATTTTTGGCCACAGTTTGATACTCAGTTCTACAGACAGCCAGATCTGGCAACACTGCTGCAGACCAAGTCCATGAGGTAGTATTGTAGAGGTGTAAGATTGTTAAGGGATCTCCGAGTATGATTGCTGACTGGTCGTATTAAGCAATAACACTCACACCTGGTGTGTTCATCAATACTTTGCTGCACAGAAGGGAAGAGAAAAATCAGGATGGATTATTGCCTTCATTCTGGGCTAATAGAAGATCGGTGTCTCCCTAATTTTTTTCTTTCCTTATTTCTTTCTGGCTCATCCTCCTTCCAATTTCTATTTTTAAAAAGGAGTACTTCAAATGCTGGACAGACCTAAAGGTAACCAGCACTTCAGTATTCGACTCGGTGTACATTTTTTCTGTTCAAAAACAGTATAACCCCAGTATCATAAGAATAGAAAATCTAACTCAAAACATTATTTGAAACAACTGGTGGATACAATTAAACACTTTGAACAGATGAAACCGCGCATGTAATTATGATTATGATAAGATATGTCTCTGCTTTACTGTAATCATTTTTTCAGATGTGACACAACTGGTTCTGATACCTAAAGCAGATTCAGTCAGGGCAGACATCTTTTCAGACTTTTGCACCTCTTCACATTTGCATGTGAGTTAAAGACAAAAAGGGGTAAAAAGCTGCAGTAACACCCTAAGGAGATGAATGCTGCTGGTGTTAATTGCCTCTGTCCTGTCCCCCCATGGTGGGATTTTGGGTGGGCTTCGGGGGAGTATGTGTAATGTGTGTGCTAGTTTTTGCATGGCAGAGTGAAATGTTGCTGATGAGGTAAATCAGAAAGTGTTAGAGATGTGCCATGCAGCACTGTCTTTGTCTGGAGAGCATGGACTGAGGTCGGGGAGGCAGAATGTTTCCTCAAGGTCGTCCCTGCTTCACTGCATCATTTTGCATACACATTTGTGTGTGTTGGTTGTCATTAAAAGAAGTACTTAGACAAAATATAAGACGAAACTAAAATATTTTTACCTAACAGCAAAAAAGGCCAATTAAGAAAATGCCAGGCCTGCAGTTTGTACCAGGTGGGGATTCTTCAGTTATGTTTGCTACACATTGTACTCTCTATACTGCATTAATGTTACGCATACTGTTTTACAAGTCTAGTACTCTTTCACAGCTCATCTTTATTTTGTTTAAAAAAGAACAATATCAGTGCTTGGTTAAAAATATCAGGGAAATTTTGCACAACATTGTCCTCTAGCTGCTAGAACTGCTACTGAACACTGACCTAATTCAGATCTTGACCTGATTTGACACAGCAGTGGCAAAAATCCTTCCACAGGTTAATGCCTCTACTCCTAAAAGAATGTAGGTTGTAGGTTGTAGGTTATCTAGCATGTGAAAAGCTATAATGCTGGTTAAATGTTGTTGTGTAACACAAAATACAGTCTTTAAGTGTGTGAAGTCTGGTTCTGGAATAAATCAGGAACACACCCATGGAGAAACATACCTTGGCTAAAAATATAACTATGCATTCCCCTGTAAATGATTGTCCATTACACTGGAAGATTTTAAGTATTACTGGTACATGTAGGGCTCAACATAGACACCTGCTGGAAAAATGGATGCACTGCATTTATTTGACAGGCAGTTTTAAGAATAAAGTAACAGCAGGACATACTTAATTTGCCACTGACAACAGATGTGTCTCATTGAGTTGAGAGATTAGATGTAGCCCTGTGCCATGTTTTTAGATGTAAATCTTGTCTGATTTTTTTTTCTCCCCTACAGAATAACTACCTGGTGTTCATGGCAGAGCTGTTTTGGTGGTTTGAGGTGGCCAAGCCGTCTTTTGTAAAACCAAGAGCACTGGTCAATGAAGGCACAGGCAAGTCTCATAACTTCTGATCTTAAGGCAACATTTATAAAAGCAGTGGTGGTGGCTAGTGCTGTAAATATTATTTTACATGAAACAAACTTAATGCGGAGTAATTAGATTTTGTTATCTGTGTTGTGTCACCTCAGAGACTTCATCCTTGATGAAGACTATGCCAGAAGTGCACACTAAGGCAACCAAGAGAAGCTTCATGGAAAGACCTCCTAGTCCTGAGGGAGCCATGTATGTTAAATTCAAAAGGATACTGCTCAGTGTCAAACTTTGTGATGTGAATTCTGTGTGGTATACTGTACAGTATGGCTGGCGGTTAGTGAGTAGATGTGAATATGTGGGCCTGAGTGAGTTAAGATGTTAAGATCTATCCATGTTACAGCTAAAATCAATCAAGTATATTGAATTGTATCAAATGCCTGTTATTTTCTGTTTTTTTTTTAGTTTGGCCCCACGACCTCAACCTAAAAACACAGGTATTTTTTGTTTGATTTATTTTTTTTAACCAAAAAAATGAACCAATTAAGTCTAAAAATCTTAATATGAATACTCATAGGTACACCATCCTCTGTTTTGAATGTTTTTTTCCCTCACTTCTGTCCTTTAGGAGAGATTAAGAGGTCCACCTCAATGTCTTTTGTTGATGGGAACCTCGGTACGTGGCCCAAAGAGAAAAGGTCAGTAATATTGTTGTCCTGTCATTTGCTTCTCAAGTAAAATATCTAATTTAATATTATCCCACTGGGTTTAGGGTTAATGAGATTGTGATGTTGCCAGATCATGCTTTTCCATTTGTGAAAATTTTGAATAAGAAAAAAAGTAGCATTGCATTTTTAAGTTTGTTTTTTGTTTTCCTATTTAGATCTGGGCCTTATGGAGTGTCTTTTGACATACCGTTTGACAAGGAGGACTCTGCTTCAGTTCCGCCTTCTTCCACACGCGGCATGGTCAGGTCTGTCAGCACTGATGATGGTTCTGGTTTCAAGGTCCACCACATGCCGCGTGGAATGAAGCGCAACTTGTCCTTCCAGCCAGTGAATGGTCAGAGTGTTGGCATTGAGGAGGAAGCCTGCCCAGACAGCCTTGCTGGTGTGGAGCCCAGCAGGCGAGCATTTCCCAATGGACATGAGAGTGTCATGGCAACAGCTCCCTCCATAGAAGAGGCCCTTCAGATTATCCACAGTCCTAGCAGACCTGTTGTTGAGGGCATCAACAATGGTTTCTTCCTGCACAGTC
Organism: Brachirus orientalis; assembly: GCA_016785285.1. Classification (NCBI taxonomy): domain Eukaryota; kingdom Metazoa; phylum Chordata; class Actinopteri; order Pleuronectiformes; family Soleidae; genus Brachirus; species Brachirus orientalis. The sequence continues at coordinate 1,184,691 of JAFBJR010000180.1, read as the reverse complement.
AGGCCCATGGTGCTGGTGGTGGCTTAGAGCCGATGTCAGAGGTGGAATCTAAAGGACCATTAAGCACTACAGACACCACAGAAGTGGATACGGGTATTCATATCCAAACAGAGGACATGCTAGATGAGGATTCCTCTCTGAAAGACTGCTCTGTGAACATGGAGCTGGATATTGACTCGCCGAGCCCTTGCCCAAGCAGTCAGAGCAAATCCCCCTCAGCAGTTAAATTGACCAACTTCGCCGAACAAAAGTTACGTAAACTCAATCCTTCAGCACCAGACTCAGGACGGGGTAGCAGCAGCTCCCTCAAAACCACACCTGAGGGATCCGAGTTTGGCCTCTCACTGTCTGTGTCCTGGGCTCCAACCCCTGAGCACAGCCCCACCCATCAACAAACCACACCGCCCCTTACTGCTCAAGAATTACCTACACCTGTGCAGCTTCCACCAAATGACCCTGCTCAAGTCATGGCCACAGAGATGGTACAGCTGAGGATAAGACTGGAGGAGAAACGGAAAGCTATTGAAGCACAGAAGAAGAAAGTGGAGGCTGCTTTTACAAGGCATCGGCAAAAGATGGGTCACTCAGCATTTCTCAACGTGGTCAAGAGAAAAGGAGATGGAGCTGCCAGTGGTGAGGAAGAAGGGAAAACTGAGGGAGAAGGTAAGGTTAGTCCTGTCTTTAAATTTGGAAGGAGCAAGGCGGACACACCTGATGGGGCAGAGCAAAGCACCAAAACCTCCTGTTGCACCAAGTCCCCCAGTGCAGGGGAGGAGGGCGGACAAAGTCATGTTCAGTTAACGGAAGTGGATCTCACCGAGTATACACGTTCTATTGAGAAACTCAACCACTCATTAGCGTTCCTCCAAACTGAGATGCAGCGACTGGCTCAGCAGCAAGAAGTCATCATGGCCATGAGAGAGCAGCAACATCAGCAGGCGTGGGTCATCGCTCCTCAATCCACAAATCCCTCACCACAAAAACAAAGTCGAGCCGGAGCTGTCACTCGATCCTCCGGACCATCGTCTCCTGCCGACTCGCCACGTTCCACCCATCGCTCTCCAACCAGCATCAAACGCAAATCTGCCTCCTTTCACTCACGTAATCCTCGCACTGCTCGTCCCACTGAGCTCAAGCTGGCCCCCTACAATCGCGTCCTAACTGCACCACAGTCTGTCGATAGCATCCCAAGGCTACGGCGATTTTCCCCTTGCCAGCCTATGGCAAGTTCCTTTGTTTACATGGGGGAGAAAGCAGCAACTGCCAGTCCAGAGATAGTATCTAGGGATGGCGATAAAAATATCGAGACTGATCCTGGCCTTTCCCCAGAGAGGGAAACCTGTGGAGAAAGTATATGTGTAGCCAGCTCACCCCCCAGATCCCCCAACCTGCAGAGCAAAAGAGAGCAAACAGAAGTAGATTCAAATGCCAAAACTCAGAAAGCAGATGATCATAGCAAATCAAAGGTCACTGAAATAATAACAGATGGCCATACACTAACAAATCAAGAGCCAGTCGTAGATGTCAAACCTACAAAAGAATCTGCATTTCCTGAACTTCTGGCTCACCCAGTTGTAGAAACCTTCACAGTGACACCTACACACCCAGATGCCTCAGGCCAAGCAAAGAGCAACTTGATTGAGGTTCCTCTGTCAGTCATGAAGCCACTCGAGGACCTGGGTCTTGACGATGCTTTGGAGATGCAGCAGGATGATGTGGAAAGCCTGGATGAAGAGCAGAAGATGTGCCATGGCTTCTTCTTCAAGGTAGGCTTTTGTTTTTTGAGGATTTTTGACATCGTACAACTTGTCATTTATTTAATATCTGCCAATTATCTATGGTTTGCAGCAGCTTCTCTTTTTATAACAAATATTTCCCTCTGTTCTTTACTGCATGTTTTCTAATTTTCTAGTTTTACTGATTCTGATTCTAAAAGGCAAAATGTATATGACTGACATTTCTGTTGGTAAATAAATTAGAAACATTTTTTTCCCTTGGTCAACCTGTGAGAAGCACAGTGACGGTACAAACAGTAATTATCAATCTTTAAATACCAACATAGTGAGCACAGCTTTGTCTTCCTATCCCATGTATGGGTTGTTAATAGTTTGCTAGCTGCAGTCTGGGCTTTGATGTAGGTCAGAAAACTGGGGCTACTGTAAATAATTTAAGCACAGCTGTGGAAATGTGGAGCTGGAGAAGGAGAATGTGAGGATGGATACTGACGGACGAGCAAAGGATGTCATGTGAAATTAAAATATTAATGAAATTGATTTTTATTATGTATACTAGGATACATACCGCTTTTTTCTTGTTGTGGTGAAGCAAAAGCTCAACTGTATATTTGTACCTTTTTATGTTTTTAATCCTCTTCTTTGTTGTTTGTTGTCAAGCCTCACATAAAATGTTTTCCACGTAGTGAAATGTGGCCACATTATCATTGAAGTAATACAAACACAGTTTAAAGGTTTCTTGTGGTCACATAATGCAAAATAATATTAAAATTCTATAATAAACTTTAAAGTGTTTAGGAAAAATGCAGAGAGAATGTGCAATATACCTTTTCTATCTCAGAAATAACCTTAGACTCTGCTGCTCTATCAGCCCTTATACAAGGAAAACGTGACCTTTCACAGAAACATATTCTTTTCATTGATGATATTATACTGTTTTAGATGAATAAAAGTAATGACTCAGCTCAACATCTTAAAGTTAATCTATATGTCACAACAGTGTGCAGTGACTGGCTTTTTTTCTTAATGGCTCAGGAGGATGGGAAGGCTGAAGAGAACATGGCCCAGAAGAGAGCAGTGCTGCTGGAGAAAAGGATGAGGAGAGAGAAGGAGAGCCAGCAGAGGAAGATGCAGCTGGAGGCTGAGCTGGAGCAGAAGAAAGAGGAAGCTCGGTATGGTCACGCAAGTACCAGAATTCACTGTTTTGTTCTTTTAAGTTTGGGGAAGGAAACACTACTTTATTTAAGTAGAATTCAATTTAGTTAATAGCAGGAGTCACCTCATTAAATTAACTCCATATGTTTTATTTAAACATTTCAATGGCTCCAGTTCTGCCTGTCAATATTTTTTCTCTTTTTAATTCATTTTAATTGATGTCCTGAATGCAGTTTTCTAAACTCCACATCCACTACAGCATATAATTTTTATATCAGCGTATACAGAAAAATTATGGGTTTGGATTCAGATAAAGAAAAGCAGAACTGGCTCATAATTGAGGAACCACAAGTTGTTTTGCATTCAGTGTTAAAAAAATTACACTACATAGAGACATAAATTAAAACTTTCACTAAATAGAAGGAAATCTAAGCAATACTAAGACAATAAGACTATAACTACACCTTATACCTTAATCTTTATACCTAACATGAAAATAATTTAACCATACATGACTGATTAATTAAATTCAACTTGTAGTATTTGTGTTCACTGCTCTGTGTCTGCTCTATCTGTTCAGACTGAAAGCAGAGGAGGAGCGTCACAGGAAGGAGGAAGACAAGGCCAGGAGGGAGTTCATCAAACAGGAATATCTCAGGAGGAAGCAGCTGAAACTGATGGAGGACATGGACACTGTCATCAAACCTCGACCAACCAGTGGCGCCAAGCAGAGGCGGGGCCGGCCAAAGTCCATCCACCGTGACAACATAGGCTCCCCAAAAACCCCTGTCAGAGCTGCCACAGGTAACCATGGGAACAACCCCTGCTTGGAGAGGTCAATGTCAGTCCATCTGTCGATTCTTTGTCCTGCTGTCACTCTGATTTGTGCCATCTGAAATTCGACCAGCCATTCTTTGTGTCATGCACCTGAAATGTCCTCAAATAGGTAGTCTTTTAAACAATGAAATAGAAACAATGTTTTATCTAATTTGGTCAATCTTAACTTTCTGTACAGAAAGTTGGCATTTGGCATTGTTATTTAATTATATAAATTGATAAATTCGCTCCATAGAATAATTAGTATTATATTGAATAGAAGATAATAACAAGCCATAACAAGCCATGACTGATGTAACATGTAAATGGTACACAATAAAATAGTAGAGGCTAAAACATGTCCAACATACTGAAGGAGCAATGCAGTACTAATGTGTTTATGTGTGCTCTTGTATACACATTTATTTTTAAACTATATATCATGAATTTATAGTGTAGGTCAGTTTTGTGTGTGTTGCATGGATGTTGTGAGAGTTCACTGTTGTCAAAGCACTGAGGCTGCATTACTCTGTAACAAGTTTGGCACAAAACACATCGGACAGTCAAGTGGTGTGATGTACTCATACATGTGTCGGTGTAATTGTGTCGTGCTGTGCCACATCTTGTTGTCTCACATCTAGGTTCACGTCAACGTGTCTTTTCAGTCTCCAGCTTGTCCCTGGCTTCCCTCAACCTGGGAGACAGCAACAGCGGTCACTCTGAGAAGAGAGCGCCCAGGTGAGAGGTTTTTAATTGAACACTGGTACATTAAACTCTTTTAAACTTTTTTAAATATAAAGAGTAAACATGATTGGTATGAAAACATTTATTTGTTTGCTTGATGATCAAAGATGGGAGTCAAAATATTCATAAAAGATTTTGACTCGGCACTTTGCTATGAAGAATAATATATAATTTTAACCTAGTTCATTTGCTTTCAGAATGACAAATAGTTTGATAGTGACCAGTTTACAAATTAGATTAAGAAATGCAATCTCTGGGTTCTTTTTATAAAGAGCATCATATGATATTTAAATGTGCAGTACTGGTGATATAAACGTGCTCTGCAGACTTAACCCCAGCCCTCAGTTCTAACATGTTGTATTCTTGTATTCCTCCTATCTTTGTTTTCCCTTTTTTAACAACTTTTCTTTCCTATTGTTTCATACATGTCAGAAGTGCTAGTTTAGCCTCTGGCAGTCTCTTCTGTTTTTTGAGCTCTCCTAAACTGAGAAGGAGAAGGTTAGTTTCTGCCTCGGTTAAAACCCAAGGTGCTTGACAGTATCCTGAGCTCCATCCTTCACTAAAACCCTGTCTGTACACTGTGTTTTATTTGGGAATGAACAAGCATTTGAATGAAAGGCAACTTGTTTCCCCTCCCTCTTTAGAAAATTCCTTATGGCTTATTTCAAATCACAGCACTAATGCTTTGCTTTTTAGCTGCATCGCTACCACAAACAATGACAACCTGCTGCTCTGCTGGGCCCTTTTGTACTAATATGTAATAATAAACTCCTGCTTTTTGTACCACCTGCTTTGTTTAGAACCACTACATCACATATCAGTCAGTAAAACATGCTCTGCATCAAAGCTCTGACTTTTCAAGCCAGTAAATCCTATATTTTGTTTTAAAATTAGCCAGCAGTGCACTGATGAGGATAGTGATAATATTTACTTAATTTTAATAGCATTCCAAACTGTTCTTAAAACCACAGTTTTTTTTTTTTTATTATTAATGGACAAAATAATGTTCTTAAGACATTGCAAAATACATAGAGCCCTATACTGTAGGTATGGTAGGTATTCAGGTTTGGCCTTCTTGAGAAACTGAAAATAGTTAAAATGACTTGTTCATCTGTGCCACTTCTATCACTGAAAACAGTCCCACAGCACATTTGAGCTCATTTTAGTACTGTAAGTGCTGTATGCATGTCTGCACCGAACCTTGATTTTCACATAATTACAGAGAATGGACACTGTATTTTTAAACACATTAACATACCAGAGGAGTTGGAATTTCAGGATACAGAGCAGACCCAAACGTAAACAAAGGAGCAAGTAAATGCCAAGGGCTGTGTTATACTGTAATTGACTGACCTCTTTATTGACCTTGGAACACCATACTGCTTCACCTCACTTCACTGCACTCTCAGCCTGTGCTTGCAAGCTTTGCTGCTTCAACAGTAACTTTAGGCTGGACAACCGTTAATTCCAAATTTAAACCGTGCAAGGAAATAGAACAAACACACAGTGAAAACATAGTAAATAGTAGTAAATGATAAATATTTGCAGACATGAGGTAGACAGGGTGGGAAAATAATAACTTACTAATTCAGGGAGCCAGTTCTGTTAATAAAACATCTACAGAGTAGACTTGTAGAAAGTACAGAATTTTCCTGCCCTGTCTACGTTATAAAATGCTGAATTTCCAAGGGTACCACCCATAGAGAAAGACTATCCTATTGTGTGTGTGTGATTTATTTTTTTAGGCCAGACTCTGCAGATGGCATCTTGTCCCTGAGTCGCTCCAGCAGCAGAAATGGAGAGAAGGACTGGGAAAATGGATCCACAACCTCCTCTGTTACATCCAATACAGAGTACACTGGTAGGTCACCTAAATAAATGTATTATTGCAAATCAGGTGCCCAGTGCTAACATTAAGTCTGTAATAATAATAAATGTGTTTGCAATGCTGTATTCGTAGCTCATATTCCTTTGTCAGATGAACACAAAAAAGGGTAGCAGCAGAAAACTTCATACATGATTTATCAAAAGAAAGCAAAAGCAGGGAGGCAGGGTCTTTTCTTTGACATAACTAGTGTGGTTGCTATAACAACAGCCTCAACCTGATGTTCTCTCCTGTGTTCCCATTCAGGGCCAAGGCTATACAAGGAGCCCAGTGCCAAGTCTAATAAGCACATCATCCAGAATGCTCTAGCCCACTGCTGCCTCGCAGGCAAAGTCAATGAGGGTCAAAAGAATAAGATCCTGGAGGTAAGAGTATGGAGGTTTTAATGTATGATTTTATAAGCTGTAGAGGCCAAGGTGGCTGTATTAATATTGCATGTCGTGCATCTTGGAAGAACACTGACATTTTTTCCCTGCCATTGCACATCACTGATGATTTCCTGTCAACAAATCAATAAACTGCAGTGTTTCTTCCATACGGTAGAAGCTGCACAACTATGCTTGGTACCCCAACAGAAAGGTGCCTAAAATGGAGAGAGTATGAATGGAAACACAAATAATTGTATTATGTACCAAACTACACTCTTCTCCTCTGACTTAAACAGGAAATGGAGAAATCAGAGGCCAACAACTTTTTGGTTTTGTTCCGTGATGCCGGCTGCCAGTTCCGCTCACTCTACACTTACTGCCCCGAGACGGAGGAGATCAACAAGCTGGCAGGCATCGGCCCAAAGAGCATCACACGCAAGATGATCGACGGCCTCTTCAAGTACAATTCAGACAAAAAGCAGTTCAGTCAGATACCAGCCAAGACCATGTCGGCCAGCGTGGATGCGGTGACGATTCACAGCCACCTCTGGCAAACGAAGAAGCCAGCCACTCCTAAAAAAGTAGTGCCTGCCCTGTCCTAATGGAACTTGGTATGCAAGACATCACCATTTCCTTCATACATGGAACATACCTATCTCAATTTGCACTTCACTGTACATATCCATTAAGATTCAAACACCTGCAATGCCACTCAGATTTGTTTGTTTTTCCTCTCATTGCATTCCTATCATTGTTTTTTTTTTTTTTTTCTAACTCTGGACATAATAGGACTCAGAGATAAAAACAAAAACAACTGGAATGTATGCCACTGTTAAAGAATGATGTAAATGCTTCTCACTACAGTTTGATTTGGTTTACAGTGTGAGTGTTTTTCTTGTTTTCCTATGTGCCAAACATAAAAAATAAGACAGTATGAATGCCAGGACATTTTACTCGTACACAAACTGAAGCACTGAATGTTTTTACTTCATGTACAGATTGAATTTGCATTATCCTGTTGAATGTGTGGCCTTTATGCTTGTTGTAGTGTGTGAGTGCAATGAGGTGGTTGCAAAACAGCGTATGATATACTGTATATGGAGGCTTGTTTTTGTAATTAGAGGAAAACCTTTTCTTCTCGCTGTGGGTAAAACAGTTTGTATGGTAAGATATGTAAAATTACAAAGGGCCAAAAAAAAAAAAAAAAAAAAAAAAAAACTAAATGCATACAGCTAGTGTTAGCCACATGCTACATGTGTGTTCAATAACAAAGCCAATCGGTCGCAGCTTTTTCAGAAACCTTTTTGTGAATTTGAATTTACAGAATGTCTACCGCAACTCTAGAACACTGGTTCCGAACCTACAGCTCATGGGCTAAACCATTCAAATATACAAATACTCAGCAGTGAAAATAAAAACAGTTCCGTGAATGGTTTATTTGACATCTGCAGCAAGGGCTTCGCAAAAAAAAGTTGAGATCCTGTGTGGTAGATCACTTTGCTGCTGGTTCACGACAGGTTTAGATTTTTTTTTATATTTTGCTTAGTACTTACTGCACTTAGTAGGAGCTCTGCAGTAAATTAGGATAGTGAACAATCACACCCTCAACCCTGTCGTAGAAATATGACGGAAATTCTTTATGACATTATGACAACTATTAAGTATTTCTCTCCATGTCAGGATTTATAATTAAACTCCGCTTGTACTCTCTTTAAGTATTAAAGTCGCAGTATTAAGTTAAAGACTGGGACTAATCTTAATGATGTCCGCGCTCATTAAATATTATTCATAATTCATCTCAAGGCACCTCTGGACCACCAAGCACCCAAATGTAAACACAGTGCAAACACAAAGTTAAGATTTGTGGTTAGTAATTAATCAGATTTATTAAGCCAGTACTGTAAATGGCCACAATGTCAAAAATAAAAAACACTTGTCTTAATCTGTGTTCTAGCAGCATCTGGCACTTGTAAATGTAGGATTTCCTTAATAGGCAACAAAGGCATCAGATTTAGTTTTATCTAATATTGGGAGACCAAATTTTAGACATTAATAAAGAAAATTAAGAGGGCAGAAACTTTTATAACATATTCTTGTAATCGCATTCATGTGTTCAACAATCATCTACTGATATGGTGCTGTGCTTTCAGCTTGTGGAGGTATTTATGATCAAAAGGATCATAAATGTGTCTTTGAAAAAGTCTTTCTCTGTTGTTGGAAGGATTTTTCCACAGGAAGCACTGTCCACCTGTTTAAAGCCAAGAAAAAAAAAGATTATTTAAATTGTAATGGTACTGTACAGTGTTTTTCATCGTAGTTCATACCTCTTCACAATGACTTTGTTTGGTTTGTCAGACGCTGTGCTGTCATTCACAGTATTGCTGAACATTTTTTTTATTATTTATTTTTTTGGGTTTATTTTTTGCATTAAATAAACTTAAGCATGGCCTCAACATTTACAGTATGTGGTGTCAAATGTGAAACTATAGGAAGGAAATTATAGGTTTAACTGTGACAGACAAGACATCTGTTGACAATATCTTATTTAATCTGAATTAAAAATATTTAGCCTTTTGCAGTTTACAGTGGATATTCTGAAGAGAAAATATATTGAATATTTTTTGTAGCAACTGTATCACATTCGAGGCATTCTTTTGCACAGCCTCAATCTTATCCTTATCCCTGGTGTCTTGCTGTCAAGCTGTCCTGACCTACATGAACTGAACTGAACTTTTGTTCATGTTAATCAATAACATTTGTGCTTTTCCTGCCAAAATATTTCCAAAATAAAGTGTCAGTGGTGACCAGGGACCAATCTGAATATTAACATTTTAAAAGACACATATTGCAGCACTTTGTATGTAATGTGACCCACTTACTCAAAACCAATGCCAAATAGTATTATTACTCAAGATGAATTCTACTTTTAATTGCATTCCAGTGCTTTTCATGCCTCTATATCAGGAGATGGTCACATGACATGAAAGCTGTTGTAGTTTCCATCCAATGAGTTAAATTTTACTTATAAAACTGTAAAGAAATTACTGAAATCCTAACAGAAACCTCAAATAAACAGCAGTTGAATAAATAGTAAAAAGGGTGTTTTCTGTAAGATGAGATTTTGAAATATAGAAAAAGCTAAAATCCTATTAAAAAGAGGTGTTTCCTGTTAGTAAGAGTCAGTCACGTGACATGACGGCTGTTGCAGATGAGAACAATCCTTTACACACTGCAGTGCTTTGTTTTCTTCTTTATTTATTGTATATATTGATATTAAACGGCAGAACGGACCCAGCCATCCCCATAAAATGTATACTGTCTGACTTGTGAATTGCCCTCTTGAACAGTGCACACCGGTGTGCGTGGATGAACGTTTGTGTCTTGCACTAGCGGGTGTGACCACGTGGCGTCGTCGCCTCAGTTGATTGGTGGTTTTGCGGCTGCGCTCTCATGGCAACCGCGAGCTGTGCACAACATTTGACTGACCGTCGGGGCGGGTGAGAGAGACATACAGACAAACAGACAGGCAGCAGCTCGAGTCCTGAACCACTGGCAGGGATTTCAACAAGCACGCGCACCCGACTGAGCTCTCTGGAGAGCGCGGAGCGGCTTAAATGCGTCGCGTTACTGGCGCGGAGTGACAGGTGAGGAGGACGCACGGATCCACGGCGGCCGCGTTGTGTAGCCTCGAGTGTTGCACCATATCCTGTCCCGCACCATTAACCAGGGGAACGGATGACACCGCGAGCATCTGCCGTCCTGTGTGTGTGGTGAAGTCATGTTAAAGTAAAGGTGAGCAGACAGCGCTGAGGCCGCAGAGCTGGAGGATGAGGATGATGATGCTTTGTTCAGTTTAGGAAACAGGGCGGTGTCACCGGCTGCTCTGCCTGCACATCACACACCTGGAGCCATCAGTGCTCCGTCTGTCACTGCGGCTTATTAACCCAGGACGAGTGCATCATGCGTCATGCTCTTCCTAAAGCGTGTATGTGATGTTTAACCTTTTATAGGCGGACTCTAAAGAACTGCATCCCTAGTTTTTCCCAGTAATATCACAGCAAAACTACCCACTCCATTGCAACAATATGGTTAGATATAGAAAAAAATATATAACAAATATTGCAATGATGTCAATGCATGCCCTTATAGCAATATGCTATGGACCCTGCAACATCTGTTAAAGTCTTACTTTCAAATATTATGGCCTCTTTGAATTTAAACATTTACCTAAACGTTCAAACTAACAATAAATAAATAAATAAATAAAAATAAGTTGTTTAACACAGCACTCAAAACCATGTTATCCCTTCTCAAAACAATACAGTCAGCTATGATGCCCTTATGTCTCACAGAGTTTCAAACAAACTCTGATGTGATAAATTCAAAACATGACCGTCAATATGTCTGTTTTGGCTTCATGAGGCCATGTTGCACATCGAAAGCTTGTGGAAATGTTTGTTGTCTTGTGTTCATGTCCAGTCCTAGATGCATATCCAACCCAAATGGTATGTATATTTTTAACGTATTAATTTCACCTACATGTATGCGAGTACAAGGAAAACCACACATGATTGAAGAGTTCTTCCAGCTGAGTTTACACAGGTGCAACATGGATGGGACTAATTAGTCGTCGGGTCGTTCCATTTTGAAGTTTGAAGTTATGACATGTGATGCAGTTTGTTTTTAGAGATTTGAGAAACTGATTTAACCTCGTATTTGTGTGACACCAATGAGTTTAGCAGTTTGGACACATGTTGATAAATTAGCTTTGTTCAATTTTTTGTGTGTGTTTTATAAAATAGGAAAACTGTAATATAAGTCTAACCAAAAAACAAAAGGGATAGTTCAGTTTTTATAGGTAGGGTATGTATGCTGAGTCAGTGTGTTACATACAGTAGACAGAACTATAACATGACTGTTTTGCTGAATGGGACAATTTTAAATTATTTTGAGAGGTTAAACATGCTGGATTTACAGCCATTTTTCTTAGGTAAATTTTTTTCCACTTACACCTTACATGTGTAAGTGCAACAGCACAAAAGCTGTGTTATGATGTGTGCAGATCAGCTGTTTAGGTTAAACTTTCAAAGGCTGTCTTACAGCGTGGAAAACTATTAAAACATACAGTAAAAAAGGCATTGATGTGTTTACATTAATGTCCTCTACGTTATGTTTATGGAACATAGTTTTCACATTGTTTTGATGTGAATGGGGAAAACAGTACATTTCATTGGTGATCAACATGGATGCCTACCACTTTTCTACCTCTGTCTTTCAGCCAGTTATAAGCCGCCACCACACATCTGTAACCATGACGGCGGAGGAGACGATTAACATCAAGGAGGCAGAGGTGATCAAGCTGATCCTGGATTTCCTCAACTCCAGGAAGCTGCACATCAGCATGCTGGCCTTAGAGAAGGAGAGTGGTGTCATTAATGGACTGTACTCTGATGACATGCTTTTTCTCAGGTATAACATAAAACACTCTGATGCATCACACAGTAGAAGATCAGAGATGGCTGAAATAGCTGTTTTTGACTCGCTAACATAGTGCCATCATGATGAGAAACTTCGATCATTACCTGGTTTTCACAGGCAGCTGATTCTGGACGGCCAATGGGAGGAGGTGATGCAGTTCATTCAGCCTCTAGAAGGAATGGTCACATTTGACAAGAAAAGGTGAGAGAGAAAAACAAGTGTGGTTAATTGGTCATTACTTCTGAATCTGAATCATTTTTGCACAGGACAGACCCATGCGAGTCTTTGTGACTTAACATGGAGCAATTCTAAGGAGAACATGAGGCTTAACTGAGTTTTAAGTGCGACGCCTACAGCTGAAAGTTGTCAGAATTTATTAAGATTCATGTTTCTGTATGTATTTTAAATATAATATTTCATCATTGATAAACATTTCCTCCAGTGGTGACTGGGTAAGATTTGCCTGTGGAATGTCAGACTGGTAGTTAAATTAGGACAAATCTCGTTGCTGGACTGGCATGATTTTACCATGTATCTTTACAGCCTCTTTTTGTTCCAGTCAACAAATACTCAACTCAGACAAAACTGTTTTACTACTCAGTTCTCCCTGACAACAAAAACATGGATATAAAATTGTCTAAAAAAAAAAAGTCTATGTTTTAACACAGAAAACTGCATTTCCAGGTTCCGCTACATCATTCTGAAGCAGAAGTTTCTGGAAGCTCTATGTGTAAACAATGCCATGTCTGCAGCCGAGGATCCTCAGAATGTATGTACACAGTATATGACTTTTAAAAACCATTATATTATATTATTTCAGACTAAACCCTAATACTGAAAATGCCACTTAAACAGCAGCCTGATATACCATCTCTGCTCCAGTGTTTAGTAAAGCAATTTTCTGATTAAACATGGATGATAACTACAGATGAATATTTGTTTAACTGACTGTTAAATATCTCTTAACCCTGTCAAAGAAAAATCTTTCAAATGGTTTTAAATGCTCTGGGTTTGTTTGATCTGGTCTGCTTTTTACTGAATTACAAACAAAACTACCATGGAGCATGTACATTCTCCACTTAAATGGGTAATCCAGTGTGACACAGGTCTCCCAACAGGTTTTACTAGCTGCTGTCTCACATTGGCTGACATACATCATTATCTGCACCCCCACTACAGCACCAATGGAATTCCACAAAAACAGACCTCAGTGAGGGAAAAAAAAACATGAACACAACATACACTGAAAAGTCTTTTTTTTTTTTTACAGCTGGAGCTCACCATGCAAGAGGCAGTCAAGTGTCTCCACAGTCTGGAGGAGTTCTGCCCGTCTAAGGATGACTACAGCAAGCTGTGTCTTCTCCTCACCCTGCCTCGCCTCACCCACCACGCAGAGTTCAAAGACTGGAACCCAAGCACTGCGCGGGTCCATTGCTTTGAAGAAGCCTGTGCTATGGTTGCTGAGTTTATTCCCGCGGACAGGAAGCTGAGTGAGGCAGGCTTTAGGGCGAGTGGAAATCGCCTCTTCCAACTGCTCATAAAAGGGATCCTTTATGAGTGTTGTGTCGAGTTCTGTCAGGTAATAGGCATGCGTTATTTTTCTTCCCCGTGTTCTCTTTTTAAAGGTTTGCAGAACTAGCAGGTGCCACTGCATAATGTCACATAGATGCCTAAATAAGCAGTGGCTGTAAAGTAAGTGTTCCTCCAATGCCATGTGGCCAAGAATGTGATTAGTCCAAAGTGACTGTGTTACCTATATGCTCTCAGATAAGTTAAAATAGAAAAATTGCAGAACAGACAGAAGTAGAATTTTGAAAAAGATGGTGACTGATATCAAAACTGAAGGCTGAAAGTATCAGTAACATGATAACATGAAAAATTGGTATTGATCCAACCTGACTGTCTAAGCCTTGGCCAATGATTTTATTAATGCTGTTTTCTGGTTTGTAGAGTAAAGCAACTGGTGAGGAAATCACAGAGGGGGAGGTGCTGCTCGGTGTGGATCTGCTCTGTGGGAACGGCTGCGATGAAGTGGATTTGTCACTGCTCTCCTGGCTGCAGAACCTCACTCCAGGTGCCTTCTCCTGCGCCTTCCAGCAGAAGACCCTCAACATCCACGTGGACCGGCTGGTGAAGCCCAGCAAGGCGGGCCATGCCGACCTTCTGACTCCAATAATCAACCGTCTGTCTCCTTGCCCTGCCTCACCGTTTCGCCAGAGGCCTCATTCAGCCGATACCTACATGTCCAGATCTCTCAATCCAGCTCTGGATGGCCTGTCCCACGGTCTTGCTGCGCAAGACAAGAGAGGCATGGAGGCAAACATGAAGTCTACTCTCAGTCGGAGCCTAGTTGAGAATAATGTGCATCAGCAAGACGATTCACCTGAGAGGTAAGCTGGAGGCAAAGTGGGACATACCAAACCCTTATTTTACAACACTGTTATTCACCTGCACGACTGTATCGCTATTTTGGTTAATTTAACAAGCTTTACTTTGCCTTTCGACAAGCTGTTTTTCTAAGCTGTCTGCCTTATGTGTATCTGCAACCTTATGCAGCAAACTCAGCGGTAGATCTCATTGTGTAGCGTGAGCTGCAGCTCTATTAACCCCATTAGCCCTAGTTTACCATGAGACATATTGCCGCAGCTGTCATGTCCCACAGTGCTGTACAAAAGCATGCTGTGCTGCAGCTGCATGTGGATGGATGTGGTGTATATATCAGCAACTATACTCCTGTGTATAGTGCTATGACCCCTCATTCAAAATCTTAGATATACACTATATATATGTATAAAACAAAAATTAAATACCATGTGACAAATTGTATGACAAGCTCTTCCAGTCCATTTCAATCCAACTTTATTGGTAAAGCAATTCCAAACAACCCCAGTGGACCAAAGTGCTATACAGAATAATAAATAAAAGACAGACAAAAAAACCTCAGACGAGGCAATAAAATATACCTAAAAAAAACAACTAAAATAAATGAAATGACATAAACATGGGTAAAAGTAACATCCCTACAATAAAACACAATAAAAACAAAACTCAAATAAAATGGTCACTTCTGAGTTTATTCATTCATTCATTCCAGGTCAAAAAGCATTTAATTAGATAAACTCACCAAGCTTCAAGTCCTTCTTCAGATGTCACATGTCTGCAAAACACAGACACACAGATAATGAGGGAGCAGACTATTAAACAGTATTATAAATAAAAACATACAGTGACTGAGCCTACATGTGGCCACAGCAAGCCAATCTATCCTTAGAGTTTAACTCACAGTGATGAGTCAGCACTTTAGAATATAGTTTGCTGTTAACATTTGGCTCAGGAGTTCAGTCATGTCTTCCCTCTTTCTTTATCATCCATTTCTTGGCCTCTGAAAGAAAACAGTCACCCCTTACAGCTTCATCAAGTTACCCACATAAAGGCCGTGACTCATTTATCTCTTGCAAACAGAGCATTAGCAGATACACTGTTAAAAGCTGGAACAAGACTGTATTATTCAGAACTAGTGTAAAATCAGCAGTTCATCAGACTGATGGATGTTTCTAGATTCTCTCTGGCTCCATCTGCAGGACCCAGTGAATACACACAACTGGCAGAAAGTGATTTACAATATGGCCTTGCTTTTTTTAAATTGCATTAACTTTCTTGTCTTACATTTTCTTTCTCTTTAAATCAATTGCATTCATAAAATTGGGTGGGAATTGACACAGGAAGGGGCCACAAAGGCTGGATGGTCCAGCCACACGCACACCTCTGACACCCGGAAAAGATGGTGGGCCACCCTGCAGCACAGAAACAAACGAGGTAAGAAAAGGTTTGGAGCCAGTGGTTTACATAGACTTTTCACATATGGAGTGTATTTTCCTAACTTTGTTTCCTGAGCAGAAGTGGTTTCATTGTTTCAATTTGTTTTACCTCCATATTCTCACTCCTCATAACATAAATGACTACATTTTAAGCTCTGCCATGTTTTAAAGTAAGGCTGTGGTTAGCATTAGGTTAAGGTTAGAGTCAGGGTCAGGGCACTAGTAATTATGGTTAAGGTTAGAGTTACTCCTCAGGAAATGAATGTAAACAATTGCAACGTCCAATGAAGTCATGGAAACCTGTGTGTGTGTGTGTGTGTGTTCTTGTATGGGTATCTTTGTGGGTACCAAAAAACAGTATGGAGTGAGGACATTTTGGTTGATCCTCATGTTCTATCACGTTCTAAGACTTGGTTCTCGGGTTAGGGTTAGAATTGGTTTTAGGTTAGGATTAGACTTTAGTTGTGTTGGATAAAGTTAGGGTAAGGGGTTAGGGAATGCATTATGTCCATGAGTGTCCTCACTACAAATGCTGTGCAAACTTGTGTGTGTGTCTTCTTAATTTTGTTTCTTCTTTAGGACATTTTCTGGTATAAACATTGACCTTGTCAGCACCAGTAGTCCTCAGAACAAAACCAGTACCTTATGAGAGGCAGAACCTAATTTCTCAGGAACCTGTTAAGTTAAGGGGTAAGATTTGAATAGGCGTTAGGTAAAGGTTAGAGTTAGGCATTAACTGGGTTAAGGTTAGGGAAAACGCTTTGTTTGGGCTTTCCAAATGAATGGAAGTAGTGGAGTACAATGCAGTGTAAAAAGAATATGTGTGTGTGAGAGAGAAGAGGAGAGACAATGGTGAGAGACAATGAGACGTAGACCCTTTGGTTATGAGGAGGTCCTTGAAAACTTTTTTTATGGGTTAGATGATGGAGGACGAAGCCTTGGGAGTTAAAGAACTGCCAGCAGTGGCTTCTGTGTGTGTTTGTGTGAGAAGGTGGAATTGAGTACTCTCAAGCTTTAAAGCAGGGAATACTACGAATACTAAATAATCTAGTCCAAATCAAATATTGTAAATCCTGTCAAATTATTGCTCCACATAATATTCTTTTACATCACTGTCTATTTTTCAACTTTTTGTTGGTTTGCTCCGTGTATTTTTTCAGCCTTGTGATTCCACTGAGCACATACAGGAGTTTTACAGGCAGCGCCTCCGTGTGCAGCAACATCTAGAACAGAAGCAGCAGCAGAGGCAGCTTTACCAGCAGATGCTGCTGGAAGGAGGAGTGAAGCCACAGGATGGAGCCCAACACAACCTCACTGAGACTTTTCTCAGCAGGTGAGGAGACCAAAGTGAAGAATTTAGTGATTAAGTAGATATAATTCAACCTCAGTGCCTTAAGGGAGTGCCTTTTTTTTTTTTTTTTTGTCAAGGTCCATTCAGAAGTTGGAGGAGATGAATGTGGGGATTGACCGCAGAGGAGACGAGGTGATGACACATCTGGGCCAGCAGTGGAACGGAGTGACAGGAAACAACAGTGTCTCTAGTCCCCAGACAACCAATACTGGCCATACTCCAGACACCGGACTGCAGGGGGACAAGCATGGTGGTGTGAGCAGCAGCACTCCATTAAGGACTGGCAGCCACGGCTTGCCTTCCCTCAGCGAGTCTCCAGTTCCTGTCAGTCAAAGGTAACTACAGCCTGCTTATCAGCTACTGCAATTATTAAAGGCCAGTATATTAAGGAAGAGTCTCATACAGTTACCTACAGTAACATACAGTTATTGTCGTTTCTTTTATTGCCATTTGCACCTTGCAAGAACAAATGTATTGCACTAAGTTTTCTTATGTCTGTGAAGCAATTTGTAAAAAATGGTTCTAATTATTATATAATTTTTATTTATCATATTTAATATTGATCAATCAATATGTAACATTTGCTTCTTATGACACATTTTACACACACTGGCCACTTTATTGCTGCTGTAAGCCTATCGACTTCAAAGTTCCACATAGTTTATGTTCAGAGATGTTTTTGTTACATACCTTGGTTGGTTCTGGCCTTTCTCCTCTGACCTATGGCATCAACATGACATTTTTACTCAGAGAACTGCTGCTCACTGGATATTTTCTGCTTTTCTGACCATTTTCTGTAAACCCTAGAGATGGTTGCGTGTGAAAATCCCAGTAGATCAGCAGTTTCTGAACCGCTTAGACCAGCATATCTGGACATCCCATGTTCAAAGTTAATAAAATCACCCTTTTGATGCGCTGTTGAGTGTATAAAGATTTTTTATAATGACATAAAATAAGTATCTGACTCTGTGCCGTGGGCCACATTGTCAGATGTTGGTTAATTAAATAGTCTGTTCTATCTCTTCATGTTTGTGTGTGCATGTGTTGTGAACATCAGTGCTGAGAGGATCAGAGCATCTTGTCCCACGGTGCAAGACGATTCAAACTGCAGTACGACACGCAACACACAAGAGGTACAACAAACCAACCACTAAACATCCTAGTTATAACCTGAGTCTGTGTGTGTTTTATTTACATATTGCTATATTACTTAATGTTCCACATGTTTATTAGTGTAGTAATTCCTACAACATTTTACTAAAACTGTGAAGTTTAAAATGTATTTCAAAAGATTTCTTGAATGCTGTTTCATCTTCTCATGTAGCTGGGGAAATCCAAAACAATGTTTTTTAAAGTGAACCAGCTAGAGGACACACAGGCTGTGCGTGCAGTGGCCTTCCATCCTTCAGGAGCTCTCTATGCTGTCGGCTCCAACTCAAAAACCCTGAGAGTCTGTGCCTATCCAGAGACCCTGCCTACCAGGTATATATGCTACATATTCTGTGCTTATAGACAAATTACATACTCTGTATACTGTACAGTTTTAAACCACAGCACATATGTTACTGATTAACTTGTGTTAGAATTGTGTGGGTAAAAAAAAAATCTCAGGTGTTCAGTCAAAGCATGAAAATTCCGTTTGTGATTTTCTCTACAAACATGACTGCATTTTCAGAATACAGTCCTTCCATCACAGTCATAAATCCATCTATGCTCCACTTTCTTTGCTCCTCTAGCAGTTCCGCTGCAGTTAAGCAGCCAGTTGTGCGCTTCAGGAGAAACAAACACCACAAGGGCTCAATCTACTGTGTAGCCTGGAGCCATTGTGGGCAACTGCTGGCCACCGGCTCCAATGATAAATATGTCAAAGTTCTGCCTTTCAATGCAGACAGCTGCAATGCCACAGGTAACATTTCAATTTGTTTGATTTGTGCCTTTAAAAACACACAACATTTAAAACACTAATTTAGTCTTTCATAAGTTAAGAATAATTTATGAAAGCCTTTCCTTCCTCTCCCTCAATGTTGAGTTTGTCTCTAATTTTTGTATTTCTGTGATTCAGGCCCAGACCTGGAGTTCAGCATGCATGACGGTACCATCAGAGACTTGGCCTTCTTGGAGGGTCCCGAGAGTGGAGGATCCATTTTGATCAGTGCTGGTGCTGGAGACTGCAACATTTACACTACTGACTGTCAGAGAGGACAAGGCCTTCATGCCCTGAGCGGACACACTGGTAAGTGGAAGGAAAGTAGGTTTACTACGTGTGCACATCTGTAAACCTTATCTGAGTTTAATCTTCCAGCATAAAATGGGATTTTAATATGTATCGATATGTCACGTATGCAAAACTTAGTCATATTTCTTTGGAACAGGCCACGTTCTGACTCTGTACACATGGGGAGGGTGGATGATCGCCTCTGGCTCGCAGGACAAGACGGTTCGTTTCTGGGACCTCCGGGTGCCCAGCTGTGTGCGGGTGGTGGGCACAACTCTGCACGGCTCAGGTGAGTCATGTCATCATAGCTCTTATAACGTACTGCTACAAGGAGATACACTTGCAAATGAATACAGATCAGCCCCAACAGTAAAACTGGTTCTAATGTTGTCACAGACTGAGGTTTTGATAACTTCTTTTGATATACTTCCCGTAATTTCTGACTTATTTCCTAGATGTTTCATTGTTTGACCAAGTCATAAATCCGAGGGGTTGAGACACAACATTAGAACCAGTTTTAATGTAGTGGCTGACACAACAACAAAGTCTTCATCTGTTTGTGATGTGGGAAAATGTATCATGAGAATAGGGTGTTGTAACATGTTCTGTTCTTACATCATAAGATGTTTGCAAACTGATGCATGTTTGCTGCTGTGCTCAGAGTTGAGGTGGTTTCAAGACAGACATCAAGAGTGAGGCCACTTTCTAATCTCATCACTGCAGAAGCAGCCACACACAACAGTGTCTGGTCACACTCAACCATGTTAATCTATTCAACTGAGTGACTGTGTTTTTGTCCACAGGAACATTGACTTGTAGCGTTAAAACCTATATGTTCCTCGTCCAGAGTAATTATTTATAAACAATCTTTCCTGCGTTTAAAATAAACAGAACTATGCTTGGGGAAAGACTTATTATTTCTTTACTCGCCAATATTTCCACAACAGCTTGCAGACATGAACGACTGTCCCTTAGCTGGAGATTGTTTGGGTCAGATGTGTTCAGCAGGAACATGTGTGGAGCAGCTACAATTTGCCAGGAGAAGCTCTGAAAATATCTGAGGCAACTTGTGCAGATACTTACATTCTCAAATGCAACTCCTTTGAACAATATCAGAAAAGTGTCCAGACTTTAGTGAATATCTTCAGCATGAAAAGTTTTCTCTAAAAAAACAGTGGAACACAACCATACAGAGAAGATAGACATTAATCTAATATTAGTCTTTTCCTTATTAATTATTAGTACAAACATCTTTCTATTGATAATTTTTACCATAATACACATTGTGTATACCATTTGGAGGGGGGTGGGTTATTGGCAGAAAATGAATATAATGTATTATTGCTTTAAAATGTTTTGTTGCTTTAGAATAGGTATTTTATATGCACTTTAGGCAAAAGCCTTACTTTAAAAACAGCTCTGCACACATAAACCATTAAAAAACACAGAGGAAGGAGAAAACCACAAAAAGAGAGGGAGAGTGTCGGAATGGATAGAGTTGTGAAAGAGTGTATGCACCTTTTCTGGTATATGAAGGCCTCTGTAGTGAGTTCCCTACATGCTTGGGAAAGAGAAGAATCCTCTGTTAGTTACAGTCTGCAGTCCCACCTCTAGATGTCAGTGATTCTTAAACAGTGGACCTTTTTAAAATGTACCCAGATCGATGTTTGATGATCTGCACCTAAATTAGATTTTTTTTTTTTTGTTTGTGTTAAAATCAACATGTGCCTCTTCATTGAGTCTAAATCTTTGTCCTGGGTTTTCACACTGCCTCACGCAGGCAGTGCCGTTGCTTCAGTGGCAGTGGATCCCAGTGGACGCCTGCTGGCCACTGGTCAGGAGGACAGTACCTGTTTGTTGTATGACATCAGAGGAGGACGCATAGTGCAGACGTACCGTCCCCACAGCAGTGACATCCGCTCCGTGCGATTCTCGCCGGGAGCCCATCATCTTCTCACCGGCTCCTATGACAATAAAATAATCATCAGTGACCTGCAAGGTAGCAGCAACTGCAACACAGACACACATGCAGTACACAAAAAGTGAAAAACTTAATTTCTACACTTACAGTTCACTTTGAAAGGGTTACGCTTTCTTACAAATATTTTGACATGTTACCAATGATTTTATTGAATTCAATTTAACAAAAAACAGTACAATTCTTTAGTTTTAGCTGGCAGTCAAACGCGGAGCAACTTTCTGCTGTCATTTTTACTTTGTGTGCTTTAGACGCACTTTCATTCATTAATCAAGTACAAATAAAACAAAAGTTTCACACACACGTGTAAAACCCCGTCTTTTTGTTTTGTTTAGGGAATGAGCTCCGTCTCTGACATGTCCAAACAGCTAAATGGCATGCTGCATGTTTAGTGGCTCACTGACGCTTAAGAGATTAACTCCTTAGGTACCGAAATTTGATATCAAATGGCAACACATCTTTCAATATAAGGCGATACAGAGGAATTTTTGATGTCCAGTCGATACCACAGAAGTATTTGTATACCCAGTGCTGCCAGTTGGTATTGATTGCACTGTGAGCTCTCCCTTTTTTTTTTTTTTTTTTTTTTTTTTTAAACATACTTTTCTCTTCTCTGACCTCAGGTGATCTAACAAAGCCACTCCCTCAGACGGTGGCAGGGGAACACTGGGACAAGGTGATCCAGTGCAGGTGGCACCCCCATGATCGAACCTTCCTTTCCTCATCTGCAGATCGAACTGTTGTGCTCTGGGCTCCAGGCTCCTAAGAGTCCAGGAGAGAAACACTGGTTAGAAGCAGCAGCAGCAGCAGCAGCAGCAAGCACAAAAACAGTGCTCACAAACAACCCACCCCGAGGTCACTTACTGTTGTGAGGTTTATGTGTGTGTGTGCCCTTGTATGTGTGCATAGTGTGTGTGTGTGTGTGTGTGTGTGTTAACAAGAACAGAAACATGAGCCATAACATTAGGACACTTCACAAATACCAGTCTGTACTTTGCTTTGTGTGTTTAAATACAAATGTGTATCTTTACAAGGTCGTGTAAAGAACAGTACACACATTTGCTGTTGCAGTTTTAGTGCAGAGAACAAAAACAGTCATGCATATATATATATATAAAAAAAAAAACTTAAATATTTACTATGTGAGTGTGCATGCGTGCGTAGAGTTCTGGATGTCATGTGACTCAGTCTGTTTACACTGACGTGGTGGGAGGAAAAGCTTCTGTTAAAACACACGGTGCCAGTGCCAGTTTTCACGTTCACTGTGCACTTTAAATCCACGTAGATCGAGCAGAGCACAATCTGTTGCCTGTGGGTTCCTGTCGCTCCCTCTTCTCTGCTTGCTTAGAGTGTGTTTTATGGGATCTTAAGAGTTTGCTGTAATATTCTCTTGTTTACTTGAATGTCCCGTGGCACAACAGCCACCCCCCGTCTCTTCACTTTTTATGCTTACAGCCTGTGAAGAGACAGGTCATGCTGCTGGTTCTATACGTCTGTGGACGTGAACAGCGCAGCTTCCTGCCGAAATGGTGTCGTTCTGGTTCCAAGTGTTGCATGACGGTGACATCAGATACAGGAGCTCTATGCACAAATGTGTGTATGTGTTATCTTCCTGCTTTTAGCTTTGTAAGTAGTGCATAAAGATGTAGTTAGGGTGTAAAGATGATTAAAAATGCCTATATTTAAAAGGCATGAGCACATTCACTGTAAGCACACTTTCAATTATGTTTCAAAAAAGGTTAACTCTGATGTAATTCAGCCATTGTCACAGCTTTCAGGTCACTTCAGAGGAAGCAGTGACCTGAACTGAAAGAAGCCACTTTGGTTATGCACTTCATAATGTGCCTTTTTTTTTGGTAACATTTATAGAAAGAGCTTGAATTGTTTATTTTCTGCTTTATCTTAATCATATGCCTGTCACATGCCTTTAATGTATACATTTTTGCAATGGCACCGTCATGCAGGAAATGATCGGCCACTGGGCATCGGTGTACACACCTGTATAAAAGTGGTTTCCCCTCCATTAGTTAGTTAGTTTGAAGGAAAGAACGCTTTATACAAATGTTGAAAATACAGCATGTTCAGGTTTGGAATTCCTGTAGTGAACAAAATAATAATAAGCAGTTCAACCACACAAAAAAGCAACCACTCAGTAGCATCATGAAAACAGCCAATAAAATAAAATAAAAAATACAAAGAGAAATAAGAGTTGACTTGCTTTAGACAGTAGTTATGATGCACTTTAAATGTAGAAATGCTGCTAGACTAGACTGCACCGAGTGAAAAGAAAAATCCAGTCACATCACAGAGTTTAACTCATCAGCTACTCAGAAACCTGATGCATGTGAGAGGAGATGAGAAGACGGTCTTAAGTCATTAAATCACACGTGGATTGATTGTATAGTTGTCACCGACATTCACACTGTCAAAATAATAAAAACTTCACTGTCTAATGCAACATGTCCTTGCTTTTAAATAAATAAAGGTATTTTGAAGTTACACTTTGCATCCATCACTCTGTTATTTAGAGTCTTTTTGCCACGTAGAGAGTTGGTGCACGGAGATGAGATGCAAACATAAGCCAATCTGTGATGCCAGAAAAGAGTCCCATGATGCATTCAGTCTAGGTGTCAGACTTAAAGTTTTTTTCTGAGAAAGTAACTGAAGAATGAATAAAAGAACTAAAAACATCATGCGAGAGAGAGAAGACCCAAGAGTTTAGAGAGATCGAGAGATGATGGCAGTTGGGGTCGGGTGGGTTATGGTGTGGGAAAAGAACAAGTGAGGGGATTTACCATCTCTCACGTGATGCCCTCGATCATTCGCTCTTTTGTGAAGTGGACAATGAGAGCCAGGGGTTCGGGGCTTAAAAAGGATGTGCACGTTGTTAAGAGCCAGCTACACTGGAGAGACACCAGTCAACCCAGAGGTATCAGGAAAATAAGACAAACGTGGAGAGACACGGGACCTGTATTTACTGCACTGCCAGGATAATACTTTGTTTTTTCGTTCTGGATCAACAGTTTCTTACTACTGAGGCAACAAAGACGTGAAGGGGAAATCTCTCTGTTATATTGCCGGGGAAATTAAAAGTGCAGCTAATAAACCAGACCAGACTCAAAAATAATAAGCAATGTTGTTATGACACTCACAGTAGCTACATGTATTTATTTATTTAAATTTAACAGCATTGTGAGTCTACACCAGGTTAAAAGAACAGCAATAACTTTTTTTGTGTAGAAAAATAAAAGGTCTCTAAATCAGGCTGGGGATTTAGAGTCAAAAATGTACACTGATAAATTTATTCTGTAAATTGTAAACTGTTAAATGTTTCGGGGCAACTGTGTGAGTGAATTTTGCATGTTCTCTCTCTCTCTCTGTGTGTGTGTGTGTGTGTGTCCTCTTTTCTCAAAACTGTTGCTGAACGTTCAGGAGGACAGTGTTTCCCCTGGCTTCTCCACCATGCTCTATACGTTGGCAGGAGGAGGCACACTCTGCGGTGTCGCCACCTTTGTGCTTCTCATCATCTCTACGGCAACAGACTTTTGGATGCAGTACCGTTACTCGGGGAGCTCAGCCAATCAGGGGCTTTGGAGATACTGCATTAACCACAAATGTCATGCCCACACCATAACTGTAGGTGAGTGTGGGGAAAACTGCCAAGTGGGTGTCTCCGTGGAAACGGTTCTTACAATTATCATTCTATGAATCACACCAGCACAACTATTTATAGTATCTTGTGAAATTTTTACAGAAAGACCAAGAAATCAAAATGTAATTTATTGGTATATTCTGCGCACTAAATCCATCAGGACCTATTGTCCTGATGGATTTGCTACTGATGTAAACCAACCGGTCGAGGCAGACGACCGCACATCTTTGAGTCTGGTTCTGTCAGAGACTTTTTCCTCTCCACTGATGCCCAGTGCTTGCTCATCGTGTGAACTGTTGGGTTTTATTTCTCTCTCTGTAATATTGGAAAGGTTTTGGCCTTACTATGTACAGTGCCTTGAGATAATCTACGTTGCGGTTTGGCGCTATAAACATTAAATTGAATTGAAAGTGAACTGAATTCATAAAATAAATAACATGATAACACAGTAAAGGAAAAAAATGGATGGATGCTGGATACTGCAGCTCACGTGTGATGTGCATGTTCCCTCTTCTCGCCTCTCCATGTGCAGCCTTCTGGGATGCCACGCGGGCCTTCATGTTGCTGGCAGTGCTGAGCTGTTTCGCAGGCGTTGTCCTCGGCCTCAGCACCTTCACCAACGGCCCCAAGAACAGGAGGGTGCGCACAGGCGGCATCGCCCTGGTGCTGTCAGGTAACACACAGAATGTCAGGGCAACCCGGTGGTTATAGAGGAAAGTGTGGCAAATCCATCAGGTATTCACATTTTAGTCGATTCTAACAGCATTTGCAATCTATCTATACAGTATATGTTCTCCAGTATGTGCTCCACAGATTTTAAATTTAAAATTTTAGTTATTTTGTGTTCAATTTGTCTGTGACTATTCTACAACAGGGGTTTGGTTTTTGGTGAGTAGATATCCAGAGTGGGGCAAAACCCACACTTGATATCTACTCAGTGGAAATATCTGTTAATATCTGTTCTCAGGTTTTCTTGCTCTGCTTGCTTTGGCAATTTACACCGGAGTAACTGTCACTTTCTTTGGCAAACGCTTCATGGACTGGCGCTTTTCCTGGTCCTACATCATTGGTTGGGTGGCCATCATACTGGCTTTTGCAGCAGGTATTTATTGCATTTAAAAAAATAAAAAAAAAAGTTGTAAGTTTATAGTGAGTGAATTGAAAAGGACCTATCACCAGCCTGGATAAATAAGAACAACAATAACAATGACAGCCACTGAGCATTGAGTTTGCGTCAGATATTTCATTTCAAGGTAGAAAACTTTTTTCAAAGAAAACATGTGTCATTTCAGAATTTTAAATTTCCTTTACCATCATATTTTGGGATTAAACTAAAAACGTGCTCTGTGTTTCTTCAGGTGTATTTCAGCTGTGTGCTTACCAAAGGACCACTGCAGAACCTGCTCCTGCAAATAATCCTGACAGCTGCACAGAATGAACACTCATTACCTGTTGCCATGGATACTGCAGGTGCCGTTAAATACCAAGAAGGAAATAAAGTAAAATCATAAACTTCTGTGTGGTTTCAGTGCAGAACTGTTTCACTGATTAACTGTGGATTCTTAACACAACATTTAGAAAACATTGCACATTTAATATGTTTGGCTATTAACAAATCTGATCAGTCTTTACTCTGGATCAATAGACATTACAACCATTAAACTTAAGATGCTATAACACCAATGGTCTTGTTTAAGGAATCTGACTTTAATTATAGATATGCAGGACAACTACCGAGTAAAATCCATTTCATTATAACAGTGTTCTACATGAACTTCCCTTGACCTTTCAAAATAAAAACTTCGGACATCTTACCTGATATAGTGGCAGCTGGTGCTCCGGTCAGACAGGAAGGACTGAAGGAGTTGGTGAACGGATCTTTTTTGAAATGAACGAACTGGAACGATTCAGTACAACCAAAAGAACTGTTGTCCCCGTCACTGCTGTTATGACTGCAAATCACGTAAGTCGTCACTGTTTATGAGGTTCTCCACTAGATGGCGGCCTTTAGCCTCGTGTGGGAGGAGCACGTCAGAACATAAACGCTTTGCAGCTGGAATATAGTCAAAGTTTCTGTGGGTTTATTATTTGATTTGATTCTTCTAAATACCCAGATAACTGGATTGCTACTATTTACAGAGGAGCGAGTGCAACAATCAATGAAAAATCGAATGTGTGATACAGTAATTTGCCACTCCTTATTTTACTCATTTGCATTTGTTCTCAGCTGCTTCCTCTAAATGAACTGCTGTGCTGTCACTCCCTTCACAAAAGAGCTGCGATAAACAAGTGTTTACACTTTTTTTTTTTTTTTTTTAACTTATGTTATTCAAATGTCGGCTGAACTGAGCAAGACAAGGAGGCAGAATATAATTTATTTTGCAACATTTGATTTATTTTGAACAATAGCAAAGCCATCTCACAGAGACTACTTTGAATTACACAGAATGCAAATAAATAGATGTAGGACCATAGTAGAATTAAGGACATCAACAACTGATTCAAATTATGTACAACACTCTGGATAGTGCAAAACCACACAAATACTGCCCTTAATGAAAAGTCTTGCATTAGAGAACAGTGGTTGTGTACTATCCCCTGGTGGGGGGGGGAATAAAAAAACTGATGGTACTGTATATGGCGTGTTGACAAAAACCTTGGCAAATCACTTTGAATGCGAAAGGGTGAATCGAAATTACAAACCCGCCTGCTACAACCTCATCAAGAAGAGCTTTGACAACAAGGGTGATGGGAAATCACTGGGATATGGATTTCAATTTTTAGGCCAACATTCAGAGAAGACAAAGTTATATCAATTAGTAAATTCAAGCATATCTCAATGAAATAAAGTCTTTTTGAGAAACCACCAAAGCCAACATAATGTGAACCATATCATGATCACGAAATGGCAAAGGTAAAGATGACAACCTAAAACCACATAAGCAGGTAGGTAGTGCCCACCACCCCTGAGTGAAAACTGTTGATTTTTTTTAAAAAAAGGTCTTAGCACCATCTGATACCACAGAATGCCAGCTTTGCCAATTCTTCTCAATCCAAAAAGCATGGATAGTGACAGGCACAAAGCATTCTTTAAAGTGCGCTCGCTCACTTGAGCCATTTCTTTCACTCACTTTTTTTTTTTTTTTTTTTAAATTCTAACACAATTTCTTCCCCCCAAAACATTAAGTTCCATTTAAAAACACACAAACTTTTAGTTATATTTTTACCATGCATTAACAATTATTGCATATTGAAATTCATTTGGGGACCACTGATGAAAACCTGGACCTTACAGCAAGTGTGGTTGTAAATTCTCCTCTGAGGATGGTAAGAGTGAGAATGCGTATACACTTTCAGTCAAGTGTCCATACTGCAGACACGTGCATGAACATTAAAAATAAATTATTGGTGCTACTTTACCTGAAAATTCTTGAAAAGCCACTTGAACGTCAAGAGGCCTATCAAAAAAAAGAGGTCTGTACTTCAACACAACATTGTCTTTTTTTTTTTTTCCCTTGTAGGCAGAACATAAACATCAGACATCTAAACCCACCACAATTTAAGTCTACGTGTGACGAAAAAAGTCATAGGAAAGCCGTACACCAAAACATAATGTTGCATCCAAGACTCCCTCGTTTTCCTATTGTACTAAATATTTGTGCATTGATGATGCATCCATCCAGTAAAGACTGGACAAAGAATTACCTCTCAGCATTGATCATTAAATACATTTAAATCATGTCAAAGATGAGGAAAGCTATACTGCAATCATAGGTGATTGGACAAAGAGAAAGAGAGAGAGAGAGAGAGAGAGAGAGAGAGAGAGAGAGAGAGAGAGAGAGAGAGAGAGAGAGAGAGAATGAATACGACCATCAGGGGAGTATCAAGCCTCCATGGGCTGATCTGAATTAGCGATTCATTTCCACCCACAGCTGATGAGGACAATAAGAGCCATTTGGAGAGAATTACTCTAATGTTACTAAATTTAAAAAAAAGAGAGACAGGTTTGCTGTGCTGCTGAGAGATGGAAAGGTAAACAAGAGACAGAAAATCAAGTCATCTCCGTGCACTCATGCAGTAGATGTGCACCGTGTGCGTCTTTGGCTCGGCATAGCACTGTCTCCTTTGTTGAAGTGGAAAATAAGCACAATAGGCTAATGCTGACTGGTATAAGCCCTGTTCAGACTGCATGCTCAGGTAGAAGAGGAAGGACAAAAAGACAGTGGGTAACATAAGGAAAGTGCCCCGGGTAGTATGGCAGCTCGTTAAATAATCACCATTTGGCTTTGGTTTGAAAAGACAAGACGCGCTGCAACCAGGCAGCATGTGCATGCGTTTTGGCTCGGCTCAGTGTGAGCTGAGTTGTTTACTGCACCGGAGCAAGGCTAGCCCTTCAAGTTTATCGAGTTGTCTTTGAAATTGAACAGGATGCCCTCTCTTCCTCCAGTCACTGACACAGTCTGAGTAGATTTAAGTTCTGAAGAGGCCAAACATAATCCTCCAGTCAAAAGTCAACCAATCT
The DNA here is from genome assembly GCA_016785285.1 of Brachirus orientalis. Taxonomy (NCBI): domain Eukaryota; kingdom Metazoa; phylum Chordata; class Actinopteri; order Pleuronectiformes; family Soleidae; genus Brachirus; species Brachirus orientalis. Next base: position 1,154,976 of record JAFBJR010000180.1, on the reverse strand, counting down.
CTCCTTCAGTCACTGAGTGTTATGTGTCTTGGTGGTACCTGTGAAAAGACCAGAGAGACATACTTAGGTGTGTAATTGAGCTTATAATTATTGCTTGCCACCACAACAAACTACACACAGGTATAGTTCATAACAGGGCTACACCTTTTTCAGGAATTATTTTCTTTTTCCATTTCCTTGAACAACAAAGCCAATTATGTAACTGTAAATACCAGATTCAGAAGAGTAGAAATGTAATTAACAAGTTAATGACAGCTACGTTGCAACAGCACTGGATTTTTTCCATTGCTTTAATATGAAAATGAAACCACTTAACCTAACTCAAAACAGGAGTATTAAGAAAGCATCTTATTCCTCGAGCCACTAAACATCAGGTGACAGCATGACTCAGTGCCAATAGATTCTTGAGATCAACAGGAAACTGCATAATGGAACTTGTTGCCATGAAGGAACAATTCTATTCTGATCAAATACTGGATAAATTACAACTATTTAATTTCTTTTTTTTTTTTTTTTAAATGACCTTAATAGAGATATTTTATCAAAGTCTATGTGAGTCTATTCTAAGAGGATTCTAAGAATGAAGTCAAGAGATAAAGATTTCTTACCCGCTCTGTAAAGTGAACTCGGGCAGTGCCCCGAGGGACGTCAGCTGTTCCTCCAAAGCCACAATACGCAAACCAATGTAGCCTGAAGAAAGCAGCAGCAGCACAACCCTGTAATTTTTATAGTAAACATAAAAATTCATAGTTAAATTAAATCAGCGTACAACATATACATGGAGAATAGAGCAAATATCTGTAGAATTATCTGTGTTTTTATTACACTACATCACAGTTTACAGTCATATTCATTGGTTAGTAAGGGTTTTTTTCTTAACTGGGTAAGAGGGGTGCTAAAAGTTTAACATTCAAAAGTCTGGTTAAGTTTCACTAGAACCGATGCCGATATAGTCGTTTACAAAGCGAGTGAAAGAGCATGCAGACACTCAGCTTGATCAGGAGGAGTCTGGACATTTAGTTCTTCCAATTCTAATCTAACGTTTAACTAAAGTGCATCACATCCAAACAGTGTTTGCTCCTGTGCTAGCAGGAATCCACAATGAGTCAATTAAAGTCTACAAACATGGAAAACAGATAAATGTATAAATAACTGATTGACATTCCATGTCTAAAGGATATAATAGGTTCTCCTACACGCTAGGACACGAAGGATGTGGTGAGAGATATTTGGCTGCAATGTACAGCTTCACTGACAGATGTTGCCAAAGCATACACACTGCACCTTTAAGTTAAAATTGGTAAACATTCTTTTATATTAAGGAATGAGAACCAACAAGATCAGGCAGTTTGTGACACCCCGCATAAGATTCTGTTTCCTGATTGAGATTAGCACATAAGTAGGTAAGACACTGAATAAAAGGAAGAATGAACACAAAAGGTGAGGGGAAAAAAAAAGAACAGACAAGAAGAAGGAGGTACTACTCACAAAATCAAGTAAATGAAAAGTAGTGTGTTGAGTGTGCTGGCCTCGCTCTGAACCAGCAGGGACTTGGCCTTTTCTGTCACATTCCAAAACCACGATCCACCTTTAACAGGAAAAGGAAATGTAAATACAACACGAATACCTCGGCTTCAAGTCAAGTCCCACAATGGTTTCACTTTAAGTTTTCTTTAAACTACAGTATCGTGATGCCAGCAGAGAAATATGTGCAAAACAGACATTAAAAATGAAATTGCGATTTTCATCTGTGACTGTACATGGTTTCTAACACAGGTATGTTCCAACTGAACATTGTAATATTTGTTTGAGATCAAACATAAATCATTGGCCTAAAGTAGCTGAAGAGATGCCATGTTTGTCCAACTACTTCACTTAGCCAGTCATTTTTCCAGAATGTAGCAGGTAAACTAATGTTCACTGGCATCTGTGTATGTGTGTGTGTGTGTGTGTGTGTGTGTGTGTGTGTGTGCGCGCGCACGCATTACCTGACTCAGACAGCTCCTCTGACGATGAGCTGTCACTCTGCTGTATGTGCAAGGTCTTCACTCTGGAACTGTTTCCATTCAGCACTGACTCTGAAGAAAAAGATTTTACATATTCACTGATGAAAACAAATATGCAAATTCCAGCACCAAAACAAAACAAAAGCCTTTTCTCTACCTATGCCCAAGTGCTGTCACGTGAGCATAAAATTATGACATGCAAAAGATAATTTCCATATATTTTTGTTTAAAAACTTGCTGTTTAACAGAGTCACCTAGTGTAAAGGATTTGTGAATGTTTGTAGCGCGCTAACCTCTGCAGAGTGCTGGTGTGTGCAGAGGCTGGTCAGTCAAAGACTGAGACTCCGAGCCATCGAGTTGGTCAAAGCTGTCATCCAGACTGGACTGGCTAGAATTCTGTGGACAGACAGAGCAATACTTTTAATATCAATGTCAAAGAGACAATTTTTGTACAGGCTCAAATATCAATTCCTCCCCCTTTTGCATTCCCATATTTGAATAGATATAAAACATGTAAATTGTCTTACCACAAGTTTGCTCTTATCAAAGCTGGCCTCAGTTGATGAGATGACTGGGCTACTATTTGTGCTACCATCCTGTCAAAGAGAGAGTCTTTCAAATGTCATGTCCACTTACGTTTTACCAATTTTGTTTTTTAAAATCAATACTGAGGACAATGTATCCAACATGTGAACAGAGCAACTCACCTCTAGCTGAGGAGAGACTGAATGCAACAGCTGATAACATGATTCTCTGTTCCGCAGGGCCACAAACAAGTACTGAACAAGGGATACAAACCAAGTGTCAATGTTAAATGGTGACTCTTTAGGCAGAATTTAAGTACAAAATAAACTTAGTCATAGTGAAATAATATTGATTTTGAACATTACTTGTTACTAAGACAAAACACTCATTAATGGCTCTGTGAGATGGGGGTGGGGAACCTACTTTGTTGCCTCCTGTGGTGCGAATCGACAAGGCGTTGGGCACAAGCAAAGCGGTGTTCTGCTTCTTCACTCTAAGAATGCAGGAGACTGGAATCACTACCTACAAGAAGACAGACAAACAAACATAGGAAAAGTCAGTCTTCACCTGGTTTCCTCACATGCAGCGAAGAAGTACTCAGGCAGGGCTTTGTGTGGACACAAATGTTAGAAGAAGTCACTCCTGACAGTCTCAGGAGATTCTCCTGCCAGTTCCCAACTGTAATCCCCAAATAAAGTCTGAGACAGCTGAAGTGAGACAGCAGCAGGAGAGACTCTGAAAAAATTAGGACAATGAATGAGCAGTGGTCCTGCCTCCTGCATACTTAATCCAGGCTCCACCTCCTCACCTGGATCCTCTAGAGATTGTCCTCTAGAGATTGTCCTGCTGTTGTGAACACACCTCATCCAGATAATCTGCTTTTGTGTTCAATATATGTGAATGACACTCTCTGCAGAGCGTCCGGACTAAAGAGCCCATTGCTTTAGAACCCAATCAAATCAAACATTAGACCACAGGGAAAGAATGGGTGGTGCCTGAGGGTGTTTACCTTCGTATCCTTGAGCAAAACTGAGGAGTGGAAACAGGCATGGGTGTCTGTGATGTACAACCGACCATGGTAGGGCACTTCCTTCTGCAGAGCACAGATGTATGCTAGGAGAGGAGAGGAGCACAAACACTTCGCTTTAAAAAGACCACTCATTCAATAAGCCACTCATTCACTCCAACATTCATTTACCTACCATGTATTAAGTCTTCGTTCTCTGGAATGTTTGGAAACAACTTGTGGAATGTCTTGTTGTGCTTTGTAAAACTCTAAAATAAAAAGGAAAAAAAATTGTAAACAAAATTTAATAAAATTATGAAATTCAAAGCAAACATTGGACACTAAATGGCTCAGGAGTTGTTTTCATTAAATTTACTTGTCAGTTGGTACAAACACTCAAACAACATTAATAAAATTTCGCACTTATAAGAACCATGTAGCTCTGTATTTCCTTCCCTTTAACGTTTATGATGAAAGATTTGTGTGGACTTACGCTTCTTGTGCCTTCCGTTTTCTCAAAGACTTTGTTGTCATCATCGAATGACTGTGCTCTGCAGACACAAAACATATAGCTCTGATTGTGAAAGCAAACTATGGTTTATGCTGGATTGTGTGAATGTGAGGTGAAACAGAGATACAACATGACTGCATAGACACTAACCCTGCACTGCAAGTGCAGCAGACTACATGCTTTTTTTGTGTCTTGTGGCAAAACTGTCAATGCCTCTGACTGGCTGAGAAAACCACTGTGGCGGTTAAAAATGGTGAGAGCTTCCGTTACAACACGTATGAGAAAACAGTTTGAATGTAAAAAACAACTAGTTTTTGACTGAGGAACAACACTGTGTATAGAATACACAGTCAATCTGTTGCTTTTTAATAATGATGTGAGCTTAATTTCACACTTTACCACTAAACAAAGTTGAGTTGTTTTTTTTGTTTTTTTTGTTTTTTTACAAGTACAATGATATCACATATATATCCTTATAGAGACTGAATTTGTAGGTAAATAATTAATTTTCTCTATGTTTTTGGCAGAGAAGAAGCATCAGATTTTGTTGTTTACTCCAACATTTTGGTGCAGTAGGAGCCAAAACAAAATTCCAAAATTCTTGTCTTCAAACACACAAATTCTACATACTGTACACTTTAAGTGGCTCGGTACTAAGTGCAGTCATATAGGAAGGATTAGAAATGAAGACGGCTCTATGCTTAAACATTAGACATCCAACACACACATTCCATCATGTGAAAAAGAGTCAGTCTCCAACGGCTGTGCACTCTTGTGTGCGTCGCATGACTGAACAACAGCTGAGAGCCCAGTCAGGTCTTGTGACCCATGTTCAGAATGGTTGTGTCTCCACTACATCAAGTGATTTTATGCATTTGAAGGCAATCTGGAAGAAGCTCAGTTATAAAAACTAAAGTGTAATTGTGAGACTTGTTAGATATAAATCTGTGTTTTACAGAGAAGTGGCTCATCACTGTTAGGCAATTTTAAAAATAAATAACTCCAAGCGAATTACAGTATATTTACACATTAAAGGCTCTAATTTATGGCAACCTCAGTAAGGAAGTTTTAACTCAAGGTCCTTTAAACATCATTTGACATAGTGTTTAATTCCTCGCTTTTCTCCATTGTTCCTACCTGATGGCTACTTGTCTGTTGAGTGTTTTGTGCTGTTCCTGGACCTGGACCTGGATCTGGGTCGCGTCCAGACTCAATGCTTTCCTGGCCTCCAACTTCGTGATGCTGCCATTACTTAGGCTAGTCCTGCTTTTCTTCACTTTGTCTGGCAGCCCGCTGCCACTGCTATCTACAGAGTAGTTACTGGAAATGGAGAGAGAGGGAGAGAGAAAATACATTTAGCAACCTGCCAAATATTTTACTTATTGCTGAATCACATTTATTTGTTTATGCAAATTATCATATTTTTTCCTTGGGTATTTGGGTATTTCCCTGGAACTTAATACACTTGTTGCATTTTTATCATTATATCAACATAAAACTTAATCATCTGGAAAGATGTGGAATTTTTCACCTATATAAAAACAAACATTAAAGAAAGAACAAAGTACATTCTATCAACAGATAATGAACACAAAGCCTTAAAAGTCAAATAGTGAGAGAATCTATTACAATAAAAACAGGATTACTTAAGGTGGGAAATCAACAATTACGTAAATGCACTTCATAAGCTGTGTCAATAACCATTTCCAGTACTTCATTTTGCAAGTGGCAGAGCTAAATGCCCAGCAGTGCACAACAGATCCTATAAGATTCAGTTAGGAATTTTGTTACAATAGGTCATATTTATTAACAAAGTTACACAATTTCTACAAAACTCTATCAGGACCAATTCAGCAGAAAAAATGGCTAAACTAAAAATAAAAACAAACAAACAAACAAAGCAGGTGACTCATAAAAAGAAGGCTGCAGGAGTTAGTAAAGCCAATGTGCACTTAAAAAGAAGAAAGGAGACAAATGGCCTGTCCTTGACTTGGAATAAAGAGGCCAAAAACTAAACAATTACGGAGGCAGCAGAATTGTATTCACACAAACTTGAAATTAAGCTGAAAATAATGATACAGTTTATAAATCATGACACCATTTGAGTGCAGCCCACATCTCAAAGAGGACAAAAACAGGACAAACAACGACAAAGCCCAGCTTACCTGGTAATTTTAAATCGCTTAGATGATCGAAAACTATATCGACTGACAATTGGCATTTCCTTTCCTTAGGGGCAAAAGACCTTGAAAACTCTGGTTTCTGTATATTAGCTTAGGCCATTAAAGCTGGATGTAAAAAAAATAATAATTATTATTAATAATAAAAAAGATTTAATGTTCTAAATGTGCTCCAAGATGTTCTTGTGCTGGTTAAGTCAGGGTCCTTCACAACCTGCTTCCAGAAAAAAACTGCTTTCTTGTGGTATGAATGCGCTGGTAAAGAGGAAGTCACTGTGTTGAGAATGGTGTGACACTTCGTAGTAGGTGACGTCAAGCTTAACCACTCCCCCAGAGCCAAACAAGCATGAAAGGGAACAACGTGCAGACAGCACACACTTTCTTATGTATACACACACACACACAGAAGTTGCAGAGTGCAACACAAGCACAGACAAGTTAAAGAAAAACAAGGCTCATCTCAAACAATCTTCCACTAAAACACGTTACTCAATATTAAAATCCGGTCTTGTTAGGTTTTGTTCTTGTATGGTACATTCAGATGAGACAGGGACTTTTAAGAACAGCTTTCTCTGAGAGTGAGAAAGTCAAATACTTGTGAGGTGCTCAGACTCGCCCATGTAGCCTAACCTAATAATAGGAGGTGTACTTTATCCAGCTTTCCCTTCAGGCAAGGAATCTGACTACGAAATAGAAAACACCACCACTTTAACTCACTCAATCTCCTCTATATAACATTTCAGATATGCTGTACAGTATGTATAGCTATCATCCACTATCACCACTAAAGCCAAGTATGACATAAGAGTCCCTGTCATGTGAGTAATTGGGGTAAAGGTCAGAAAAGGAAAACAAAATTATGAATCATGGCTTCAGCAAGATTTTTACCCTGTAATTTGACTTATATGATTATTACATAGTTAAACGTAAACCAGTTACAATAAACCTCAATTCAGGATGGATTCAAGAGATGTTCTCCTGTATGTGAGGTGGGATGTATTTACATTCTCCTGTCATTAAAACATAAGCCTATTTAAAAATGTTCAGTTATTCAGTTATAGTAGGTTACATGTATCTGAAGCTTGTCATTTTCTCTACTCTAGAAAAGTTAAGTGTAACAGAACTTTTCTGTCGCCTTTTAATACATTCCTAAAATATAAATGGCTATAAGTAACACAAGCAACTAGAATTTATATTTAAACAAAACAATTTTGGTGGCCAGCAACCCACTAAGGCGTGTTATAAACATAGGCGACACACTATGAGAAATGTTTCACAATGACAGCTTAACTGCTGATCAAGTATGCTCACCTGCGCCACCTCCAGAAAGCAGTGGGGTAAAGACAGCAGGGCAATATGAGCAGTATTCAAAGGCTATAATCTGTTTGAATTTCTTAACAACTTCCCATCTTTGCTATGGACCAAATGTAATCATTAACATCATGTGAAAGCTGCTTCCCGTATCTGTAAAAGCCACCAGAAATTCTCAATGCCATTGTTTCAGTGCCATTGCAAATTTACCACAGATTCTGGAAGTCTTAAAATTGATTTTCTTTGCCACAGAAAGCTGAAGAAAATTAAAACCAAGCCACTCGTCTAATTCTACCATGTATAATGAAAACATATTGTAGGGGTTGCTATGTAATATCATCGTTGTCATACTGACCTTGTGGGAAACTATATTTCATACTAAGACTGTCAAGTCTGTCTTAAACTGACTGAACGCCATAACCTTTAAAAGCATTTACGGCCAAAAGCCATAACATTTGGACAACAGCATTATAGCAAATCCCTTATAAGTCAAATTTATACATATGCAAAAGCTTTTAATGGAATGAACTATGTACAGTACTTCATAAAAGTGGTTTTATTTAGTTTACGGTAAAACTAGTTTACAGTTACAAAGCAGGGGTGGCTTACCTAAAATGGGTGTACATGATCACAAAGAGACCTTGACATCTAACCTACTTCAAAATTGGATCATTGTGCCATAAAGTCTAATGGAATAAAGCTAGTTTTACCACCACACCCAACATTTCACAATAGGAAGAGGCTCATTAAAATTCTGAGCAGCAATAGATTCAAATGGAAGTACAGAAACTAATGTTTACCTAGAGTCACTGCAAAGAAAAGTTTGTCCCTGCAGAGGGAAACTACACCAAGAAAAGCAAACCTCACATGAAGACGATGTTCTGTGAAAAAGAGAGATTACCGAAACATTCCAGTTAAATAGTTTCTCACTCAGCATTTGTTCCAGTGTTAGCTGTTAACATAAAGTTTCAACAGCTGTCAGTGGATTTACAAAATACACAGTCGTTACCAAATGTTGGTAGAAAGAACATGGAGCCAGAGTTTGTTTCAAAAGGATAAATGGGCTAAACCTTTCCTGTATTCAGTGTTTAAGTTAAGTCATTCCTGCCTTATCTAACACAGTTATCTGACAAAGAGGATTCAGATCAGGCAAAGTTAGCATTACCTCATCCTACCTTCTCAGATTCTCAGAGAGGTGACCATGATCCGCACAACCCTGGAGGTTCAACAAGCCTTTCTCTCTCTCCATAACCACCAAACTTTTCCCTATGCCTCTTCCACAGTGTCTGACGATGTGTAGGAACAACTGGTCAAGGCAGCTGACACACAGTCCTGCAGTAAGCTTGGCACTTAAACCTTGAGCATTATCAGGGTGTAAAGGTCTTGTTTTACTGCAATATCTTAGAGCTCAACGCGTAGAGAGAACCAGTGGAGTGGGGTGAAAGGAAAAGACAAGACAAAAACACCACAATGTGCCCTCCTCAGCTTTGTCCTTTGTTAAGTAATGTGACCCCCGTGTTGTCATGGAAACTGTTAACAATTGAAAGTAGATGGTGGGAATGAGGGGGGTGAGAAACAGTGCCAGCCGAAGGTCTAAACAAAAAAAAACACCAAGTAGCCCATTTTCAATAACAATAAAGATTTAAATTCCGGTGATAGTCCACTCCTTCTAACGTATTTAAAAAGGAGCAATCACATGAGAAATGTTTTGTTTGACTAGCGAAAGAAAATGGGCTATTTCCATACCTATGACACCCCCAACCAAGGACTCACTCATATGGTCACACTTGTGACACCAGTCTTAATTTAGCCACCATCACCCTTTATCTGTCTGACCTCACTGTAAACCTCGTGCAAGTGTATCCTGGAATTAACATTGTGGAGCAACTGTGGTAAAATCAAGTTTTGCCAGCAGTTTTGGTTGTTGTTACAGCTACATGATATGGTCCTTGAGCCTGATAGTGGAACTTCTAAATATAAAAATTACAATTTGACTGTTTGTCTATCAAATTATGCCAAATGCTCCATGGGGCAATAGAACACTGCCTCATCCTTTAACCCTGCTGGCTGCTCAACGCAATACAAGTTACATGTAGAACATTCTACATCAAAACGTGCATGAGACGCTACATAAAGAATGAGCAGGTGTGAATGAGAAACTGTTGTCCAAGGGGTGACTTTTTTGACTTAGTGAGTTTAATATGGAAAGTGGAAAAAAAGAGGAAACTTAAGGAATAGTAGAGAAATAGTAATAGACGAATAATACTTAACACAACAAAAGGTAATCACCTGTGTACATACAAACTTCTTTTTCATACATACACAAAAAGTCTGTTTTATCAAGAGATAAGACTTGAACAATTCTTGTGAGGTGCAAAGGGCACTTCTAATAATAGCCATATTCATTTTTTAGCCACAAAGGTCAAAGAATGCTTATACTTCCCATGAATAACAGTCCAATAGAATATTTCACATTTGTAGTAAGAAGAGTGTCCAAGGCAGATGTACGTCCTTCTATGATACTGTAGGACAGGAAATGCCACTTTTTTTTTTTAAATAATGTCAACACTACAATAATAAAAAAAGGCTACTTAACAGTTAATTCAAGATAATTGAATGAATTTACTAGCTTTGACTGACGATTTCCACAACAAAGTACTCCTGAGGGGAAAGAGCTATGATGCTTTCATTTATGTGCAAAATGAGTCAAATGATCCTATGATTTCTGCTGCAGACGTCAGTCTTACGTCTGCTGTGAGGAACATCCTAAGATAAGACTGCTTCCATAAAGAATACTTATGACTAAACTTTCCTTGAGCAAATGTTAACAACACAAGTTCCAGGCTTTTATAGGGGTGACATAAACTACATCAGTGTAATCTCTTAACTAAAAGCTGAGTGGAACCTGATAGTTATTGGCTAAATTTTATCATGAGATCTGCTGATTTATCATCATCATCATCATCATCCATTCAAGCCATTCATTCCACGCAAGAGACTTTAGGAAGCAACTATATGTGTGTGTTTCATTTAACCCAATATTTAAAATTTTATATGCAGAATAATGACTCGCAGTGCTGCATCAATGAGAGAGAGAGAGAGAGAGAGAGAGAGAGAGAGAGAGAGAGAGAGAGAGAGAGAGAGAGAGAGAGAGAGAGAGAGAGAGAGAGAGAGAGAGAGAGAGAGAGAGAGAGAGAGAGAGAGAGAGAGAGAGAGAGAGAGAGAGAGAGAGAGAGAGAGAGAGAGAGAGAGAGAGAGAGAGAGAGAGAGAGAGAGAGAGAGAGAGAGAGAGAGAGAGAGAGAGAGAGAGAGAGAGAGAGAGAGAGAGAGAGAGAGAGAGAGAGAGAGAGAGAGAGAGAGAGAGAGAGAGAGAGAGAGAGAGAGAGAGAGAGAGAGAGAGAGGGAGAGAGATACTAGCTGCTGCAGTCGTGTGGTGATAAGAAGATCATCAATTTATTCATGCTGCCGACAGACTATGTATCAGTTTGGAAGAGCACTTTTTAAAAAGGTAATCAGTGATCAGTTAGTTACCGTTATCAGTTAGGAAAACAAAAAATGCATCCCTAAATAAAAATAATTGTGATCTCAACTTTGAACAAGACAATTGTGATTTTGCCCCCCTCCCCAAAAAAAACTGTATAGAATGTAGGGCCAAACCCCTACAGGTTCTAAGTGGAGCCCTGCAGTAATTGCATAATTGGTCTGTAAACGTTGAGTCTGAGGCAAGTGTGTGTGTTAACAATGGCTGATAAAAGGGGCTGTGAATGCAGCGTAAATAAAAGACAATGAACTTCTCAATAAAACACAATGAACTCAATTATTTTATTTTTTTTTTTTTTAAATTCCAGCATCACATTTCCCCCAAAATCAGCAGGACACACTGTCAGCTGTGCACACACAATAATTGATGTATTTAAAACATTGTGCTCAAAATGTTTTGAAGCAAAAGCTAGTGAAATTTCAACTTGTATTTAAGCTCTCACTTCCTGTAGATTAATGTGAAAAAGGGTAGAGGTAGCTGAGAAAATACAATGAGTGTGTAACAAAATCAAATGCCCTGATTTATAGTATACTTGGTCTCAATCGCTAATTTCTTCAATATCACATAAAGGCAATTTAAATTATGTTCCTCTTTGGAAGGAAAATAGTTGATAGTTGGCACATGAGAAGACACCAGTTTGACTGACAGCTGGTACTGTCCAATAAGAACCTGACTGCAAGTCATGCGTCTGAACCACTGGTTGGAATACATGAACATGGTACTGGCCAAACCGCAATTGTTGCAGCTTTAAATTGGGAATTTAGATTCTCATGGTTGACACCACATCTGCTTTAACTGAATACTATGAGATTCAATACAACAATTTGGATGAGCAGAGAAGAGCCAGTGGGCATAACAAAATATCATCTAGTCTGTGGCAAACTGCCACAGCTTAGTCAGCAGGAATACTGTGTGTACTAGAACATAAGGTACTGTATGTGTATACATGTGTTACAGCAGAACAGTGTGCAAGTCTGAGTGGGAAGTCACGTGGCCCTGTACATGCAACATATCCCTTCCTCTGTACTAACTGCAGACAGAGGAACACTCATCTTCCAGGCATGTGAGCAGGAGTTGCATCAGAGGTGGCTTGTCAATAGGGGGCGCCACCCCCCATCGACAATGCAGGCAAAACAAGGCAACTTCTGTTAAACATAAAGAATTCAAAATAATTATGAAATTGAAATGGATTACTCACAAAGTGTATGTTTAACTGGTTGTACACACTATTGGGTGCATTTAGTTAATTACTTTCTGTGTAAATATGCAAGTTTCACGGGCATGGACACCAGTCAAACGAGTGTGTACGTGCATGTCTTTCATTTTGGTAAGCAGGTGACTTGGACTAGCTCACTCATTGGTTTCGTCCAGATCCAGAAAGATCCGTACCTGACCAATCAAATTACACTGTTAAGGCTGTCATTCAAAATCTCTCCCCTGGTGTCCAATCCCAAAGGGAGCAGATTACAGGCACATGAAGTTCTCTGGTAATGCTAACCTGTGACTCATGTAAATAGCTTACCCCTGTAAGCATTATCCGAATAAGCCATGTTATGGCAATAAATAACACGAAAAAGATAGCTGGGTTATCGCAAAGCTCTCCTCAGCTTGTACACACCTCTGCAGCTGCTCTCTCCCTCACAACTCTGAACAACGATCATGATGTCGGATCTTTAATTGATCAATTACCAGTCACTTTGATCTCTGTAAGCAGTTTCTTTCTTATTTTCTTTTGATCCATAAACAACTTTTCAGCAGCAGCTGCAGATCACCTTCATTACACCACATGCTGTTTTTTCCCTCATACACCATCAAATTTATCTTCAAGTAGTGCTTTTATTCTTTTTTTTTGGTATAAAATGTGGCCCCACAACATTTTATCAACAGCTGCCACTGAGTGGCATGGTGTGATGGTGGCTAAAGAAACCCACCTAACTTTAAAACCATTAAAGGTGAAAGTATGCCACTCTGTCATATAAACACAGGGATCAAATTTAATCTAGTGCAGCATTTTCTATGCATCATTAGACAAAAATGAGTTGCACAGGAAACTGCGGTCCTGAAGTAGTCAACACATCTTAAATTCTGAAATACTTAAGAGCCAAAGGGATCATCTGTTTATACTGTGTGGCAAAGTGTGTAAGGTGTTTTCACAGGTGTTTACTAGTCTACTGAATACCTTGTGACTGTGACCAACACATTGAACCTAACTTCTATTTGTCAGTGAATTATTTAGTATTTCAGATATCACACATCTGAATGAATAAGGGTGTCACCTGATCCTCTCGTATAATGTTTTTTTACGGAACTAGGAAAAAAAAAAATTAATAATCCTGCCATTTCTTATGCAAAAGAAAATTGACTCAAGCCTTATATAGATGGCATAAATAAAGGGTATTGCTGTGGTAAAGAACAAGGACTACATTTACCCCTGCTGTACAGAGCTGAGCAGACACTTTTAGATAAGCTCCTCTAAAGCCTCATGTGTCTTGTAATTTACTGAGCTATTGTGAATATTAAAAAGGTGAAAAAGCTTTCTTTTCTTGGCACAGTGTCAAAAGGCACGTCATTCGCACTAGCCTGACAGAAGCAACCAATTCATTCAACCATGACCAGCAGGCTAGTAGGCAACCTTTCATTTAAGAATAAACAGTCCTGCAGATGTGGTTTTCAGCCTCTAACTTGGGCGTTCCCTCTGCATCTGCCACACATCTCATAATTTAAACCTACATAGTCTACACTACCCACAGTGGAAAGTAAGCTCCATCCTAGGAGCATCTTCCTGGAGCCAACAGGATGCCTGTAAATCTGCCCCGCCCAACTTATTCCTGAGCAAACTCTGGAAGCTTCACAGCTAAACCAGGTTCTCTACCAGTTGAAGGAGGCAGTTCTTACTTTAAGGTACATGGTGTTAGGTCATATTCTGTAATCTATTTTCCTAACATCTTTTTTACTCTACATATCTATTTTCCCTTCTTTAGGGAGAATTGATGACTTAAAAGCAAAAAGCAGGAGTAGAAGTTAGAGTAGAACTGTAAAACAGTCTCCTCTAGAATACACACAGTTGCTCTAATTGTTTGGCTGGTTTGTCCTTGATGTCACACATATATGACAGGCCTTTGCTCACAGAGGCCTGACACTATCATGACACTTCTATGTGTTTGCATGCTGTGTAAAGAGATTATCACACACACATTATGTACTGATCTTAACTATGCTGATAACAGCAGGCTACATCCAACTGGCAGGGCTCTTGTATTCCAATCCTCTACGCTATCTATGACTATCTATAGAGAGGAAAGTGAAAGGCAAAGCTTCAAGGACAAGATACAGAAGGCATTAATATAACACCATGTACCACCTGTGGTCAAGAGCCAAAAATAACCCCTTTATGAGAAAGCATGCTTGCATTTTCAAGTGTGTAAGAGTTTTTTGCACAGGGGATCACTACACATACATGTTTAAAAGTGGTTGTTATGATGACAGTGTTTCCTCATTTCATCCTCATTACTTTATGAAAAGTGCAATATAAACAGTGCCTTATCAACTGATTAATTAAATGCCACGCTGCCCTGCTATGGATCTAGACAGGACTGGCTCATAGATAATCATGGAAGAGACAATGATGCCAAACAGACACACATGCAATCATTATTCACAGACAGGTGGCAAAGGCAAGATGAACAACCAACCACAACAGGACTTTCTTTTTGTGCCACCTTTCCTTGCGTAATGTCATTTGCTTACACTGCTGCCTGGAATGGATTGGCCAGCCAATACTCAACATAGTACTATATGTAGGGCAAATGAGTCATTCACATTGTTCTTGGAAATGAGCTTGATGTTAAAAGATTTACAAATGCAAAGTAAACCCATGTTTGGACAAACTTTTTAGAGAATAACCTTACACTAAAGGTATATGGACTGATAATCCTTATCCAAAATGTTTATCCCACAGTGTCCACGTTAGTCTAAACAAATAAAATAAGCATTTTGCCCAGGATTCTTAAGACTGTCTTTTATTACAACAAGGGTGAAAAATACAATCCCATCCACATCTATACTAATTACCTCATATTACATTTATGTTACAACAAACCATACAGGCTCTTTACTAATGGATACGCAAGTCCACATACACTGGCAAAATATGCTGCTTACAGACATTTTTAAATGTCTAATTTCAGTGTGAGCGAGTGCAAGTGTTTTGATAACGCTAGGGTTAATTTAAATGCCTACGTATTCATTGGGGAGGGTGGCTAAACGGTTAGCATCACGTCCACGCTGGCTGAAAAACTAGAGATTCGTACATTTCGGGTCACATGAAACAAACCGGATGTTTCGGTTTAACACCCTAAACAATGCGAGCCCAACTCGTGAGAAAGGGTGGATGTCACCACGCTAACCATAGCCTCCTGCATCTTGTTGATGGCGCTCGCCGCTAGATAGCGGTTCAGCTAGACACATTCATTCCGCTCACCTCTCTTTCATGAAGTGCTTGATTCGAACGATGGCCTTCTCGTCGATTTTCCTGATGAAGGTTTTCAATCTCTCCCTCTTGTTTTCAAGCATTCTTCTATTAGACAGTGGCCGGTCGGTTCGTGCCGAGACGACGCTCCACGCCAAACACCACTGTCCTTGTTTTACCTCCTGCTTTTTTTTTTTCGCCCCCCCTTTCCACTTCATCTACTGCTGATTAAGATAATGAGCTTAAATCGGACCAAGTCAACCAACCAATCAGCGTCGCCGACGATTTTGGAAAATGAGTCATGTCAGACCGATTGTCCAATCAAAGCGGAGTAGTTGGCCTGTACCGACCGCCCACTGCCTTATATGGTAGCCAGGCTGTGACCGCCCACTGCCTTATATGGTAGCCAAGCTGTCACTTGATTGGCAGATAACCATAGACGTTGGGTAGGGTGTGCTGTGTTGTTAAAGTGCTAGTTTGAAGGTTATAGTCAATAATTTTCTTGTAATTGAAACAGTTCACGTGATAATAACAGGAGGCAGTATGTCTCATAATGTTCCAAGCCCTTTGATATCTGTCCACTTATATTTGCAGTTATATTTGGCAAATAAATCCCATATTTAGGACTTTTGAACCAATGGAGCCCCAAGAAAATTTTGATTTTGGATCCCTTTATCAACCCAATAATAATAAAGGAGTAAGATGTTATGCTTCTGGGGGAACTCTGCACAGTTGTAGCTGTGGTGATGGCATCATCCATGCCCATGAATGCTACTTAAACAGTCGCAGTGATCTTGCGTTGACTGTCACTTAATATT
Organism: Brachirus orientalis; assembly: GCA_016785285.1. Lineage (NCBI taxonomy): Eukaryota > Metazoa > Chordata > Actinopteri > Pleuronectiformes > Soleidae > Brachirus > Brachirus orientalis. The sequence goes on along the minus strand of JAFBJR010000180.1, from coordinate 1,138,610 downwards.
CAAAATGGCACACTGTTTGTGCTCTTCCTCTCTCGCTCTTTGTTCTTATTTCACAGATCACTATGACAATTACTATATATTATATAGCTACTCATTGCTTAGGTTAATTATCTTCATCCACCCTTCACCAACGGCTTGTCCTTTTTTGAGGGTCACATGAGGACCTGGAACCAACCCCAGATGGTGACAGCACATGTCACACCCTAAATGAGATGATGATAATAACCCCCCCCCCCCCCCCCAACACCCAACCCCCAATTTACCCTTAATATTTGCTTAGGTCACTTATGTCTTGGGCGTGTTTTTAAATTAAGAAGAAAAATAAACAGTAAATGGTTGTAGAAGAGCTCTTTTGGGCACCAGATGTTGTATGGATAAATTAATATGTAACTATTTATGCATACCAAAAGACATATTTTGATATCTGTAAGGGGCTATAAGGAGTTATTGTGCATGTGCACAGTTTTATTTAATTTTTGAACACGTGGCATATGGCGGTAGGATTTAATAGGTCTAGGCTTCTTTCATACTTAAAAGATAAGCAAGATTTCACTGAAAATATTGTGTCTACTGTTTTTGGTTCACACGTACTATGTTTCATTATGACTGCTCATACAAATCAGCTGACAAAGGCCACGGGGCCAAAGTTTAAACTGAGATGAGTGACATGGTGTGTGTGAGTGAGAGAGAGAGAGAGAGAGATTTTTAATGGTAATGATTTTTAAAGGGTTGGGCTGATGTATTGAGGCAAGGTATTCATATTAAAGTCTTTAATAATGACTTTATGCAAAGTGATACAGCAAATGTTTGAAGTGTCCTCAAGCAAGCTGTGTTAAAGCATTCGCTGGCTTATACTAAACCATGACCTGAATTAAAAGGTCAAAATGTGGATCTGTGACTTTCTTGATTATGGCTGAAATAAATCTGGATTAATATGTCTCTATATTTGCTAATGGTCTATAATCTTATAGCAGTTAAATAATAAAAAATCTGAATGGTAACTGACCAAAAGTCTTTCTTGATATCATGTTATGGCACATGTCAAATGAGAAGGTTAATATAAAAACACACCGTTCTCTCAGATTTTAGTATATGATTAAAGTGTTTCACCATTCTGTTAACAATACGTTTAAACATTTATAAATGAAATGGAATGTAAAAACAACTGTAATTTGTGTCAGTTTTAGAGGAAAGCTCACAAATCTCAGGATTGAAAGGCCATGTTTCCCTCACCAGGCAGCTGAAGCACTGCCACACTACCAGGAACAGAGGAGGCAGTGTGCTGCCTCATGACACAGCAAACACGCCACCTTCACACAATCAGGCCTACACCACCCGAGTCTTCTCCCTCTCCTTCACTGACATTCACCAAAGCAGATAGATAGAGAAGAGGAATGAGGAGGGGGTTCAGATACAATGTAGGCAACAGTGTTGATTCATCAGTGAAAAATGGATTGATTACTGTGTGAATGAACCATCCTCGCTGAACAATAAAACATGTTTGCTCGCCAAAGTAAATGCTGTAAGTCACAAAACAGCTACTCATTTTGCTAATATTGACAGTCTAAGTCATAAGTTTATTTTACTCTTGATCTAGTCAACATGTTGTAAATGTAAATTACTTCAGAAAACACTCAGTGCCAATGAGCTGAGAGCCACACTGGGGAATATTCAAATCTTTGTTTATACACTATGTGTACAGTATATACACACACCACTAAATCACAAGCTGTAAACAATACACATTATTTGAAATGTAATCATAAATTACTTAAAAATTAAGCTTTTCTTCAGAAGGTTCAAAAGAAGGTTCTCTCCTGTCCAGGAAAACATACTGTATTTACAGTAAGTATAAGTAAGAGGAAACCATAGGTAGATGTTAGCTCCAATGTTAAGTCAGACACAGTTTGTATTTAAGTAGTATAGCTGGAATGGCTAAAGAGATCCTCATTATTAGTTACAAGAAGAAACACACTGACCATGGGAGGTGAGTCACAAAAAATTGTGAACTTAATTTTGCTGTAACTGTAAAAAATGGGGTAGTGTCACATTTCATAAACAACTGGACTATGCTTAATCAAAGTTTGGTCCTTTATTCAGGAAGAGCTTTCTGTAAAAAAGCATGGAGGCCAGTAAAACACAAAATAAGTAAATAAACACATAACATTGTAAGGTGGGAATATCTTTTTACCTGCCAATTTTTTTAATTTTTTTTTTTAGTTTTTTTTTTAGTTAGTGAAGCGGATGACCGTCTGTGGGTCAAAAAGTTCAGTGTATCACCAAGGATTCACCCGAACAACAGCTTGCATTCACTATGACCAGAAAAGGGGAGAAAGGGGATTGGGAGGTTATTTACTCCCTACCTGATGATATCATTTTACATGCAGCACTGGGACATCATCTGTGGCCAATACTAAATGGCCCACTTTAAAAATAATTTTGCAGATATGCTGATATTTCCAGAATGCAGAGGAATGTTTACACTTTTAGGAACAAGTTTATGCAATATGTGCTATCTGGATTTAGATTATTTGACATGTCATGTTTGCCATGTTTATAAAGATTAGCTGTTGTGTTTTGTTTGTGCTCTCTTTGAGCAAGCTGCTGGTGTCTCAGGTGTAACACATGCAATCCTCAACTCAGAGTATTGGGTTTCTACCTGGTAGAACCTAGCTGGCCTCTTCCAGATACTGTTACCAGGCTTCTCTCATAACTAATTCAACTGCTCTCTTCACCATAAAGCTCCAGGTCACTGGTTGATCAGCTAAGCAGAAGGACAAAGACAGCATTTCTGTCCCTGCCAGAGCAGCGCAGTGCAAGGGCTCCCACAGGGGCACCACATCTGAGCTGGGGCCAATGCAGAACGGGGAGGCTATGAGCCCACAGGACTCCAAGGCAGCAGGGTCTGAAAGCATGGAGGAGCAGAAGGCCCAGAACCACAGCCAGAATGAGGGATCTGTGGAGCCCACAGCACCTCCACTTCCTCCTCCTTCACCACCACCACCAGGGCCACCAGAATACCCAAGACCTAGACTCATCTTCCACACTCAGCTGGCTCATGGAAGTCCCACGGGTCGTATCCATGGATTCACCAATGTCAAGGAGCTGTATGCGAAGATCGCAGAAGTGTTCAACATCTCTCCTTCAGAGGTACAAAGCAAATCCTACCATGCATGGAAACAATGTAAATGTCTTTATAACATTTATAGTTATTACAATTTATCAGAATGAAATGGCTACATTCCCTTCCTGCATCTCTGGTGTGGCAGTTCATGTTGCAAATAGGTGTCAGATTTCCATTCCAGGCAAATTTCCATGATGCACAATTGAAGATCATTTGTCCTCACTGATGTCTGCCAGACAATGTACTTATCCGAGCTTTGACCAGGATCAATAATAGAAACAAATAACTAGATAATGTTCTGAAGTCAGTAAACAACAGAGACTGTGTGACTATAGTTATGAGAAACACTTTTAGCACAACAAAAGCAGGCAATTGAAGTTTTGTATTAGTTAATTGAAAGAGAAAATATAAAGCTGAACAAAGGTCCTCAATTCCTCACAATTCCAACCTGTTTAAAGAGCAGAAGATAAGTAGTGCAGAAATTTTGCATAATTAATTTGAAGTAGTTTGAAAGATAAATATAAGCATTAACATAAGTTGTGCACCTTCTACTCACATGATGCAAGAGTCAAATAACAGCATTTTAATCATGAATCTCAAAATCAAATGGTTTTCATTTTACAAACTTTATAAAATAGTTCAGCTCTGTAAATGCTCACACAGACCTCCTCTAACTTCACTTTTCAACAATGCATTTAATATCACTTTCAACTACCATACCATGTAGCCATTATAAGAATTGAATTGTATGTGTTGTAGAGACTTTAAATCATCAAAGTGACTTTTTTGACTATTTGACATGCATTTAGGTCAAAGCTTCAGCGACATCAGAAATCTTTACGTAGACGTCCAGTCACTGAATCTCTAGTGAGTCAGAGTGGATGAAACCATACTTCAAGTCAGATACATTCAACACAAGTGTCAGCCACAGGCTCTCTAAGGTCAGGGTCATGTATAACAGGGAAGGTTGAATTACCTGAGGCCCAGACAACAGTAACAGCAAATCTGTGAGAACCCTCTTACATGAACAGCTATGTACAAGACAGTGCAATTAAGCCATGACTAACTTGAATTTTAAATTATAATTGTAAAATTGTATTGATGTAATTAGATTTAATAAAAAAAATAAATGAATAAATAAATAAATCACAAATGCAAGATAAATGATTTGATAATTAAAAATGTACATATAATGTTAGGAATATGCTTTTACTATGCAGTTTTTTTTTTCTGGTTCATTATAGCAAGACAGTCAGCAACAATAACCACTTGGCATTGGCCTTATTTAACACTTACACTATCAGTAGAGTTATGAAGGCCACCATGAAAGCATACCCTTTTCCTCATCCTTGACATAACTATAACTAAAGTGATATACTCGACATAATCAATTTCATATCAATTAACCTTGACAATTTTATCAGGAAACACTGGGCCATAATTGTGTCTTATGGCTTGGCTTGTTCTCCCATGTTATCAAAGTTCCCATTCCTAAATGCTAAAAATCTATTATTTTTAAAAGAAGCCAAGAGCTCATGATCATCAAGGCAGCTTAATACATCATGCTGAAAAACATATTCTCAGCCCTTTGGTAACAGTCTTACCCAAGACATTTACCTGAGAAATGCTGGTTATGTTAGTGAGCAAACACTTTGTAAACAGCATTTAGACTTTATGGGTAAGGAAAACTGCATTGACAGTGGTTGGACACCTGCACAGTGCCAACTCTGATGGATGCTGGGCCCCTCGAGTGTCTTTTGCTTAAAGCCTCCTGGCTCTAAGAATCTCTTGTTTCTCCGCTGTGTGGAGTTTTAGTGGTTTGATATGGGTGCAGCTCTCAGAGAGGCAGAATGTTCCAGATGAATTCAAAACTAAATGACAATGAAAGTTTTTGCCTGCCTATTAATGGCAGCCATGTGGTACCTTGGCATCCTGTTGACAGTATGTTCTACTCTACTGTGTGTTCTGTTAATCTCCATCTAATCTCCAATCCTGAAATAAAAAGTACAGAAGACAGATTACTATTAATAGAAAGCAATGTAATGTTTAAAAGCCTCATATTGTACAAATAAGTATATGAAATAAATAACTGATCTCAAAACTTGAGCCTTGCTCAGTGTAAGTTGAGACAGACTAAGAAGTCATTTAAAAACTGTTTTTGTATAATATTGTTCCTGTTGCCATTACATTGTCTATGTTGTTTTGGTTTCTAAGGCAGTCAAACAAGCATTTAGTCAGATATTTCAATTGTAGTTTTAATAACCATTATATCTAAAAGACCTTGAACTGTCAGACTTACCAGATACCTTTCTGTGAAAAATATCAGACAATAATTAGTGATAGTGAGAAGCTCAACAGTTTCCTTGACCTCCTGTGGACAGAACAGCAGTAGCATAAAGTTGCAGTACAGCTTGGTGTCAGAAAAGACCTTGGACTGCAGTCAGACTCTTCTCTTTGCAAAGGGTCCTAGCATGAGCAATGTCTAACAGGAATTGCTCCAAGTGAGATAACACCTCACTCAGGTTATCTTGAATTTCCGTTATGTGTCATAAAGTTAAACTTGAACTTTGACATTAGGTTTCAGAATGATTACGAGATTGCAAAAACAAAAACAAACATGAAAATTCTTGTTCTTGATATAAATATTTATGATATAAATAATAAATAAAAATGAAATTATTGGTTTAATCCTGCAATATCAGATGCAAAAGTTGTTGAATATAACAAAATGTTTAATTCTGAGTTTTTTTTTTTTTTTTTTATTAAATGCTTTTAAAGACACTTTGTGGAAAAATGTCATTACTACTAGTCAATATCAAATGACTTAAATCTTAATTCTCCCACTAAGCCTTTAAAATAAATAAAAATAAAATACATTTGTGAAACAGACTTGCATAGTCATATAGACAAATTCATAATGTATCACAAATTTGATTCACAACAAAATGGCGAAAGCTGCAAAACTAGTTAGGTTCTACTGCCCTCTGGTGTTTAGACTGTGTGCAGCACATCTAAGAAAGTCTTAACCCTTGTGTGATCTTAACATTCTGTTTACTCCCCTTGTCCTACGGGTCAAAAATGACCCGGCCTACCAAAGCCCCAAAATAAAGCAGTTAAATTGAATTTTAAATCCAAAATATATTTTGCATGATGAAACAACCTGTTATTTATCAATTCAACTCAATTTAATTCATTTTTATCAGTATTTTTTTGTTACACATGTAGGACAGTATGTGCGAACGTGAGAATGGGCTTTGCAGATATATTTCTCACATGTGCAGCACACAGCTTTTGTCTTTCATTCCTTCTTCCAGGGGCAGAACCGGCACCTTTTTCTTTTGACAGACCCAGCTGTAGCCTCAGGTAGATTAGGACAAGATTCAGCTCCCTGAACAGCTTCCACCATGGCTGCAGAGGCTTCTGTGCGGGGAAGGCGCTCCCTTCTCTCAATGCACGGGGTGACAAGAGCCTTTCCCAACTGCTCAAGGAACATTCTTCTCTTGTTCTTCTTCCCTGACATCCAGGTCGGGTTGATCTCCTGCCATATCACAAAGGCATTATATGAGGACACATCAATGATGTTATGGAAGATGACCAGGGGCCAGCGTGCAGTCATCCTTCTGCAGCTGTACGTTCCAATAACCTTGTCGAAGTTGTCCATGCCTCCTTTATTGCAGTTATAGTCAAGGGTGATGGCTGGCTTCCGGTCCTCACGATCACTGATTTCACCTGTCTTGTGCAGTGTGCTCAGCAGGACCACGTTCTTGTTCCTTTTTGGAACATAAGAAACACGAGTGGTGGTGGGAGTGAAGGCAAACTTTGATGAGAAGACCGTTCTGCTTCTTGTTGCGAGGAGTGCAGGGGGGAGTTCAGGCTTATTCTTCCAAACAGTGCCAACCATGGTCATTTTCCTTTTCAGGAGCTGCTGGCCGAGTTCATAGGAGGTGAAAAAATTGTCACATGTGACATTGTGCCCCCTCAGTCCAACTGATTCAATTCAAGCACAACCCGCATCCCCTGGTTCTTCTCTGGTGCTCCACTCGGCAGCTTCCCTGTGTACACTTGCATATTCCATGCATAGCTGGATTTTGCATCACAGGCCACCCATATTTTGATGCCGGATGATTTTCTGGCTGGTGTGATGAACAGGAGAAAGGTGGATGAAATGTCCTGGACATGGGCAGCTGCATACCTTGTTGGCCCTGGAGTTATCCTTATGATGTTTGGTGCTGCTGTTCTTCCCTGGTTGCTGTCTGAATTTGATGAGGACCATGCAATTTTGCTGTTCTTCTCTGTCAGCTTGAGGGATTTCCTTTTCTTCTTTATCTGAAGATGCATCATCCTCTGGGTTGTATTCCTCCCCATCTTCTTCTTCAGATACATCTTCATCTTCTTGTTCCTCCTGAGCTCCTGAAAATATCTCATCCAGGACCTGTTGGACAGTGAAACGTCTACTCATGGCTTCAGCAAGGAGCCAACTAGGGGTCCTTGGATTCAGGGTACCTTTATATCCTCTATAGTGAATTTGTTTTCATTATGTCTAAGATTGTTCTTTGTTTTGTTCGGGAGCTTGTGTGATGTGAGTGGTTAGCTGCAGATCAAGAGTGCAGGTGCAGGTCAAATGCAAGTTCAATTCGTACATCAATCCAATTTTCTTTGATGTGTGTGTGGGTGTGTGTGTGCATGTGCAGGTGTGTGTGTGTGTATCTGTCTATTAGAGAGAGAGAGTGTGTGTGGCCTCTGAACTTTTTTCTGGTGTTTAAATGCTTTTATAATTCACGGGTCAAAAATGACCCATAAGACAATCTTTGTACCCTAGTGGTGTACAGGCCACATGGAAACATAAACAAAAACAAAGTATCACTTTTTCTAATGATGGGGTCCCTTTAGGAAAAGTCATAAAATTTCAAGTTGGAAAAAGATAGGTTAAGGTATTTTTTCTACAGCTAAACATGGTAGTGGGTCACTTTTGACCCGCAAGACAACACAAGGGTTAAACATGACTATAATACCACCTTTCCCCACCACATGTTCTTCTTAAGATCCTTTTCTGCACCCTCAACTCTCATAAAGTGGACATGCAGAAACTACTTGGCGGACAGATTGGACTGGAAGACTTCATCTTTGCTCACGTCAGGGGAGAAACAAAGGAGGTGGAGGTGACAAAGACAGAAGATGCATTGGGCCTTACCATCACAGACAATGGAGCTGGATATGCTTTCATTAAGGTGAATGGGTGGTAGAGCATGGTATAACAATTAATTAACATTCTAAATTCTCTGGTCAAGTGTTTTAAAAAGGTTAACATAACCATCTTTACATTGGTTCTGCTTTGTTTAATGTATTGTTTCTAACAGAGGATAAAAGAAGGCAGTACTATAGACCGACTGAAGACTGTATGTGTTGGTGACCACATTGAGGCCATTAATGACCAGAGCATTGTGGGGTGTCGACACTATGAGGTGGCAAAGATGTTAAAAGAGCAACCGAGAGGCATGCCCTTCACTCTTCGCCTGGTGGGGCCTAAGAAGGCTTTCGGTAAGTAGAAAATGATTGTTTTCTTGGTTTTTCAGAAATATGTTCATCAGCAGATGCAGAATTATCAATACTAAATACATACATACTATATTAATTATATTTCATTCAGCCCTTATTGACACTGTCTGTGCATGGATGCCAAAAATCAACAGAAGTCTTGGATGGAAAATAATCCTTCCATATACCGCATCATGGGGGTTGTAGCAAAATGGTGGAGCCAATCCCAAGTGATATCGAGCGAGAGGCAGCATAAACCCTGGGAGCTGCTATTCTATCATAGTGTTGACATATAGGAAAAACAACCATTTATGCTCACATTCACAACTGTGGAAAGTTTAGAGACTCAAAATAATCTGACAACCAATCAATGTGTCGTTAGACTACCTAAAGAGAAACCAGAACCAGAATCTGAAAACATTTCTATTAATTCCTCTTATCTATCAGCACTCATAGGAAGCAGATCTGTGTCCTGACTGATTTATAACCGACACCTCCCGAGTATATCTTGCGAAACATAAACAGCTCGTTGCAACTATTCAGGAAACTTTATTGTTTATGATTGAGATCACAGTACTTTGTGTTCCCACATGAACAGCAGAACAGGAAAAGGAAAGCATGGCACTTAAGAGAGTAAAGGCTAGCTGCCACTGAGCCTGGCAAAGTGATTAACTTACTGTAGTAGCTTAAATTAATTGTCCAGTACTAGAGTGTCATTGTCTACAACAGACAATAAAATTCACTTATTCATTCCACTCTTTTAAAAACCTAGTGAGGGCAACAAATTGTAACTGTTGCACCTGCATTTTGCCTTTTTTTACTTCATGCATGTGACAGCTATAAATGATTTAATATTGTTTTTTTGATGGATCCCTTTTTGTTGTTCATGTGCCCTGTTTCGATGCTGTCTCTTGGCCAGTCTGTCATTATAATGAGAATGGGTTCTCAAGTGACTTACCTGGTTAAATAAAGGTCAAATAAGATAAAAGGTTGGTGGTTGCTTATCTTCAGCACAGATCATCGTGTGTCAAAAATCACAGGTTCAAATTAGATTTCTTTAGTATTTTATTTTTATTTGTTTAGCAAATCAAAGTATATATATATAAAAAAAAAAACATTTGCAGCCTGAAAGATCATTGCCAATGCACAGAAAGGTCTTTTTGGTTATAAAATGTGCAGAGATGACATAGAGAGATTGTAAAGATCTTATTCCCAACCATGTCATGCACACACAAATAAAATTAAAAAGGCTGTGAGGGATTTTTCATCACATTGTAAATCACAGAAGAAACTTACTGATCACGAAATGGATAACTTTTCTTGGTATACAGAAACCACTGTGAACAATTCTTCCTGATGTTCCTCCCATTTTGTCCATGTGCAAGAGTTTTCTAAGGATAGAGGGTGTCACTTTCTGTACAGACTGTAAGGCCCATGGGCTATATAAAATTGACTTGACTTGACATCAACAAAGGGTATTTACGTCACTTCCAAGGAATGTTTTATCCTTAAAGTACAGGAAGTGGCCATACATTTATGAACACAGAGAGGAAAGACGGCAGTTCCTGGCTCTGAGTGGACAGATGCACGTAGCACAGTGGACTGGGGCCTAATTGACTGCAGCCTTGTTTATTATACACATCCACGCACAATGGGCTCACTTCCGTTGAGTTCAGTATCTTACGTTACCACACTTGAAGTAATATTGAAAAACAACAAAAATATTTAATGAATGGATGTATTAATCTAAATTCCAACTCTATTTACTGGCATTGTTCTGGAGCTCTGTAAAAACTGGAGCAGGAAGTGGACTCACAAGCAGGGCACTCAGGCTGTAGGAAAGTAGTTCACTGAAGCACAGAGGTTCGGGTCGCAGGAAGTGATGGTACGTTTGCATCCGAGGCATCGAGGTGTGTGCCTAGTATGAAAGGGGCGTGTCCGACGAAGCCCCGCTTCGATGCTTGTACCGGTTTGCTGAAAATCACGTGACCAATTACAAACGAGTCCTCGCTTTATACGGGACACGTCAATGGTTCGTTTTACGTGTCATTTTTTCAAAATAAAAGCACGCCAAAGCCACGGCGCTTTGTGGGTTGTGGGTGATAGCAGAGTATGTAGCGTGTCATGAAGCTTCGTTTGGCTATCACTAGTCACAGACAGAATAAGCAAAAGTACAAAAATCACCCAAGAGTCACAGAGAGCAAGAGTCACAAACTGGAGACTAAACAGACAAACTAACAGAGTGACCAGGGAAGACTATATATACTGTAGGTGTGGCAAATTCAACACAGGTGGAAAGTAATGAGGGCGGGACGTTTAATCAAACTGGTGGGTGTGGAAACAGGACAGGAAGTATATTGGTCTGTAATGAGGGAAGAATATTAGATTTCAAAATAAAACAAAATGAACAGATGTCAGGAGCTTGCAGCCATGTCATTCTTCATCCTCAGACTGTGCTTGATTATTTGATAAGAAAAGTAGATCATTAAACTCAAAGTGATCTAACAGTTTTATTTTGTGACATGCTATGTCCAAGAGCAAGAAAGACCTGTAAAGCTTGATAAAGATTTTTTCTTTAAAAAATATACTCATTGACATGTTTCTACTGTAGCCCAGAATGGACAAAACCAACAGTGCATTTACCATAGTTTACATTTATATTGCAGGCACAGTGAGTGGAGGGATATTCATGTGATATTTGCCATTAGAAACCATCAAGTCCATGTGACTTAACAGGACAGATTAATTTTAATACTTTGGTGAACAATATGCATGAGAATGAGAAGCACTATCATTTGGAGTGTTTGTGGTGGCATACTGCCCATGGGTCACTCAAACTTAAAGTTCCAATGTGTAAAATTTAGGGAGATTTATTGGCAGATATGTAATATACTGCCCATTTGTGTCAGTGTTTACTTGCTTTTGAAAACTATCTTGTTTTGGTTGCCTTGGATTATTGTGCTCATGGGAATTCACTGTAAAATGCTCAAATTTGTTATGTAAAGGGGATTAACAGGTATGAAATTGATAATTTTCACAATCCCAATTCAGTGTTAGGGTGCCATTAGTAACAAAATGACAAATAAAATGAAGCATCAATGAGGCTGATGGTAATGTAGTTCAAGTCATCCAAGCTCTGTCCAATGCAAAAAATGGGACACAGTGGTGTCAACTGTTGTAAAATGAAAGGTTTGAAGTTGGTGCACTCCTTGAATAACTTGAGAAAAGTTTACCAAGAATGCAACGGTCTTCAGAAGTTCTTTGCAGACCTGGTAAAAACTGCTTTTTGAATGAGAGTCTTCGGCTTACTCACACAATCACCCTCAGGAGTTTGCTGTAGGCAACAGGACTCCATCTCTTCATCTCTCATCCAAGGGGCTTCCTCGGGTCTTATAAGATATCCACACAATCAGTCAATCAAGCCTTTATGGCAGAGCACAAACCGGTCCACCACCATGGGAGATGGTACCACCAACTGCTTCTCCTCCTGATGAGAATTTTGTCTGAGACACTGGTGATCTAGGTCACTTGGAAGAAATGTATAGGAACCAATTTACAATTGCTTGCTTTAAAACATTCATTCTGCACAGAAGGTACAAATATAAGTAACAAAATGAAGGAGGATGTTTTTGGTTGTTTCTTATTGGATGTTTTAGCCATGCTTTTTATTGAAGAACATTATGTCATACCTATAAAATAAATAAATAAATAAATAAATAAATAAATAAATAAATAAATACGCATTTAATAGACTTGTTTAAAATGAAATCATTGTTTTTGTGTTGTTTTTGTGTATTTGGTTAGACATGATTGGAATGAGGACCAGAGCACCAAAATCTAATGAGGGCAAGATGGTGAATGGCAGGGAGACACTGCGTCTTCGCTCCAAGGGTGCTGCTACAGTTCAGGAAGTGGTGAGTTTTGCACGCTCTGTTTAGACCATGACTGAGTTAACTTCCTGATGTACTTAGATATGGACACAATAAAATAAAACAACACAGCCAGATAAATCCAGTCTCACGAAAATATACAATAGCTTTTCTTCTTTGGACTCTGGATAGACTGCCGCTCATTTGGACAGCCTGAACAAAGCCTTATTCCTAACTTTTAATATAGCCAGTTACATCTAACCCCATTCTTATCCTAGCCTGTATCCAGAATGAGATTCTGCCTGATTAGGACCAGGTTTTGTCCTAATGAGGACTACTGGTCCTGACAAGGACAGTGTTTATGTCAGAAAAGGTCCTAAAGAGGTCAAACACACACACACTGGTTTCCATGGCCGAAGAGGACATTGCATTCACTGAGACATATTCTAAACTTAACCATAATTTCTACTGACCTAATCCTAATCCTGACCCTAACCCTAACCTGTCTAACTTCAATACATGTCTTCACCTTAAAATATATTAATTTACGTTATGAGGACTTGATTTTTTGTTGTCATAAGGAAGACAAGTCTCCATAATGCGACTGTGTAAACATATTTAGGTCCCCACAACATAATGAATATCAGGTACACACACACACAGGCTAACACATTCCATTGTTGACTGTTGCTCTTACTTCATTTATAAATGTTGACATATTTATACAACAATAAGAGAGGAGATGATATTCTGGGACCATGCATTTTTTTGGCCTGAGAAGATATACTCTCAAAGAGTTTCCATCACCATATATAGAGCATGAACACCAGTGAATTTCCTATAACACTTCAGTTCACTTTTCATTTCCGCTCTGCAGCAGAATGAGTTCGAAGAAAGGGCCACCAGAAAAGTGGACGACCTGCTGGAGAGCTATATGGGCATCAGAGATCCGGAGCTGGGTAAGACCATCTACATAGCATTTGTTTTCTTATAATGTACACCGATTAAAAGCAGGTTGAGCATGCATATTTACTCCATGTCACAAAAATGTTTTGAGGATGATCCTTTAATCCGGTGTGGATTTACCTTAGGTTAGAATGAATTTATTGATAAGCTGAATACCTCCATATGCATTATGGCCACTGATTGGTTGGTTTAACACCAGGTTAATTATACAAATACAATAAAATTACACATTTAAGAAAAGAAAAAGTTAAAAAAAGACGAACACAAACACACACTCCCACATCCAATTCATCATTCCGTAGAGCTAGGAGCAAAGATATTTTTTTACATTTATCAGAAAGATGAAATTGAAAAATGTGCCACTCTTGTAAGCTGAGTACGACGATGGTCATTTCTATATTTTTTCATTCATGACAGAACGGAGAACCTACTGATCAGGTTGTGCTTTAGTCAAGGTCCAACCCAGGTGGAAATTGCACTGTATCTTATCGCGTGATAACCAGATCATTTATCTTAAAATAGCAAGAAAAAAGATTTTGCCTTTATCTCATGAAAACGCATTCATTTATTTCTTTTTCACAAGATAACAGGCCGTTATTCTAAGATCAATGACGATTATTCGGCCTTTCTTGGCTTCCGTACTTTTGGGGGTTGGGTCTGAATCCTGTCTGAATTAAACCTCCTATTGCTAATAAAATTTACATTATCTTTGAGGCTGTAGTTGGGGACAAGGAAGTGAGCCAGCACTTTACAGTCAGTGGTGCCTCATATCCGTTCTGGCTTGCTGGGATGCAACAACATACATCTTTGATGATTACCTATGCTTCCAGGCTTGTGTGCGCGTGTTTTTTGCCATTACATTACAGTAATATGTTGGATGTTTCCCGTTTTCCCCTTAACAATTCTTCTTTGGCGTGAGTGAGGTCCTGTACTTTTCAAAATACATTGCGACAACCACTCCTCTGTATATCTTAAGTTTTAGCATTCACTGCTTCAAAAGTGATCACTGACAAATTGACTGTATTTTAGTTTAGGCAGTTGAGCAGCTTTTTTCTTGAGCTTTCATCCACATTTGACATTCTCAGCCAGGTGAATCTGCTGAACGACATCAAGCTGAGTTATGAAAAATCCAACTGTTAAGAAGGTCATTAAAATAAATACGTAAATCAGAAACTGTCACATGATGTTAGCACAGATTAATAAAGAGGCAATTGGCATTCCACTGGGATTTAAAAATAAAATTGACTCACATACTCTGCTATTTTCCAGACTTACAAGGTCAGTAGCCTTGCATGTCTAGACCTAATATGAAATGGGTTAATAGTTTCACAAAGATTCCTTTATCCTGTTTGCTTGGAATTTATCCAGTGCTGGCCGTACCAGAAAATAATGATTAGATAAATGTTGATGTTGGTCAAAATCTACAGCTCTACGTAGAGGCCGACCTTTCACTCTCTGTGTACAAACTACTGTACAAAGAAATCCGGTTTTAAATGATTCACAAATGAGAATCATCAAATTTCATTTCCTTATTTGGGCATTATTGTATTGAATTGGACTTATTACTAATAATAATACAGTATGTAATATATTCTTGGTCAGCTCTTCTTCTAATAATTTCCTACATAGATAACAGTATTGCATACTTTTGACCCATACGTACATAATGGGCAGCTGTTCCAAAGTACATTTTGACATCACTGAAGTTGAGCCTTTAGCCAATTTATCTGAGTCATCACCTGATCATCACAATAAAATTGAAAATGAACCCCTTGTCCCTTTTTTTCTCTCTGCAGCAACCACCATTGTAGAAGCAGGCAAAGACAAGAAGAACCCTGATGACTTTGCAGAAGCCTTGGACTCGGTTCTGGGCGATTTTGCTTTCCCTGATGTTTTTCTATTTGATGTATGGGGGGCTATTGGGGATGTTAAGAATGGCAGAATCTAAACATTTACTGACAAACCTCGCTCCCTTGAAATTTCCTGTTTTCATTTTGCCTGAAGACATAAAGTAAAGTTATTCGGGATCACTAATAATGAAACAACATATTTACTTGCTTCCCATGTTTACATGAGTTCTTAGGAATCTTTTCTGGTTTGTTTCAAAGTGAGAACATGGTTTGTTGCAGTCTTCATAATTCAGTATCACTGTCTCTGTACAGGAGATAAAAGAGGGTGACATGAACTGCATGCTAGACTGTTGCATATGTTTTTCAGTCATCAAACAAAATGAATACATTTTTGTCATATTCTTCCAGCGCATCTACAAAAGCAAATGAATGAATTTCCAAGTGAAATTCAGCACACCTTTTTCTACATCAGTATTTGTCTGAAAGTGATGTTTTGTTGTATTACTTATTATTATTTGATGGCACCTCGTATAACACCGGAGAACACATTTTACATGTTTATATATGAAGTAAAAAGGTTGAAATCAACGTTGTCAAGCCTGTGTATGACAAAATATTCAATTTCATTAAGATATTTGATTTTGTTTATTTCATTATTTATATAGCCTACATACAACTACCTTATTTCTGTCAAGCATATTTAACACAGTTTTCATTTACACTGGATTAGTTGGTAAAAGCGATCAAACAAGACACTTCAGCCTTTATTAGTGATCAGTTCATGTCGCTTTGTTCAGTAACTGAGTAACAGTGGCTGCTTGTACAGATAACTTGTTCAAAGCTAATCACATACAGGATAAGAATGCTTAACTTTCTGAGTGAGGAAACAAGTAGTGTAACAAATGCTGAGAAGGAGGATTCACAGAATTGGTTTGTTTCAAGGAATTTGAAATACCCAGTGAAATCTTGCGCCACTACAGTGAACATCAACAACAGCTTGACATCATAAACACCTTCTCAGCAGAAAGCCACATCGAAGCCTTAGTCACGCAATGGGCAAAGATGCTCTGAAGGAGAAACTTGTACTAGGACAGGAGTGAAACTCAGAAAAATGACAACAGGAAAGAAGAAGAATATTAATATTATGTCTTTGCTTGCAGGTAAATCTAAGTCTTAAAGGTTCCAAGTGTGTTAGAGAACCCGTGTAGCCTTCATTTAGCATCAATGTGACTGTAAACATCTATAAATGATTATTTTACCTACATTTTACACACTAGACCTTTGGACTGGATAATGACATTAAATATAGCATAACCCATGTGATACCGTAACACTTCATCTACAGTATACGGTAAACCCATGCTTTTATATTCCTAATAAATATGTAGATACAATGAACTGTTTAAAGAAAAACTCCTTTGTTATTGACAATATGAACAATGCATTATCACAAATCTTTAAACAATTTTGTATTTTTAACAATAGAGTAACACTAAACATGAGCCTGAAAACACAGTCACAGTCAATAATTCTTCGGTCTATTGTGACACTCGAAGGCATTTGACCAAAGGGTTCATATAGTGTAAGTGCAAAAAGCATCATGTTGCATCTGAATTCAGCATCATATTAAATCAGTCACCAGACTGACCACAGATTATCTCTGTCGACTGTCAGAGAATGACAGAACAGTTCTTAAATTCAGATGTCATGAAAAATATTTGCATATTCTGAAAATAACAATGTGGATATTTTAAAGTATTAAGTATATCACCAGATCACAGGCTTGATTCCTGCTGTGTACTTGTAAAATAAATAGTCACAACGAAGACTGAAAGACACTCCGGTATGTGATCACCTAATCCTTCCAGATTAGACATGGAGGTGATCACTAATCAGAGTTTGGAAACTGTCAGTGAGTTCTCTGATTATGCCGAAACAACAATTCAAATTACCGTCAATCATGAAGAAGGAGGTGGTGGTTTCGAGGAAGGTGGGGGTGTCACATGTAACTTCCCCATCTCCTCTGCTTCATTTGATCTCAGGGTGCCTGCAACTGAAGACCGTGTGATCCTGCGCATAGTGTCACGTAAAGATGGGTATATGGTCATGATGGAGCCACGGGACCAGTCAAAGCGGGGGTAGATTCTCTTAAGAACTGCCCTGCGAAACAAGATGTACACCCACGGGTCAAGGATCTGGTTCCCGGTGGCAAAGCGCACCCATAGGAGTAGGTATTTGACTTGGACTTGGGCTCCGGACAACACAGTCTGTGCAATAAAGATCTGGTGGTGGACGAAATGAGAGGGTGTGAAGGAGGAGGAAGGAGAAGAGGAAGGGGGGAGATAAATAAGAATGCATGGGTAGAGGAAGGGAGAGGAAGCGAGGCAATTATGGCAAAGAAGTGAGGAAATTACAAGAGCAAAATATAACAGAAGAGAGTGGGGAAAGGACAGACAAGGAACAACACAAGTAAGATGAAATTGGTTAATATTTCAAATGCACAATTTCATAGGACTGGAACATGCTAATGAGCTGCGTTACAAATGACATATTTTCTTACTGTTGACTCAATTTCACATTCAGATGTTGCTTTCCAGTGGATGACATCCATGCATTGCAAGAAAAGCAGTTAACCAAACTTCATGGTATAACCTGATGTAAGTGTGGTGATGAAGACATTTACAGTTTTAGTTTGACAAACTTTCCTCAGAAGCAGAGATGCTCCAGAGACTACAAAACTGCTTCTGTTTTTCAAATAACTACAGTACTGACATTTATGGTCTTGCTTAGTGGTTTCCTGGAATTTTCAAGCTTTGACCATAACTTTCTGTTGCTATTAAAGCTTACATTGTCAAGAACATTATAATAACTGAAGCTTAATATTCAACTCTTATTGTTAGGACTTAAGCAGCTCTGCTGTGAGGAAATGTTTGATGCAGTTTACGGGAATGAAAGCCAGCGCAATGACGGTACATGCACAAAAGACAGGCCTGAAACTCTTTCAGTGAAATGTTTAGGAGTCTGGATGAAATGACATGTAAACAGCAGCAGCCAAACCAATATGACACTCAGGCTGGAGAGCCTGAGCCTAGCACATAATAGATTTAAAGCTGAAATACATTGGATAATCTGTGTTGACACAAAGTTCACCTTTGAATTCATTGGCAAATGTTTAGGACATGCTAAGTTAGCCAGCCAACTACAGCCTTTAGTTAGCAGATGATGATGATGGTGTAAATGAGCAGTGATTATAAACCTTTTTGGCTTTTTTCTTCTTTTTTTTTTTTTTACACTTTTTACTCGCCTCAGTCGGGACACTTGAAACACGATGTAAATCCAGGGGTCGAATATCTGATTGCAGGTGGCCATTCGTACGCCGAACAAAATTTTATAATCTCTGACAGGAACAGCAGTCACAACGGTCACTAGAATATAAATCTGTACATACAATTGAGGTAAGATAGGATGACAGAAAATGTGTAGTTTGGACAAGTTTAGTAAACGGAAATACATGGGAAATAAACTCCATAAAAGGATGTTTCCAACTGGCCCTGTAGCTTCTTTCCTGGCTCATTTTGATGTTTGATGTCAGACCTATATTTATCAAAGATCAGCTTATCCTTTCAAACAGCCAGTTAAGAAGCTACATTGCTGAGGAGAAATGAAGCACATAGAGAGGAAGTGGAGAAAAAAGCTTAAGTCTTTGTGATGTCTAATTACAGTTCAAAGATTTAAAGGCAGCACAAAACAACAAGCACTGGACAGAGCCAGGACTGGGTGCTTCTGCATACCTGAAAAGTGCTGTGACCAAATACTGTAATTTTTTAATCTTCCTATTTACTACTTCATGGTGATCTTTTTTTTTTATTATTGAGACTTAGCTGATTAAAGTTCAGTAATTTTAAAAAAATATTAACTATATCTGTGGATAGTAAAAAAAAAAGATATAAGGGGATTTTAGTGGAAAGCTTTTTAAGGGACAATTATGAAAAACAAATATAAACATTTATGGTCTAAACAAATGTATGAATGCAGACTGAGAGAGCAGATAATCCTCCTCCTGCTGCCTGTGGCCACACAAGGCACATTCTACAATCGGTATTATCACCACACAACACATAGTGTCTCACAGCACCACAGACTATAGGTACAGTGGCCCAACGTCAAAGATTCAAAGGCCAAATGCCTGTAGAATGTACATAAATGTTCTGCAATTTACCTTTAAAAAAAATTAAAATAACAGTGCAAACTCACCAGCAGTGGGCACCAGCAGATAGAAGCAATCACCATGATCAGGATGAGCTGAACCATCATCTCCACTTCATGGTCGCGGCGCCGCTGGCTTCCGTCCTGTCCACAGCACACCTTGATCAGGGTCACCAGGCTCACCGTGTTCAGCAAAAATGACACGGCGATGCATATCAACCCGACCAGCGAGAAGATAAGAGAGAAGACCAGGTCATTTCCCTCTGAGCCAATATTGAAAAAACACCAGGAGCCAGGCTTCTGCATGTGGTAGCTCCCAACACCTGTTATGGGCAGCAGTGCAATGCAGCCAGCGATTACCCACACCATCAGCACCATGGAGATTGTTCTCCTCTTGGTCATGCTGTACGAGCGTACAAATGGTAGGTTAATGCCAATGAAACGCTCCACTGCCATGGTGGCACCAAGCATTAGTGGGCACAGTCCATAGAAAACCATGGTCATACCCATGAAGTTGCAGAAGTGGCAGTTAGGGTCTAGAGTGCGCCAATTAAAGTGAGTAACATGGAAGGAGCCAACAATGCAGCCTGACACCAGGATACCCATAAAGTCAGTGACCACCAGGCCAGTGAGGAAGATCAGGAAGAAGGAACGTGACTGGCTTTGAGATCTCTGGAAGGACTTGATGAGAACTATGAAGGCGATGAGGTTGGACATGAGACCCAAGAACGTGAAGATGGAAGGATAGTAGGCTGAGGCAATGGGGTGGGTGTAATTGAATGGGGGACTGTTGATGGTGTAGCAGAATGGAGTGTTGTTAGCCGAAGCCGAGGCATTCATGGTGGCCTGTGGCTGCTGGGTCATTGACTCCCTCACAGATGTAAAGACAGTACCAGTCAGTGGAATTGGATCTCGCCGTTCAACCTCAAAAAAAAAAATAAAAAAAAAGAGAGAAATGTTTAATTTCAGTGTGTTGTTTAGGACTTGTTTAGGACTGTAAAGTCCTGTTTAGGACAGGACTTTACAGTTAATCATGTAATCCAAAGCCTTATCCAAAGCCTTGACTAAGTGTTAGGAGGGCATTTTATAATACTTATGAGCTGAGAAACACAGAAATTGTTCAGGGAAATCATGCAGAGAGAACTTGTGTTGCACTTCAAACATCGCAAGGCTAAACATGGATGGAATGTTAAACGGTCCTTATCCAAATCTCTACCCATTTTTCTCATCCATTCTTGAAATAATTGCCACTTCCAGTTTAGAGTCATGTGAGACTGGGCTAAAGCCTGAAATAATAAAGCCTGGATATTTTCGTGCTCAATTGATTAAAATACATTTTTTATTTTTCCTAATTGAATATGTGTTGTTTTATTCACCTAAATGATTTGGTGATTCTGTGAGCATGGCCGTACACAAGTTGTGAACAAGCCGGCAGTCTTGGCAGATTTTTACCAGCACTTTATCTGAAGATGAAAAAACAGTGGAAAACATTTTACATAAAATCAACAGTGCATGCACAGTCAGGAAATGTTGGTATAAATATTTTGCCACTTCGAATCATCTTCTCAGTTTAGTTCTCACGCCATCCAACTATTATTTTTGCTCTATCCTGTTTTCTTTCTGTTTTTTTTTTAATGTAGCAATGCTCCCCAATATGAGGAATTCATATTGTGCGTAATAATTTGACCAGTAGGGACATGTAACAAACCAAAACTGTCTTTTAAAAAACCTATATTTTGATCAAAAGTACCGTATCTTGGAGTAGAATAACTTTTGGTGCACTTTTAGGATGTTGTAATGTCAGTGAAACAGTTCTGATAGAGCACGTAGGCTACTCAACACAAATGCAGACTGTGACAATGATGGAGAAAGTGACAGAAAAACCAAAATAGACAGAGAGGAGGAGAGCAGACATATCCTGGCAGGAAATGCAGTTATTTCAACAGTGCTGTCAGCAACACTAACAGGAAACAAATACATGGCATTGCAACTGCTTGGATGTTGTCCCTGGTGGACTGGGACATATGAACCAACTGACTGTACACTGGTTTAAGGCAAAGTGAATCTTCATGCTAGGGTGACTAGTGAGGTGAAGATGGAAAAAAAAAACAAAAACAGAGAATTAAATCATCATCATTTACAATTATGACTAAATATTAGTGCAATGTATGAAGACATGGACATGACAGTTTTTATTGAAAAAATGAAAAACTACACAATATGATTGAAAACAAAACATGCAATGAGGGATTAATGATTCACTGCAGAACACAATGGTAAGCATTGGGTGCTTTCTGAACGTAATGGCAATGTTGTGCTCACCATTTAAAGAATTTTAGTACATCCTGTAACATAATGCATTCCCGGTATGGGTCATGACAGGTGATAATCATGATCATCTCAGACTGTGGCTTTTACTTCCTGGAAGCATCCTGAGACTGAGGAATAACAGTTAGTGTTATTATGAAGTAGCCAGTGCTTCCTAAGTATTTCCTTGTACTTTTCAAGTTCAGATGGAAACAATGGGATGTAATGTCTAGCATTTTGCATTAGCAAATGCAGACAAAATAAGTAGGTAATGGCCAAAATGTGGCTCATTACCAAGAGAATTAAACACCAAAACACAAAGCACTAACCACAGAATCCTTTTATAAATAGTAGCAATAGTTAAATTTGCATATTTTAAGCACTGGGTGCACATTTAGCAGGAGCACTTTAATTCACTTAGTTCTTTTTGCACTAACATTAAAAAACAATCCTCCAAAAGTTTATTAAAAAACCCTTTTGCATATGCTTCATCTTGTCTTTTTTTCTAACGTTACTTTGAATGCATTTCCAGCATATTGTGGAGTTTAATTAAATCTTGGATCTCTTTGCTTCTATGGTAATCACAAAGTAAGGAGATATTTGTTCTTCTATCCAGGAGAGATATAGATATGAGGAGAAATGTCTGCATCTTCTACTAAAGGGTAAAAATGTCATAATTACATCCTTAATTGATTCAGTCCTGAAAACCTTTTGAACGTTATTAGCCGAACAGCATCTGGAATCAATATTCAAAAAACTAAATTATTAAAGTGGTCGAATGGCTTTAGCTAATGGAAAATTACATAAACGTAATAATGAGTTGAGTCCCTTGTGTCACAGAGGTTTCTTAGAAAGGCTGTTGATTGGAGTCTGTGGGATAATATCCTAATAAATAATTAATGTTTTTTAATTTGCAGTAAAAAACATACAATACCACACCATCCACATGATTGTCACATAGGCTCTGTTTTTTTTTTTTTTTTACATCTATAGTGTAAAATTCCTCTATGTCTGCTTGTAAACCTACAAGTAGTGTGTGTTATACAAACAGATATTTACACACAGTAAACAATGTCTATTATTGTAGATAATAAAAACAACAGCTTTCTTCCCTTTTATTTAATCTGCTTGACCAATCAAAAAGTCTCATCCTGTGAAGTGGACCATTAGAAAAACATCACAGAATCCTGGTTTAACTCTGTGATTTTTAATTATCCACTACATATTTCAAAGAACATATGATATCATCCTAACTGCTGTTGATTACAGATTATACCAATATCCAGTGCTAAAAAACACACGTCAGGTCCATAGATATAAACACTTCTGTTCTGTTTCTGCAGCAAGAACCTGTTGCTCTTTACTGTAGCCTTTTGCCTCCAGACATTGTAGTCCCACATTTAACCTGGTGGTAAATTAATTGCTTTTGGTTTTTTGGCTTGTTTGGTGTGATACATAATGTATTGTGTCCCAGAGAGCCTAAGACACTTTACCTTATGTCAACAAACAGAAACAATATGAGCAAATTCACACCAATTTGACAACACATAATCTGGAAATACTCACAAATGCAGAAAAACACTGCATCAGCAGAGATGTTATAAATATCTCCAGGGGACACGAAAAAGGCAGTGCCCATGGGACATGCTTTGTTGTTCACATTGTGATTTTATTGTGTTTGCTGTAATGGTCAACACCCTGACACCTTGTGTCTTAGTCCGTCTCAGGATAAAAGAAGAAATCCTTGTCTTGGATCATTTCCAAAAATGTAGAAGCCAATTTTTCTCTAAAAGCTAAACAGTCAAGTTGTGTACTTGCAACAGTATTTGCAACAAGAAGAAAAACAAAAATAGTTTTTGGTGGGGAAACTTTTCTCCAGAACTTTACTACAAAACCTGATAAACCTGTGTCTCCAATGAGGGCAACTGTAAGATCAACTGAGAGAGCAAATATACTGCAACTTGCATATGTAAGTATAATAAGAGCAGGTAATATGGACATGCAATAGATGTATGTAAACTAATCCTCTCTCCACAAAGAGATAATGGTTGTATACTGTAGGTAAATATATCTTACCAACACAGAAGCACTTTCACAGTTGTTAGGTTTGCACTAATCCATCCAAAGCATCTCTCTGCAGTTGTAAGATTAATAAAGGCACCAGTCAGAGGAAGAGAAGGGAAACATATCAGATTGACCAAGTCCCACCTGACTGAAATGAAAGGTAAGAGAAAATGTCCCACAGGAAGCTGTTAGCAGGAACCCTTCCCCTGAATGTGCTCTTCTGTACCGTTGCTCACATACTCATCTCTCCCCTTCCAGTGATGCATGCCTTTTCTTCACTTTACCACTCCCCTACAAATTAAAGGGGGCGGGCTATGGGTGGACACCACAAACACTACGTGTTTTAGGAGGAAAATGAGCAGCATAGACTGTAAAATTCATGACACGTCAAACAGGAGATGGGATGTTGAGCACATTTAGGAAAAAGGGGAGGGACATTTCCGTAACAAATGCTTTCAACTGTATTTCTCGTAGTTTTTGTATGGATGTACCGTATTGTATTTGACAATGACAATGGTTTTAGGCCAAATTTGTTTCAAAAGGCTTTCATTTAAAACAAATGCAGTGGTGGGCCTCCTTAAAAGGAGGCTGATATGAAATTTAAGATTCGTCACAAAAAGTGGAAAAGTTTAGACATGGCACCAATCAGGTGTTTATAATATATGTCATTAAACTAAGACACATTGTCAAGATTTTCAGAAAGACATTTGCAATACAGATGTAGATATACTGTTGCTCACACACATGCACACAGATTATTATCATCATCATCAGTCTCTCGTTCACAGATAGAAACAGTTCAGTTTTATCAGCAGAACCACTGTGATGCTGATACAACAGCTTCATTTGAAGCTGAGGGCCATTATTACAGTTTCAGTGTTTTATGTCATTTGAAGACATGGCCATACATACATATTTTTGGTGCCCCGAGGAATAGCATTCATATACAGTATTTAACCTCTTTTTCCAGTTATAACGTGGCGGAAATGTAATAACTGGCTGGTTCGTATTCAGTACCAGACTCATACCTGTAGCTTATTTCAGGTAACAGGTTAATGAAACATTTAAATGTAAATATGCGTGTCGTGAATTTGACCACCCTCTTGGCTGTGAGTGCCCTACATACAGTATATCCCAATACATTTTTGACAGAATTTGTGACTAGACAAATGAATAAAAAAGTATATACAGAGGAACCTGAAAGCTCAACTGAAAGGGCTGAAACATTCTGTAGCAGCATGGGTTTGGCTGTTGTCCTTTGGTCCTTTCTTACTTGTCTACATTTATCAACTTGTATCATATTAGATCATTTTGCTGAAGTAAATACTGTCTTATGACCATGTGGCCAAATCTATAAACCACTTGAATACAGCTTGATGTCATTAGTACTTCTTTTATTTTAATCTTATGCAATCATGAGTTTGCCTTTTAAGAGGCACACTACTATCCAGTGGTAATCTACTGAAGTAATTGTGAAATCCTTTGGGTTTTCCTGTTCCCATGTATAAATTAAATTGTTTGTGTGCAAACATTTTATTAATTAAAAATTCCATACATACGTATATAACACAAATCTTACATATTCAGGACACAGTAATACTTAGTAAACTTATAAGCCAAACTCAAACCCCAGAGCTCGACACAGTATGGTCTAGCTTTAGGGCAGTGTGGATGTTTTCCTCTGACAAACACAGAGCTGCTATTCCCTCATCTCATTCACCCATGTGTTAGATGAAAGGAGTTTCAGATAAGGAATGGAATGCTGAGTGTCCAAGTAAATAAAATTTACTGCAGACAAATAATCCGTTGGGCTTTATACACTGGGAATATGGATCAAGACTTTAGACTTTGAAACAGATGGAGTCCAGAGTAAAGTCAAACACAAGGGTATATACTGTAAAGGAATTTGGTTTATCAAGCCATGGATACCATGCAATGGTACCTTTTCTATCTTGTGTTGCCATATACACACAATAGTATACATAAAACCATTGCCCACTTATGCTGTCTATCAAATACCACTAAGTCTGGTTTATCAGCCATGCACCCACAGTCTGTCTGGGCTGACACCCAACGATCTCCAGCCCATACTTGGTGCAGATGTTTCTGAGGGCTGTGGAGATGTGGCAATCCCAAGTGATGGCAGCATCAAAAAAGAAAGAACACATACAGTACTAGTGACTGAAAGAGGAGCTAGGGCAGATGTGGAAAGCAAAGACAAATGTGGTCCCAGTACTGACAGGAGCATCAGGGGCTTTAACTACCAAACTAGGAGACTGGCTCGAGCAGATTCCAGTAACAACATCTGAGATCCACAAGAGAAGAGAGAGAGATCTTATTGTGACTCTATTCTTGATTAGCATTAGAATTCTTGATTAGAGCGACTGATGCAAAATATTCTAGATATGAAGTTAAAGAGGCTGAAAAGGAAAGGGGAAGGCAGACAAAGAGATGGCCTGTTGTTATCATGGAGTTGTGTCTTATTGCATGTTGAATTTCATCTGAAGCTACTCTTAGAGATACTCTACTTAACACTGTAGTGTAATGGTCTGTATTTGTATAACACACACCTCTGCCCCTGTGCTGCCACTGTACACACACAAATGCTCCCTCAGTCAGGCCTGATAGTACTGCTTGACAGAGCCCATTTTTCAGATGAAGTAGGCCACATACAAATAGTGTTTCTGTTCACAAAGACAAAACAAAGGCAGAACAAAATGACATTTTACTGAGTTCTTCCCATAGACCATGCTAGCCCTTAGGGGAATTCCAGGCATGAACAGCTCATCCCACTCAGGAAAATATAAGCTTCTCAGTAAATATGATGAGGAAAACAAGAGGAACATCTGTATATAGAAGCATTATACAGTATCTCCCTGATGATGTGACTTGCTGCTGAGTGAAATAAGCTGATTGAAATCTGACAATAATTAACTAGTCATGCTTTTGGGGAGAAAAATTGAAACATTTTAAGAAACTTAGTGTAGGACTGGGGTGCTAGCAAAGAAAACAAGACATACAGCGGTGACAGAAAACACTGCTGTGAACATACTGTACAGTAGATGTGACCTTCATTGTGATTCTGGTAGCTTCACTTTTAACCATTTGATCTACTGTACTTTCGTTTCTTTTCACATTCTTTTTATTATTTTATACAAGAAATACAGGCTTGGGTGGACATAAGGAATAATAAAGGAGTATTATGAAAATATGTCAAAAAGGCCTCCAGG
The DNA here is from genome assembly GCA_016785285.1 of Brachirus orientalis. Taxonomy (NCBI): domain Eukaryota; kingdom Metazoa; phylum Chordata; class Actinopteri; order Pleuronectiformes; family Soleidae; genus Brachirus; species Brachirus orientalis. The sequence goes on along the minus strand of JAFBJR010000180.1, from coordinate 1,111,459 downwards.
TCTTAGAGAATTTATTTTCGGAGCCACCAACTGAAAAGCGTATCATCTCCAATTTAAGACAGTACATTATATCATCCATTGCTTAATAAAGTAAGAATTTTTAGAAACTCAAAAGCACACATATTTTATCTATCTGGAAAACAGGTTTAC